>NDXB01004821.1:48602-104384 GCA_002631895.1 Agapornis roseicollis | reverse complement strand
CCCCCCCCCCCCCCCCCCTTTTTTTTTAATTATTTTATTTTGTTTTTTCTCTCCTCTCCATTGGTTGTTTTACAACATCTTGGCTGTGTGGGCTTTTGAGGGGGACATGGAGAAAGAAGGGGGACACCCTGCACAGAAACAACTTGAACAGTGCTGTGGTGTGTTGAAATCCCGGGTTTTTTTCTTCCTTCCCGCTCTCCTCTGCCCAGGCAGCGTGTGAGGCTCTTACAGTGCAAGGCATGATACAAACTCAGGTCAGAAAAAAACACAAAAAGGTTAAATATTTAGTACATTCTTGTTCAGTGTTTATAGTCATTGTTGTACAAGGGTCCTTCCCCTCCTTCCCTCCCCGCTTGTTTTGGTTGCGGCACACATCCATCCTCACACACTCTCCCCCCACACAGACACACATATGTATGTACTTTGTTTTGTATTTGTTGGGTGCAGCAGCAGACACCAGGCTTTTGGGTCACTGGTTTTTACAAAACCTAATTTGTGCCCTTCCACCCTGTGAGTAAGAGCTGGACCAGTTGCAGCTGGTGATGCCAGGCAGCCTTAGGGTGGCCACTGAAGCTCCAGCAAGCCCCAGCTCTTCACATTCCTGATGAGGAAGCCCTCATGGAGGGCACCAGGACTGCACTTTGCACCCTGGAGAAGAGAAATAACACCAAAAGCAACTGGAACCCAGCAGGCCGTTTCCATGGGGCTGGGTGGACACAGTGGAGCTGGAGCCAGTGGCTTGGCTAGCAAACAGTTCAGTGTTGGCTGCTATGGAAACCTGTGCAAGTACAGGCTTGTTGCTTAAATCATAGACCAAACTTAGACAAAAGGAAAACCAGTAAGCTTGTTTGTTCAGTTGCAGAAGCCGTGGTGACAGGGGAGGGAGGGGGCCACCAGAAAGTCTGCAACCACCGAGTCATACCAGTTGCTCCTCTTAACATTAGTTACAGCATCTAAGCCTTTGTTTAGCACTGATCCAACCAAACGATGGCAGTGAAGAGGTGGTTCTGGGATGGAAACGCTTCCATCTTTTGAGTAAGAACAAAGAATTCAAGTAGACTGATTGCTAGTTTTGACTGGAGATTTGAAAAAGTTTGTAGTGCTTTTTGCTTGTGTAGTTTAGGTCCCATTATCTTCTCTTGCCTCTGTCCTGTAGTTATTTTTTCCCTTTGAAAAATGAAAAAGACAAAAAAGTTAATTAAGAAGGTATTCTATGTAGGATTTTTTATTTATTTTTGTGATATCAGTTTAAATCACTGTAGAGATGCCCCATAATAGATCTAAATACTGAGAATAAGGGTTTTTGAGTATGACAGGGGGACAGGTTTTGATTTTTTTTCAAACATTTATCTACCTCACTCTTATTTTTTTATATGTGTGTATATAAAGAAGAATACATCTCACATGTCTCAGCAGCCAATAAATGCCGTTGATACTGGTAACCTCTCACTCCATATACCACATGCTCTAGGTTCTGGAGGGGAACAGTCACTGCCTGTCACAAAGGGTCACTTCCAAACATTTGCCTCCATTCCACAGAGTTTTTCCAGTTTTTTTGTCTCACATTCATTACCGTGAGGAGGAATCCCAGGGTTGTCTGCCTTAGGGGACCATTGTTGGAGGAAACTTGAGGGCTTTTTAGTATGCTATCCTGGCAGTCCTCAGATGAGGAACAAAATGCTGCATGGTTTGATGAGCAGAGACACAGCTGACCTGCTATGAGGACTTCAAATTACGAGTATTTGATGAACTCTGTTACAGAAGTGGGTTGATGACAATGTCTGAAGGCCCAGAATAATTGTAGAGTGAAGGGAATGGTCTTTCTGTTTGTCCTGCAGAATGGGCTCAGTCCTGCTGGATTTCCCTCAGATGCCACAAGCACCAAAAAGATACTTGGCTGAATCAGCACCTAAAAATGAATTGGCTCTTAACAGCAGTAGCACTGCTGGCTTGACCAAAAAACCTGCCCCAGGCTGCCTGGTGATAACACCTACATCGAGTTTACAGCTTCAGATCTTTGCTGCTTCTGTTTGATAAGAGAGCACTGATGATTTTTTTCCTGAAACTAACATTGAATTGATGTCTTTTAACGTGCCAGTAAAAACTCAGTTCCCTTTTCTTCCCCTGTTTCTGTGCTTCAGATAACTGTGGATTCTGATGGACCAGCCATCAAACTTTAGCCGCCCTCTGACAGCATGTCACTGGTTTACAGGCACACAGGACTAACACGAGCTTGCCATCAACTTGATGTATAATGTTTCTCTTTTTCCAGCTCAGGCAGCTGTTGGTGCAGGTGTTGGTTGTGATATCTAAATAATGTGGTGCTTGGCTACTATGAGTTGTACCCAGCCTTATGTGAATATGCAGTGCTGTGGTTAAGTACTGCAGAGTTAGCCTTTGGAGGGAGTGTTTCTAGCCCTAAGAAACCAGACAGATTTAGTAGGTTTACCAGGTTGGGGTTGGTTTTCTATTTTTCAGGAGGCACCCGTAACCTTTTGGTGCAGTGGCTGTTCCCCTCTCTTGCACATATTTGATTACCACAACTGGAGATCCTCAGATCTTTCAGCTGGCTAGGAGGGTTTTGTTAAAACTGTCCAAGTTCCTGGGTTTTGTAATTGTATGTAGGTGGTTTTAAGATGCATTAGGAAGCAAAACTAACAACGTAGCACCCATCATGATGAGCATTTTTCAAAAGCACTGTGGTAGAAGACAGTCGCGCACCATCACGTCCGCATGCGTGATGACAGTCAGCTCTCCTGGACCAAACCACCTTCATGATACCATTGCGTTCTGTGTTTGCAGTTCAAGCTTAATTTCTTTTTTGTTCTGTTTGTTTCCATAGCTTATTTTTGTTGTTGTTGTTGTGTTTCGTGCATTTTGAATAGCTTTATTCACATGGGTTTTTCATGCAGACTTCCCTTGGACAGTAAATCACATTGTTTGTGCATGTGAACAACTGAGAATTAGTGTTGGCTTGGTAGAGTCATAATACGGTTTGTAACGTTGTTCTTCCCTGAGACCACTGGCTTGTCTGGTATGGAAAATTTATTTAGAACTTCAGCTATGTTTGAATAAAGTGAAAGTAATCCAGTTTGTTTATAAATTACAAACAAAAGCCCACCCAGCCCTGAAAACCAGCATTTGACAGACGGCACCAAGATGTTTTCATGCAGTAGGGTAACGTGCTGGCGCTGCTGCGGGGAGCGGGGGCTCTGAGTGTGGTGCTTGGCTGTTGTGCTCCCCTGACTCGCATTTAACAGCTGCTCGGTGGCACAGAAGGTGGTTTGGTTGCAAAGGAACGTGAACACAAAGTGTCAGCTGCACGGTATTCAGTAAGATGCTCTCTCAGGGGAGTGATAAAGCAGCCGTGGAAGCCGAACATGATGGGAAGCACGGGGCCAGCTGGTGTGCACCAAGTCTTTCCCAGCGCAATGCCTCTGCTCGTTGATGCTGGTTCAAAGCGATGTATGGCTCTAGGGGTGTGCACACTGATGATGCTCCTCTTGGTCTTGAAAGACAAAGGCATGAAAGCCCAGTTTGCCCAGGGCGACTGGTCACCAGGTGGGACTGCTCTCAGGTCCTCTGGGAACTGCTGAGGGGTGTTGGGCACAATCAGAGTCTAAGTGAACAACACTCCTATTGTTGGTATAACTCCATACATATATATCTATATATACATATATATATATGCATATGTATATCTATATTATAGATATATATCTTTTTAAACCCTTTTCATTCCATTAGTACAAGTAACACTTGTATTCTGTTATTCTTATTTTGTTTGTCAACCATGTATTTAAATCACTGGGCTGAACAACAGCGGAGGAAGGTGCAAGGGATCCACTCCTTACTAACCAGTGATAATAGCCAGATATTGCAACTTAACCCACGAGTAGTTGTGCAGACTAAGATTTGAAAATGATGTGTAGAAACAACACTAGTGGCCAGGGGTGCTGAAGATACAGAACTATAAACAGGCAGGAGGGCTTCAAAGGATGCCTTGGTTCAGAGACTGGTTGCTCAGAGATGAACAGCCTCTGCAATTGAACACAGCCAGGTAGATCAGAACCGAGAGGCATAGAAGCAGGATGTGGTAATGGGTATTTACAAAGACACAGGGCTTGGCAGAAGTTTGAGGTGGCTTCCTGAGCTTCATCTCGGGGACAGCATCAGAGCTCAGGTATCACGATTCTGATCGTTGGTACTTGTAACTAAACCTCTGGACTTCCCATCTGGAAGGATAAGTTGATTGCCAGGAGTTTAATAGTTGGTGGTGTCATCAGGCTGTATGAATCTGTAGAGTTG
Organism: Agapornis roseicollis; assembly: GCA_002631895.1. NCBI lineage: Eukaryota > Metazoa > Chordata > Aves > Psittaciformes > Psittacidae > Agapornis > Agapornis roseicollis. Next base: position 100,076 of record NDXB01004821.1, on the reverse strand, counting down.
GTCTGTTCTGCAAGTACCTGAAGACTATCACTAGCTTGTGTGTGTGCCTGTGTGTGTGTGCTCATCTTTTCTCTGTGTTCTGTTGATTAGTAATCCATTAGCATTTTCAATAGGGCTTCAAGTCCAGTAGATTACGGGTAGTCAGTTGACGAAGATCTGGTTTACAAGAACTAATTCAGTGTTTCATTGCATTTTGTAAGTACATAGAATAATTTTATAAAATGTTTGTAGTTTATAAATGCCTGAACTATAATTTAAGGGCACTTTCCTGTGTCTGTGTATGGGTGTGTCTGTCTGTGATCAGTTGTTTTTCATGGTACCAGTTTACTAGCTAGCTTTACGATATGCCAAAAAGGATCCCAAACTAGTCCAATCCGTGGCTTGTCCCTCTTCCCACCCGCCCAAGCTTTGTGTCCCAGTATCCAGCGAGTGAATAAAGGATTTGGAGAAATGTTCTGTATCTTCAGTATCCTGGTCTTCCAGAGCCCTCTGGTTGGGGTGGGATCATCTTAGCTGGTCATTTCACGTTACTGTCTAGGGCAGTTGGCTTAATGGATTACAAGAACCTCACTGGTTGAGGAAACAGAATGGGTTTTGCTGCTACCCAGGCTGACGTGCGCAGTGCAGGACCAGCCTTGCAGTGGCCACGTGGTCTGAAGGATGCAACTATGGAAGACAGAGAGGGAAGGTGGTTCTTGTAATTGCTGTTGAAGAACTGTTTGTTGATTTCTTATCACTCTGAAAGTTTGTGCACAGCCTCTGAAGCTGTTGAGCACCATTTGGAGCTTTGTTGAAACGAGCATGGCAAGGTCCCTGTTTATTGTTATTTAAAAGTACTGATGATCCCTTCACCCTCGTGCCCCAGAGCTGCCTGACTGCATTGCCAAAGGGCTCCCATGATCTAGATACTGTTCAAAATTCAGCTCTTCTGTTTGCTGAACCAGTGAGGTTTGAGATGAAAGGATTGGCCAGAGTTTGTCTACCTCTGGGACAAAAACAAAACTAGAAAGTGCTAAGGAATGGATGCAGTTGCAAATACATTTTCCAATCTTCTTTAAATTTTTTTAAGAGAAAATGAAACAATACCACGGCCAATTTATTACAGAAAAAAGACTTGCTGTGTATAAATTATTCCTAAAGAAATTCCTGTGTTTATATTAAAATGAATCAGTAGAGAAAAAAAAAATCAAAATGTTTTTGTATATTCTGTTGTAAGAATTTATTCCTGTTACTGCGATATACTCGGGATTCTTTACATTATGAAAAGAAGAAACTTTGTCTATTTTGAATGGCTGAAGCTAAGGCTCCTTTAGTTTCTCTTACTCTGCTTTTTTCTAGTAGTTTCAGTACTACATGATTTAAGTTAAATAAAAGAATTCTGTATGCATTTGCCTGCTTCTGAATTTGTTGCTCCTTACACAAAGCGAGTACAGGTTGGAAAACTCAAGAACAAACCACCTCTGGTTTTCCTCTGCCCTTTTGGGCTGCGTAACTGAGCTTCTCTGAGTAAATCTTAGCAGAGGTCAGTGCTGCCATAATCTTGAAATCAAAGGTATTTTCTGGTGACACTGATCTTGTGGACCCTTTTCTGATGGGACCTTTACTGGGTCATAGTAGGTAGTTCCCTTGAATAAGGTAAGCCTTTCTATTTGATTATTCTTTGAGGAAAACCTGCTTGTTTACCCTTGCAGCAATCCAGAGATGATGCATCCAGCACATGCTGAACAGTTTCCTGCAACAGTCATTGGAAAAGGCAGTGGCAAAACCAAATGGCACTAACTTGGTGTTTCTAGTTCCTCTGGCTATAAAATAAGGCACGATGGTGGCACAAAACCTCATGCGCTCTCCATGTTGTTAGGTTTCTCTGCTGTCTTTTTTACATGATGATTGAGGAATGGGCTTTTGTTTCCCTGGAGAAATCCTCTTTTTTCTTCTATGATCCATCTTCCTCTGTCTCCTCCCCACACTGTTTCAGCATTTCTAAGATAATGCTCTGTAATGCTTTTCCTAGAAAGTCTGCTGTTACCAATGGGGATAATGGAGGCACATGGATGAAAGCTGCTCTTCCATTGCCGTAGTACAGAGAAGCATAGTAGGTGTAATCGCAGATGTACCTGCAGCGTTAAGGAAACAAAACCAGAAACCTGAACTACAGAACAGTAAACTGATTAAATGTTTTTCAAGTAGCCAAACCAGATCTGGTTTATGAAGTTATTAACAACGTATTTGCTTAGTGAGGAAAGGAAGTGTTGAAAGAAACCAAGTTTGAGAAACAAACATTCCTTATCTGATGGTTTGGTTTCTCAGACACCCTCCCAGAAGGAGCTTTAAATAAGAAACAAGACATACTTTCTTTTTGAGGCTCCTATAAACTGGGTGAGGTGGGAAAGGTAACACACAGCTTACTGGAAGCTACCACCATGGAACACATACAAATTTTAGTGTAAGTTTAGTCTCACTATGCAGAGGGGTTTTGTCTTAGCTCCCTACTTGTTAACTTGCAGGTGCAAATCCTGACATTAAGGGCCAAGATCAGCTGATTTTTAGTTTTTCAAGATGAGATAATTTATTGTTTTGTTCCCCTTTTAAATGAAAACTGAGATAATTGCTACAGTACTGCTGAAACACATGACAAGCTCACAGACATGGGTCCGAAGGTAGCTGTAATTGCTCTGTTCCTTGGTGTATGTGTTCACGTTTTGTATCCTCCCAGTTGGGAAAACCAGATTAAAATCTGCTACTGATCGGTATTGCTTTTAGACTCTTAATAGCTCAGGTTTACTGGGGTTATTAATCACCAGGTGTGCTGTGTTGAAACTTGTTCCTTTTGGAATTTAGAAGTCTATGGCAAAATACCTACTGGCTGTAGGTTTTCTGTTTTACATAGAATTTAAATTCATCCCAATTTCATATATGTTGCCCCTCTGAAGACTTTGCTTTGAAGTGATTTTGGTTGGAAGATTCCTCAAGGTTAAATGAGTTTATGGAGTTAGTTCTGCTTTCGCTGTGAGCCCCTGACATGCAATGCTTTTACCTTCCTGCGTCTCTGGAAAAGATGATATCAATCCCTTCCACTGAAATGTTTTTCCAGAGAGTCTTCATATTAATTGCAGATTCAATCTTTTCCAGGCCATCTAGCATGCAACAGGCACCTTCTGGGAGAAAACCACAAGCATCCATCTCTTGGTAGCCTTTGTTCTTCCCACACTGCTCAAGGATGATGAGTCCTTTGGCGGTTGAAGCCAGCCCAACGTGAACTGTAAGCTGGTTTTTCCCACCAGAGGGAATAACAGGAAATTAAAAATGAGACCAGTTTTGGAAAAGGATGTGATGCAGTAGTGCCAAGCATGGTGTGAAACACTACCTGCAAGGTGGGGAGTCTTGGTATAGCTCAAGCCTAAAGAAAATTTTGATAAGAGATTCTAAGTGAGACTAAAACTGTGCTTTACTCTTTCTTTTTTTCAGCTCAGGACTTGAGAGCTTGGTACCTTTTTGTCTCCCTTTGTTTGACACTGTTCAAATGGCACAGGGTTAAAACAGTGCACTATAATCAGTGTGCTCCAACTTTCAGTTTGAACCCTTTACCACAGGTTTAATAGTCACTTCCCAGTGTTGTCTGATGTTCGTGTTGCACAGCACTCTTCTGGGGATCTTTTTAAAGATCTGCTCAGAATAATGATAGTCATCAATGAAAGGGAAAATCTGTGTAACTTCCCAATTACTCACCAGTGGCTGAAGAGTTGTCCATATCTTGAAGACTTGCTCCTTTGCTTTTTGGTAAGCCACCGGCAGCTGCATGATACGGAGATCTATGTTATTGCCAAGGCCCCTCTTGGACAGCTCCTGTGTTTACAAAAACACCATGGAATTGTGAGAGCATTGGATTTCTCAGACTGGGATAAAGAATCAGGCTGATGCAACCGTGGTGGAAACACCTGAAAAAGCAAGGTAATGCTCTTTAAGCACATGGTTCCTAACCACTGTCAGCAGTGAGATTCATTTATTTAATGGTACCTCCCCCTTTTTTGACTGGAAGAGACTAAAATGTGTTGAACCATTTCCTTATGTCACTTCTATGTGTTTTCCAAAGGGATGCTCACTCTAGAGTGAGTCAGAATGGTTACTGCTAAGGGGCTGGACCATGGAGAACTGTGACATATAGGTCCACACTTGGAAGCTTCTAAATAGGCTTTGATGTAGTCTGTTCCTCTGAAAGCTCTAGTAGATAAACCTGCACTATCAAAGGACACAAATGAAGCACAGTCCACATTAGCTGTCCACTCCAGTGATCTGCTGGTTTGAACTGGTTCGGGTAAGCTGTGCTGGAAGTGTCTGCCAACATGAGAAAGGTCACATTTAGGCTGGGTTTCATTTCATTTCTCGTCTAGAATATGTTTTTCTAGTAAAAGGAAACATCAGTTATTTGGATGTTATTTCTCTGTTACTTATGTAGAGTCGAATTTCCACATGGGACCTTTTCCCAAAGGAAACAAAAGTTATGCCCAGAATTGAGGTGGAGGAAACAAAGGCACCCTCAAAGCAGCTGGTTGTCCAGGTGGTAAAAGATGTTCTGGAGAATCAACGTCATGTGGAAATGACTTGAAATTATGTTGTCAGTAGAAGAGGGCTAACAAACAAGACTCTAGTAAGAAGCCTGTAAGCAGAAGGTGGAAGGCTGCAGCAGCAGGAAGCAGAAGGAAAGCTTTGTTCCTGAAAAGTAAAACGATGGTTGAAAATTCCTGTTGCATTTGAGTAGAGCACTACCCAAGGAGGGTACAGAGGAAGTTTCTAAGGGGGCAGAGGCAAAAAGTCAGCAGCAGAGGTCTGTGATTAGCCCCAAACCCTGTAACTTTTCTATTACATGTTGTTTTCATTTCTCTAGGGATACTTGGGTGGACAAGACCTAGAGTTCTAAGCTGTAGCTAACTGGGAAATTTGCCCTTCAGCACTGGCTTCCTATATAAACTGTTCCAATTTTCTTGTCAGCGGAAGCATTGATTAGCTGTGCTCAATAAACTATTTGACACAAGCAAGGAAACAATGCCTGCAGGGAAGTAAATACATTCAGAGAACAGTGCCAGCCTGTCTTGCTCTGGGCGCTGACAGTCTTTGAGAACCCATTGCATCATCTGGTTTAAGAATTCTGTTCTGTCTTAGCTTCCAATAAAGAAAACCCCAGCTGGTTCACAATTAGCATTTTCTTTTCTAAAGCATCTTTAATTTTAACATTTAATGAGATTTTTCCTTTTTAGCTGTAAGGCTCAGGGGTCTCAGCTCCCCATAACTTTGATATGGAATGTGGAGACCCAACAGTAAGTTGTTATGCCATTCTTCTCCCATGCTGTCTGGATTGGTGTTCTGTTGTCACCATTTTGTCATAGGGGAGAACACACAGAAATGCTTCAGTGCAGGACAAAACTGGTACCAGACCAAGAGTAAAGGGCTGGGAATGTGTGTCAAAGGAAGACAGTTCACTGTGTCCTCAGCTGTTTCAGCATGTTGTCAATAATGTGTATTACTTTGTTGTCCAAGAATCCTAACCATGGGCTTATGCCCCATTAGAGCAGATGTTGTGCAAACATGGAACAAAAAATAGATCATTCTTTGTCTCAGCCTTAACCAAAACTGGTTTTGCATTTAAGGTGAGAGACCAAACATGGTTACAGGAGCATAACTGCATCTGGAAAATAGAGCTCACACTGGTGAGGTCATTCAGTAAACAAGTGCCTGTCTTTTGTAGTTGAAAGAGCAAAGAGAACTTCAAAGGAGGACACAAGTTTTGGAGGACTTTCTTGTGGGAAAAGTGGTTCCAAAGCAGGTGGATTCTTTGTTGGGAGGTTCTTCTGAAAGAGGTATGAAATCCAGTGTTATCAGCTGATGACCTTGAGTCATTGGTGAATTGTGGTTACAGTCCTAGTCCACTGGAACTCTGGCCCATGTGGTTACACAGCCCTTCCCAAAGAGAAGCAACTGGCAGAGCACAGTTGTGCTGGGGTGCAATGGTTGGGTGTCTCATGGTGTGTTAGAAGCATCTTGAACTTTTAGAAACCTCCAGGAAAAATTTGCTTTAGGAGTATAAGAAAGTTCTAGAACAGAAATGAAGGCACTAGATAGCAATGTCTTCTTAGTTTCACAGATGAGGAAACTAAAGCAGAGAGGGAGAGAGACAGAGAGATTAAATGACACATTTCCAAAGACCACATGGTCAGTGGCAGGATGAAAAACTGCACCCAGAGATCTGATCCGCATCTCCCGATAGCAAACATAGTTCCCAGAAGCAGTTGGAAATGTGACCTGTTCTTTGCACTAACAGTTTAATTACTATGAATGTTGTCACTCAGCTTACATTTGTGCTCTATTAACTGGTGACTTTGACCTTGGTGGTAGACTACCCTGATAGGTTATTTGACTGCTAAGTTGAAGACAGTTTCTGGAGGAGACACAAGTCAGATCACGGGTTATTAGGTTTGGCCATCAGTGTGTAACATGGAAGAAATAATTCAGAGAATCTGGGATTCTGATGGTCCCATGTGGTGCTGACAAACTAACACATCACAGTACTCAATATGAGCTGTCAGCAAACACAGGGTAAATAGTTGGTGGTGTTTTCCTTCAGAGCGCATGTCCCGCACTTCCATAGTTCAGTGTTGTTGGTGGAGCGTTCGTGTGTGTTGTAGGAAGGTATTTCAGGTGAAAGCAGTTATGAGAACCATGAAAAACTGAGTGAGACAGGCTTCTGAAAGAGAAGCTGTTTTACTAGTGCTAGACACCCATGTTGGGCCCTGTGCCAGTGACTATAAAAGCTCTGCAGCTTTTCTTGGTGACCCTGAATTGACAGGTTCACCTGTACTTTCTGATCCATTTGCCTCTTGTTTTCCCTGAACACTCAAGGGGTACTTGCTGAGGAATGAGAAATCCAGGGATGAGATGCTGTTGAATGATTTGTGTATGAGTCATCTTGCACTGTGATAAGAACTTGGGTTCGTGCAAAACAACAGGGTTGTCCTCACACTCTTGGAAAATTGTATCTTCAAATAAAACAGACGAAGTGGGAGAATGCACTGCTACTTATGGTAGTATCCATAAGAAATCCAAGAATGCAGAACAAACACTCTTTCTAAACCAGCAGAAATCAAGATTTGGAGAGTTTTCCTAACATTTATCACCTGATTCCTGAGGATTTCAGAAAATGGAGATCAGCTTATTCCCCAAAAAGTGTAGTAAATGGTTCATTTGTAAGAGAAACAATATCCCACAACCAGTTTTCTGAGTGCCCAGTGAGGGCACAGAAGGGATGCAACTACTGGAATAGACTGCATGCTCACTGGATCAGACTCTGATCCTCCCTACAGCAAGAGAAGAGGTTCAGGAGAAGAGCTGATCCTGTCAGCAAACCTCTGGTCTGGCTGCTCAGTACTTTCTTGAGGATGAGTTTGAGTGCACTCTTGCTCAGTTCTCAGACTCAGCAGGAGGGCTTTATGCCGCTTTAGTGACCTATGCAGGAACCCCAAGCCAAGGCAGGATTACTTCCAGATGTTGAAGCTAAATTTTGCTATCTTTAATACATGTGCAAAGCCTTCCTGAAGACTGTAGGGCTACTCTTGTGAACAAGGCTAATGGAACAATACCGTAAGATTGCTATTTAGCATGGAGAAGCCTATCAAAATTCAAAGTACTTCCAGATTTGCAGCAAATTTCCCTGATTTGCCTGGATTAACCACCTTTGCCAGAGAACAGGAAACCAATGCAGCATCCCCCATATGAATATGCATTAATTCCATGCAGAAGGGGTCACATCAGAGAGAAATGGATTTGTTCTCCTTCATACATAAGGACTGACATCTGTTTCACTATGGAATGCTGGAGCAGCCAGCACGTGGTGTTGTTACAGAAAACTCATTGGTGTGTTTTGGTTTAGGCTGTTTTGCTTGCAGATAAAGAACATGGTTTATTTCCAGCCCAAAGAGGATGATCTTTAGTTACCCTGCTCTCACAGGGGGGTTGGACTAGATGATCTTTCAAGGTCCCTTCCAACCCTTAGGATTCTATGATTCTGTGATCNGAACATGGTTTATTTCCAGCCCAAAGAGGATGATCTTTAGTTACCCTGCTCTCGCAGGGGGGTTGGACTAGATGATCTTTCAAGGTCCCTTCCAACCCTTAGGATTCTATGATTCTGTGATCTTGCACCCAAAATTAGAACTAGTAAGAATCAAGAAATAATGAGCAAGAACATTGTTAACTGACAGTTATCTGTGGTTTAGGGCACATGCCAAGTTGGAGTCAAGATAATTTATGTGTCTCCTGTGATGACTGGGGTGTGGAAAGGTATCACAGAAGCACTTTCATCTCCTGTTAGGCTACAGGGATAACACCCCCATGATTCTGAGTGGGTAATGAATTTATTCTACCAAACACCAAGTTTCACTCTGTATTCTTCACCCAACAAGGCCAGAATAGAAAACACATATGGGTTGGTGGAGTTGCTGTAGCTTTGGTCTTTGGTCATTTGAAAGTGGAAGCTAAAGATGAAATGTGAAAACACACTTAGAATTGGTGTGCTTTAGGTTTTGTGTTCCTGAAGGAGGCAGAGCTCAACAGGTTACACCTAATGAGAAGGAAATCACCTCACACAGACGTGGAAAAATGAGTTGTGGTATGAGATCATGAGTTTAATGAGCAGAGATAATGTGTGGTATATGCATTAGGTGCAGAAAAGGCACCCTGGGTAAAAATACCTTTTTTCAAACTCAAGAATAATATTTTGAAAAGTGCTTAAATAGCACACGAAAAAGTCTTGCAAATAAAACAATGTTTTACTTCTTAATTCTCCTTTCTTCTATGTTGGGAGTCTGCTCCATGAGGCATAATTCTGTTTAGTGAGTCATGCGAAATAACTTTTTTGAAGGGAATGGAAAGCCTGAAAACGATCGTATCAGGACTGCCACAAAATAAAACACCTCCCTGCCTTTTTTCCATGCTTACCTTCACTGCTTCCCAGCTAGAATTAACCAAGTATTGTCTAAAGGGACCAAAACCTGAAGAGAAAGAAAGGTGCTTTTAACCTATGCTTGCTCTGCAATTGTAGATTAGGTGCAGACATGCATGCACACATGTATTTGTTCTTTATCTTCATATTTTTGGTTATGGAGGTTAAGTTTTTAGGTAGGATTTAGCCTTTATAGCACTTCAGGGATTAGTATTTTAATTTTTTATATGCACTGATGTAAGAACAAATCTCACGATCTTCATTCATGTCAAGGCTTTCTTATGAGATAACTTTAACTGAAGCTGGTAAATGTGCTGGAGCCAACAGGACAGATCAAAGAAATTATGATTTTGGGCAAGGTTCATCACCCATAGAAATGCTGCTAATAAAACATCTTGTGTTAAATACTCCCAGGCCACAATCAATTCTTTAAGTACCATTTTATGATTAAAGCTCATGAAGATAGGCATATCTAATGAAAATGATTGAAATAGTAACATTTTATTTTATTTGCTGCTGGGTTTTGGTTATTCTTTTTTTAATCCAAACTAAAACTTTTCTCCCAGGGAAAATGTGCTTTTTTGTGGTGCTGGGCAAAATCTCTTCCTTTGCTTTTTCCCCAGAGGAAAAGAGAAAAGGAAAGGGAAAAGGACTTCTTGAATCCAAAGTACTACATTAATTTTATGTACCCTTTTTTGTGAAAGACTTTTTTTTAAATAAAAAGGAAAAAAGCCCTCATTTTGAGCGAGACAGGCATCTTATCGTTAAAACATTTGATGGAAAACTCTCACTGTCTTGATTAATCTCAATTACTCTTCTCAATCCAGAATGTTACCGAGTCTTAGATACTGGGTGGACAGAAAATTAGTTTGTAAAATGGTTCCAATGCTGTAACTCTGAAATACTTAAAAATCCCTAAATGGACAAATAAATACTTGACAGTATATGACTGCTATTTTTCACAGTGAAAGGTCCTGTATGTGGAGACAATTAATCCTAAATGCAGGCTTATGACATCTTAATGCTAGACTTCAAGCATTTCTTTATTTCTTAATACTTATTTCATAACTGCTTCATCTTTTCTCTTTACTATTATGAAAAGGCTGATGGTGCTAATAGTTTTGACAATGTTTTCCCCAAGTTTAAGTTTGTATTATGGAGAGGGAAAAAGGGAAATAGTACTCATTTCATATTAACAGGGAAGATAAACCTCATTAGTCCCACTCTATTCTCAAAGCAAAATTAGGGTGACACCTACTCCATCTTGAAGCTGTAGTTGTTGTGCATGTTTCTGTACCTGTGTCTGTAGAACTGAAGTTATGTATATTACATAGAATTATATCTAAGGTTATTAAATATCTCACAATTAAATACATGCATCTCAGTGGTGGCCATAAGAAACTACTGCTTAGGATAAAATCTTTCCATTAAAAATGACTTCAGGTAAGAGTTTTACAGTACAGAACTACTTGCAACAACTTGAAGAGCTAACTGGCTGATTATTATTAGGCACTATATAACAAACTGGGCTTAGTGCCAGCAGGTTTATGTTATGAGCAGGTGAAAATGTGACAGAGACAAGCTATGATAATCTCTATAATAGCTTAAAGATGCACCTGTGTCTGTAATGGGACACACTATTCTAAAACTATTTGAACAAGATTTCTGTACCTTAATGGCTATCTAAGGGGAGGAAAAAACTAACAGGATGTTAAGAGTGTGCCCATCAAGGCTATGTGCCATAAATATCGTAGGACAGAACCAGACTGTCAGCCTTTTAAGAGGTTAGCAAAAACATCTTGTTCTTTCCTACACTCCCACTTGGTTCAACTGCAGTGGTGTCTAGAGCAAGCCAAACTAGTTCCGCTCATCTCACAGCTATTGAAACTTAAAAAAAAAAGGTGTTTAATTGAAAACAGCAAGATGCCAATCTCTTTGATGTAGCTTCAACCTCATTCCTATATCCTCAGATGACCTGCAGTGGAAAATTATCCAGCAACTCACATGTCAAGATATGTGTAATCATTGCTTTTAAATGAGCCAGTGGCAACTAGAGGAGTAGCGAGTAGCAGCATTCCTTAAGAGCTTTAACCTTTTAAAGCTCAGAATTCTTTAGCTGGTGTTTCTGCCACTATGATTCAGCAGTAGTGATAGCCAGCAAGAGAAATTCCAAATTTGGTCCCTTGTGCTGCATGCTCAGGCATGCTCCTTTGGTATAATTTAATGGTTTAGTTTAGCAGTGATGAGGCAGCATCTCCTGTTTAAAACTCCCTTGCTTTGCCATGAAACTGAGACCTCGAAATTTGCCATGTGTTGCTCTAATTCTGGACACTGACTATGTGACATTGTGATGCAACCTGGTTTTCTTGCTTCAGAGCTCCTTTTGGGTAAGCTTTATCTCATAGTAGCCTGCACTGCCTTGAGCTATGTGGTTTGGATCAGAGAGAATGTCAACAAAGATTAAGACATGGAGAGAATGAACAACAAACCAAACTGGGTGGCAGTAAAGAGGGCAGACAGCAGTCTTGTTTCCTGACATGCATCTGATTTTTCTTAGGAAGGCATCGCAGCAAGTTATTTTCCATTTGGAATTGTTAGTATGACCATTTGCTACTGTTTTTCCTTCCACGGAATTGTGTATGACAAAGACCAAGCATGTGTGCATACCATCTCTGGCTACAAGAAGAAGAAAATAAAAATCTTACCAGTTACAACCACGGTGCTGGAATTTGAATCCATGAAATCTGTGTTCCCGGAGGTGAAATCTTGTTGTCTTTCAGTTCCAACAGTATTATAATTCATATATCTGTGGCAGACTTCTTTATTTGGGGCACCTTTTTTTCTTCCAACTGTGATGTTTGCATTCACATGACAGGGATGACTTGTGATTTATGTCACTTTCGAAGCAAACATTGTTACGTCTCTGTATTAAAGATAGGAGTGTGACTGACAGGCTGGCTGACCAGGACTGTCCCAGATTTCTTCAGGCATGCAATGGTATTTAGGAAGGGACAGGAAAGGCGTAAAGAAACTTCTTGCAAAAAATGCAGCCACATTTTTCCTCAGAAACCTGTTTATGTACAAGTAAACCAAAAATTAATTGAATCAATTTTATTCTATCTCTGTGGAGATTCTATTTTTAGCACAGTTGTAATTCACTTCAATCGTGAGGAATGACTTTGCTACAAAACCATACCTGTCCATTTCCACTGTTCATAGAATTTTTCTTACTGACTTAATGAGGGGTAACTTTGCCATTCCTCTTCATAGCAGTTAGCCAATTTACTCGCCCTGATCTTTATCTTAAGCTCTTTATAAAATAGTTCAAGCTCCTTCAAAACATCATAAGCAAAATGTATTCGCTAAGCCAGAACATTTACTCAGTAATATCCCTTCATAGGCAACATGTTACAAAGTCTCACTCCAACTTGCAAGGTCAAATGAAGTTTGAAAGCTGGGTTATGGCCTGCTGAAACTGGTGAGTTTAATAACTGGTCTGTCTTCATTAAACTGAAGCTTGAGAACCAATAGGGGAGGGCCCAAAATCAAAACATATGCACATTGTCACTGCCCAAAACAAAAGCATATGCAAGTTCTCTTGGGAATTATAACTATGTGGGCAGAGGGTTTTGCTGGGTCTTGTTTTGAGTAGGAAGTGTATGTGTGTGCATGTGAGAGAGAGAGGCAGTGGAGAAATATGCTAAGAATAGAAAGCCACTATATAACCTCAAGGGAGCTGGTAATCGTGAGACCTTAAGGACAAAAAAATCTCTGAAGAAATGTCTTGGATTGGGTGGTGCCTGAGTGAGGTTTGGAGCTATGGGCTGTGTCTGTCATTTAAATCCTTCTGTGCTGAGACACAAAGAAATTTGAGGATTCATCTAAATAAAAAGACCCTGATTTCAGCAGCCATTTCTTCCCCTGACTAATACAACTTGCCAAATTACCTTTTACTCACTGCTGTGGCTGAAGGAGCTGCTCCTAGAGCAAACAGTTCTCTGCAGCTTTAAATAAGTCAAACTCTGCCACTGACATCAGTGAATTATGTCTAAAATTCTCCAGGTTTGGGTTTTGTTAAATCTCAATAAAGGGTGGTCTAATGAACAAAGCATATGAGAGGAATAAAGTAATATTCAACGTCTACAGTTGCTTAATCAATTTCCTGCATGAGGATTCCTTTATGTGTTTTGTTTAGTACAATTCAGCTGCTTTATAGGTATATAAGAAGGGTATTGCTTGAATGCTGTAAATTATTAGGTATTTTTGTTAGCTATTCTTGCATAGAGTAGACAGAAATCTATGACATCTGTGCACTCTCAAACGACTGATACTCTTTGGACTTCAGGACTAGTTTTCAAAGTTTTCACAACTCACAAAAGAAAGTGGAACTAAAGATGGAAAAAGGAAGATTACGTCACTAATCCTTTATGAAGAAACTGATATAAACCTGGGGGAAATCCCTCCAAGCCACTTTGTAATAACTCATCAGTTGAGTATTGTCTTCAACAGTTTAGTCCCTTTCCATAAGTAGAGGTTTGCTGATTTGGTAGTAAAGATTCCAAGATCTTTCTAGTGTTGTTGTATGTTTGTGCAAGTCTGGGAAGAATGCTAGTGGTTTGAATAAATCCAGAATTTGACAAAGTGCACCAAAATTAGGCTTTGCACTGATTTAATTTATTGTTTCTGTTCCCAAGCTTTATGTGCATAGTAGTATAAATGGAGGAATAATGCACGTATAGCATCTGCATTGCATTGTGACAGTATGACTGTAGCTTTACTATTAGCACTCACACGTGTTTATGTCCCCATAAGAATGGATACACAAGTCACGGGATATCTGAGTTCTGTCCATAATTAAGAAACCAACCCCTGGCTATTTGAAGACAAGTCACAGACAGAGCTGACTCAGCTGAACACTGGTTGTTTTTCTCTCTATACACAAATGTGATTGGCATGGCACTCATCCTGAGGTGAAGAAGAAATGGAAGCAACTCGACTACGAAAGCCCTGGTTATCACCCTGAATATTTTTCTGTAAAGTTGTCTGATTCATTTTAAAATTATCTGAACTGTTGAGTTAGAGAAAAATGTATTTTCTGCAAATGCATTCTGACCACATTGCAGAACTGCCAGAACACTGCTCAAACAGCTTCTTAGTACTGTTGGTAACAAGAACTGAATATGGCTCTTCATTTAGAAACAGCTCTTTAATTTTTATCTCTTTTATTATTACTTGCATATAGATTTTTTTATTTCTTGTTATTGGCAGGCATTGACCAATGCTTTAAACTCTTCGGTGTTTAATATATTCCATTTTTTATCTCAGCTATTTAACATTTAATGAGAGGAAGGAGAAATCAAGCTGCTATGCTATTTAACTTTAAACTGTAATGGGGCTTTAAATAGAAATTTCAGGCTCTAACATTCTATATTTCTTTTTGATGCTAATAAAAATAAATGATCCTCAGGAAAGACCTAATATAGTCTTTAGGTAGATGGAATGCAATGTCACCAAAAGAGAGGTGACAAACATTTCAGTGTAAAGCTCACTGTTCCCTGTGGAGCAATGCCTCTTCTACAGCAAACTCCATAGAAATGGTAAATGGAAAAATGTAATGGCAATTTCACTTACCTTTCTTTTGGATAGAAAGTATTATATATTTTATGTTGTTGGCTTATTTATATTAGCTCTTTTGCAATTGATACTACTAGTTGTATACTAAATGCTTAGCAATAATGGAAAAACCTGAAATTGTATGTAATATAAATGTGGCCAAGCTGTAAGGGGGTTGTTATCATTTCAGTTCCTGTCTTCTTGCAGTACTAGCAAAAGCCAACTGCCGTGTATGGATGGATTGTTAAGTTTTATTTTTAATTTTTTATAATAGTTTAATGCAGGGAGAAGGTACTTTGGCAGGAGAGCATGCAACTCATGACCAGTGGGTTGCTGTTGTTTGGGTGTCATTTACCATACATAGATACAAGCAGGGATACACACTTTAAGCAATTCTTTATCGGCTAATATGCCAAATAGGTAGCTAGGACTAACAGATTATGAGGGTAAACAGTAAAATGCTTACATCTCCTTGTAAGAAAACTGAGGAGTCTTAGCTGAGGAAGTTTCCAGTATGCTGGGGAAAGTCAGTCTGTGTCTTTTGTTGGTATGGGCTGATCCTCAGCATTCCTGAATTACCCTCACATTTTCTGCTTTTCTTTCCTCCTGCATCTTTTCCCTTGAATCTCTCACCAGCCAACAGCAGTGCTTCTGCGACTTTAGCTTCTTGTCTTTTGTGCCTTTAGCTTGTGTACTTTCTCATAGCTTAACAGTTTTCTCAGTAAACCTCAGGCAAGGTCACCCAGCAATGCTGCATCAAACAGGGCCGAGTGTCACACAGGGTGTGGTGGAAGGTACAGAGCTTCTAGGGATCATGAGATTGTGCTGAAATCCACTGATGTGCTGTGGAGCGTGGTTGCGTGACATCTGCTTTTTGGGAGCATCCATGTATGGGCTGAGAGAACTTCTTCCTGTTGAGGAAAGAAAATACAAATCGACTTCACTATGTGTCTAAAACTGTTTGAAAGGAGGAACACCCTCATTTGGTCACTGTGCTGACAGGCAACTGAGTACTCATTAATGGAAGCCCTCAAGATGCTGTCCTGAAACAGTCTCCAGGTCACAGCCCTAAGTCCAAAGGTAAGTTTGTTTCTTTGCAAACATACTGTTAGTTCCAGGTACTGTTCACCTTTTTGACTTTGCTAAGTTAGATCTGCTGTTTTAAGGATGATGAAGCCAACACTGAGGAAGCTCCTGAGTCAGCATGTGGATTCTACTTTATAATTTTAACATCTGTGTGTTCATTTTAGTCTCTATACCTCAGTTTTACCATTTGTAATAACAAACAGCAGGCTGCTTGCCTATGTCTTCCAAAAGCCTCTTTCATATTGACAACAAATCACTACAGCACATGGCTGAAGCATACCGTCATTTTTACTTATTTTCCCTCATAAAACTTGTGTTGCTGCCACCTGAGTTTAAAGAAGCTGGTGTCAGCTCTATGGTTTGCCATTGTGTGCCTTTGGAATGAAAGGTTTGGAACTTGTTCTTGGAGTTTGGGAAGTTAAGGCACGGCCTTACGCTGGCACCCGCTGGAGGCCGGGCTGGGATCGCAGAGGACGAGGGCTGCCCTCAGCCTGCACCTCGCAGCCACCTTCCCCTCGCCCCTCGGGCCTCTGCTCCCACACAAACTTCTCCACACCGCTCCCCAATGCCTCCCCCGTCCCTTTGCCTCCTCAGCCGCCCTCCGACGGCCGCTTTTCCTATCAGCTGCCCCCTCCGGGCCCGCCCTCAGCGGCTGCCCCCGCCGGCATCCCGTGCGGGGCAGAGGCGGGCGGCGGCGATGGGAGCCCGCCTTCAGAGGAAGTGATGGAGGCCGCAGGAGGAGGAAGAGCCGCCGCTGGTAAGAAGGGAGGGCGAGCGCTCGTGAGCTCTCCCGCAGCTGGGCCTCCTTCCCGACCTTGAGTTCCTCCTGGCAGTGGCCGCCCCGCTCGCTTCCCCTCCCTAATGCCGGGCCGGTTGCCCACCCGCAGGGGATGGACACGGCGGGGCCGGCGCCTCCTGTGAGGAGCCCGAAATGGCGGGCTCCCCGCGGGCGCTTTCCACACGCGGCCGAAGCGCCGCGAAACACTGGGGCCTTTCCAGTAAAACTTTGCCCATCCGCCTGCGGTCATGGCCGAGCGAGCCCCGGAGCTTCCCCTCCGTGCTCCCAGCGCCCTGCTTCCACAGCACCGCCCGAGGGGGACGCACCAGTCCTCCCCCCCTGCGCTAAGCAGGGACAGCCGGAGCAGGCTGCTGGAGGGGGGTTGCCCTATTCCTAAGCGATCAGGTAACTCCTACAGGTTTGAGGCTAGTCCAGACCTGTGCTGAACATGGCTACGGGATTCCTGTCGGCTTTGTTTCAGCAGGTGATGCTGTCAAAAGCCTCACCAAACGCTGGTTTCCAGTGTGTGTTCAGGGGTCTCACAACACAGATACACAGATTTGGGATTTTAAGTACTTGAGAGCTACTGAATTGCTGAGGGAATGCTGTGTAAAAATACCACTACCTTTGTAATGTCATACCTCAGGCAGCATCAGCAAGTGTTTACCTAAACTGAGCAAAAACATGGCTTGACAAAAGAAGCATGGTTTAACAGGGACAAAAGGAGCAGTAAACACGGTTCTTCTTGACCACTATAATTAGTTGGGTTATTTTGGTGTAGAGATACAAAGGCTTTTTTATCTTGCAGAGTACTTTGCTTTCAGTAAAAACCTTCACTGATCATGAGCTGGCTAGAACAAGAAATACATGGTCCCTAATGATGAATTTTGGGGGAGAAAAGCCACTCACCCCTCACCTTCTTTCAGCAGAAGTTGATGTTCTGGTGTTTCTGACAGTGGGCAAAGAGCTGCTCAGCCCAGCAGAGGCCAATAGAGAGGATGGGATATAAGGAAGAAATTCTTTCCTGTTAGGGTGGTGAGGCACTGGAATGGGTTGTCCAGGGAGGTTGTGAATGCTCCATCCCTAGCAGTGTTCAAGGCCAGGTTGGACGAAGCCTTGCATGACATGGTTTAGTGTGAGGTGTCCCTGCCCATGGCAGGGGGGTTGGAACTAGATGATCTTAAGGTCCTTTTCAACCCTAACTATTCTATGATTCTGTGACCTAGTGGACTTTGCTTTGAAACAGCAGACGTTGTCAGTTCCCAAATGGCAGGGCTCCTAGGGTTTGGTAAGGGAGCAGGTTTTAGGACAGGTGGATGTTCTGCACATGCTCCACTGTGGATTTCCAAGGGAGTTAGCGTTCCTGGTTTATATTTGACTAGGAGCACTTCCAAGAATCTCTGTTTACACACTTGTTTGGATAAGGGCCCGTTGCATCACCTCAGTTAGCTTTTGCACTGCTTTCCCTCCTGGTCTGTTTTTATGCTCTTCTTTCTTAATTTGTCACGCTAGCAGGTAAATGGTGAGAAAGTGAATTTATCTTCTGAAACACATTTTAAGTTGCTGCCATTTGTCTAAAGCACTTACTTCATCCCCTTCAGTAAAATACTGATGTTGTTCATTAGTTCCTCTAGCTGTTCATGGCTAAATGCACCGTAGTCAGATTGCTCTGGTTTTTTGTTCCTATCAGCCACTTATGAAAGTCAAACATTTGTAATAATGCTATTGGATTTTTGGGGTTTTCTTTTGGAAGACTCTCAATTCTGATGATGTTATAAAATATCTAGATGAATTGGACTTGGCTTTTCATGTCTAAACAGGCATTGTACTATTGGACACTTCAGTTAACGTCTGCATTTTTCCTCTGTTTCATTACTCTCAAATTGAATGTTTAAGAGTACTTTTTCTTCCACCCCTTTCCTTTTCTGGGACAGCTGCTCTTGTTTTTAGGTACTGAGTTTTGGCTTAGTTAATTGGATGCACCTATGTTTGATTATGGAACAATTGGCAATAGGTTGAGTGTACAATACAGCACACTTCAAAAGCATATTGGAGTCAGCCATTAGCTCTTCTTGTGCAAATGGTGCTCTTCAGTTTATGTCCTGCTGTAATTGAGATGCTACAACTAGATCTTGAGGTCTGTTCCTGTAACTGTTTTCCACAGGGCAAGATTGCTTATATGTCCAGGTTTCTAATCTTTATAGATCCAGGCAAAACTCACCATTGAGAAGCAGGACAGCTGTTGACCTAGAACTTGAGGTTCGTGTTTTAAATTCAGCCTTGCTGCAAGTTCTTTTTTATTTTAGGACACTTTGCATGTGTATGAATTAACCATCAGTAAAGCTAGGAAGGACATTCAGTGAGTAATAATGTATACATGACTTGCTGGAGCCTGAGAAATAGTGACCAGATGAAAACCTGTATGTGTAGTTTAACAGTTGCATTAATGAAGCCTTGAATTTCCATCTGTCACTCTAGGAAGATGGAAACCTCTCTGCCCTCTATGAAATCCATGTTAATTAGTTTACAGGCAGGAGATCAGCAGCCTGGAAGGTGGAACCACAAAATTCAGGTAGCATATAGGTGCTGTATATCACGAATGTGGTGCCCGCATCTAAAAAAGCAACTCAAAGCTCTAAGATGAGACTGATCAACAACCATACTCCTCCAGTGTAACTAAAATCTTATGTGTGGATTTTTACTCAGGCTGAGGAGTATGTGTACCTATGAGGTAAGGGCTGTTACAAGCTCCTTGCTTTCCATGCAACAGGAAAGGCAAGTTGCTAAAACCTTGCTTTCTTTAACATGAATATGTAGTTGTGGTCTAGAAGGAAAGAAAACAGGAAACAAAACCCTAACTAGTTTCCTCAAAAGAAAAAATACAGTCCAAAACCCAGGAAACAAACCCAAGTCCCTTTCTATAATAGCACTGCAGAGAATATGCTCCTTCCCTTGGGGGAAAATATGAGAAAATAAACAGCACAGGAGAAAGTCTAGCCAGTTTAAATTTGTAAGTGGGAGGTGTGCAGACATTATGGTTGAGAGTGTATTATAAGAACCTACATAGAACAAGCTGGTGTGTGCTTTCCACATTTTATAATGGTTGCATACTGAGAGACTCCCAAACACCTCTCATGGCAATTCACAGTTCTGCTGTGTTGTCTTTGCAAAACGATTTGCAGACCCTCAGGTTGCACATATCTGAAGTAAACTGTGTCCTGCTCAGTTACCAGGCCTGTGGATGCTTAAAAACATTGTGTTTGTAACCTTTGAAACTGCTGTCTGGTGGCTGGTCTTTATAGTATTACTGACAACAGATGGCAAATGGCTCCGCTGATGTAATTCTTGCTAGTGTTTCATTCCTGTGAAGTTGCACAATTTCAGAATCTCAGAAAGTGCCTCCATAGTTTTTCCTGCCTAATGGTTTCAAGCCAAACTAAATACAAACATTTTATATTATTCAAATTCCTGTGGTGTCATGTGACATTTTGTAATGATTGCCTTGCAACAGTTTCAGATAAGTGCATGTTTGGTAGCAATTTAAGGCCTGTGTCCTTTAAGTAATGCTTATTAGTACATAACAGATGCTGTTTAGAAACATTATGCCTTTTAATAGGCTCTGCTTTTAGACTACATGTTCTCATTCCAGGCAGGCTGTGGATCAAGCAAGCTTGGAGGTATGCTATCATTTATGCAAAGCCTAAGTCAATTTTCTGCTCTGAAGTCAAGCCATGTGTTTTTCCTTGTTTCTTCCATTCTGGTCATAGCTGCCTTGCTGTGTTGTTCCCCCTAGTCATATCTTTGGCTGATTGTCAAGCCATTACAATCAAAACCTTTTGCATTTTTAACCACCAGCAGTGGTTTCTTTTGTCCTGACAGAAGAGCCTGTGCAAAATGAATTTGAACACTCTCAGCTTTACTGTCAAAAGCACAGCAAGCACTGAGGTATCCCTCTGTTGCCAGCCTTTCCTTCTCTGTTTCTTCCTCTTCCCAAAAGGAAAAAAAGGGAAAAGCAGAGCCATGCTGATTTTGGAGCACCTTCAAAGACATGTAGAATAGCTGACACAATGGCACAGAGAAACAAAAGAGATGTTTACATATTTTTTCCACTACTTGCAGCTGTTTATTACAGCAAGTTCTGAGACTGGCTCAGAGGCTTGTGATAGCTGGTGCAGGTGATGTATTAATTTGCAGCCACATAATAAATTTAGCAAAGTGGAAATCCCGGGGGGAAGGGATTTTTTTTTTTTTTTCCTTTTTTTTTTCCCCACTCAAATGAATTGCTTCATTTTGAGATTATTCTGGCTGTACAAATTGCTCCTCGTAAGTAATTTAGAGAAGGGTTGCTGGGCTTTCTTAGGCAGACTTACGCACTCTACTGGTGGGAGTAGTAGGCTTCTCAGAGGTAAAAGCATTTGCAACTCAAATTATGTGCAATCTGAAACTGGTATCCCTGAAAATGTAGACAGTTGTCTCATATTTTCATTGCCTCTTGGTTTGCTTGGGGAATGTTGTTTTTTCTGATAGCAAACCAGGGCTTTCAGGTACTCTTGGTATGGCACACATACTGCCACAGTTTGTATGATGTGAGGATACAGGCTGGCTGTAGTATAGCCTTAGGTTTCCTACGCCTACCTACTTTGAATGATGGTAGTAATAGGCAAATGTATTTAATGTGGTACTTAAATACTAGCTCTGGTGCCAGACTGTGATAAGTGGGTTTTTCAGTAAGAGTTTTAAATGCTCCTTGGTCTTAAAATATGGTTTTTCTTTCTGAAACTGCCCTGTGAGTCTGTCTGGCTTCTTCCCATGGGATGAAATCATCTTTATGCTAGACTGTTTGCCAAACTCAGTTGTCATTTCCTGCTCTTTCACTATTCCTTGTTTATCACTGAGAGACATTATCTTCCTCTTTTCCCTTAATTTATAGGATAACTTTTGACCAATGCATCCTCTTTCTTTCTACCTTCCACCTTTGTAAAAGATTAAATTGCTACTATATACATTTGAATTTGTGATTCATAAAAGCTCTACTGCTGTGCAGGGTATCTTTTCTGTTGTTTTCCTCTCAAATCAGCCTGTTTGAATACCGAAAATACTTCAGTGATATATTTTAGTGTCATTCAGAGCCTCCCATTTCTTCTTTGCTCGGTTTTAAGAGTCAGACTCTAATTTGAGGTCAGGCCTGAATGCTGGTGCAACTGTTTTGGCTTATGGGTATGTAGAAGGGAGATGTAGCACTGACATAACTGCAGGAAAAAGCCCCCGATATGGACATTGTTTCTGGAAATCTTGCCTATTTTTCTTCAATATTTTGTTTTGTTTAGCAAATAATAAGTTGACAAATTTAGATATTTTTTTTTCTTACAAGAAAATCCATACCACTGCCTTCAATAGTTTAAGATAGACATTACCAGGATCATTTCTGCCTGTCTCTTGGTTGTATGAAAATCAGTACATATTAAGAATTCGATGCTGATGTTCACAGGTTCAGAGGTATTAGCACCAATCCCACTGAATCGATGGAATTTCCTTGAGAAAAACCTGATGTGAACATGAACCTTAAAACCTTAATTAATAACAATCCTGAATGTTCCTTTTCTTCAGGACTGCAGCTTCTCTGGGTTATTTTGTAAGCGCCTTCCTTCTTTTTTGTAAGCTCTGTGAAAAAGAGAGATGTGCAGAAGTATGAATTCCTGATATGTCACAGTTACAGCTGGTAGCACTTCCATGGTTTAACAGTATGATACAGTTTTTATTAATAAAGTCTGTTTCTGGGCCATAGCATCTCAGCTTTTTTCAATTACATTAAGTTAGAACTTAGTGCAAAATATGCCAATCCAGATGTGCATTCTGTGTATAATAGGACAGGGAGAGCCTGTTGACACAGATGTATTTTAATTTATCTGTGCTATGAGTTTGGTGTGGCTTTATTATTGTACGTGTAACACTGCTAAAGGTCCATCTGAGGAAAAATACAGTTGGAACCTGTTTGATAGACCTTTCTGTACGGGAGTACTGCGGGTTAGAGTGGAGGAAATACGCCTTCAGCAGGCACTTGCCATTATGTGAGCCCTTCAATATGCACTTGCTTTTCTAACCTTGAAAACGTTTGAAATATTGTGGTTTCATCTAGGTATTTTTCCAAAAAGAGCTAAGTAATGCAATCAATTATTTAATTCCCTTGTCCAAGAATTTGGTTTTCTTTTTCCCATTTCATAAGTTGTGGATTACTTTAAATTTTGGAAAATAAACAACACGTGTTTTATACACCCCAGTTATATGAGGTTCTGCAGACCTTCAGAGCTCATTGACGTGAGTGGATATTGAAAGTGTTTGGCATTTTTCAGAGTTAGGCTTGTGTAGTCTCTGCCTTTGCTCATCTGCATTCTGCTAAATATATGTGTATCCTTGAAGCTTTATCCTTTTCTGAAATCAGCAGTAAAAATGTGTTAGCAGGAATGAGATGGCAAATATGATTGCATCCTGCATTTTGAGATGCCTGACATTTGGTCTGCCCACCATTTCAGTGTCAGAATTTGCAGTAATGACATGTAGCTACAGCCGAACCCATCTGTTTGGTTCCTTAATGGGGAATGGGATTAGGATTATTTATTTCCTTTCTGCCTTCATATATGGATTCCACAGCAGAAAGTGATTTACAGACAGAAACTTATATTTGGTTTGCCTTCTGTAACCCTTCTTGCCATTTTTCATTGTGATGGAATAGCAATACAAAAATGGCATTTTTGAATGGAAACATGGAAACCTGTTTGTGCCAATGCGCTTTTTCATCTTTCATGTTCCAAGAGTGATTGCTCTGTTAGTAACGGTGGGAAGCAATGCAGTGGGGAAGCACATTGTTTTCATTAACAATGTACAGTATGTGGTTAAGAGCTGCCTTGCCATGTTGGACAGATATCACACCATGGTGTTTGCCCACTATAGCTCCATTGCCACTGCATGTTGTTATGATACTGAAGTTTCACTTACACTAGAACTTGGTTTTTTGACATGTACTTGCTCAATTAAATTCAGGATATGAGATTCAGGTTCTGCATGTACTCTTGGGCATGTGCCGAAGACCTCTTCCTTCCTTTGAAAGGTTAAACAAATATGGTTGCCTAATGATAACCACATGCATGGATTGTTCAAGCTGACTGGAAGGAAAGAAGAGTTGATGCTAAGAACTGCTGTTTAACACAGAGCTCCCACTCCTGTGAGAGGGTAATGGAAAGCACTTTTGTTACATGTTCATGATTTAGAAGAGCAAAAAAAAAAAAGCTTTTTAGATCCTAGACACTGTCATGGTTGTGCTGCCATAGTATGGAAATTACAGTCCACAGGAGAATAAGGAACAATTTCTGTTATGACTTCTCTGTCTTCATATGTTGTGACTTCAGAGCAACTGATAAGAAAAATGTCACACCCTTTTGAAGTGGTAGATAAGACATACAGTTACCTGATAAGAAACCAGACAGAAGGTGAAGTGATTTGTTACAGGCCACAAAAACACACCTGTGTTAGGAATAAATCTTAGGAGTTCTGCTCTCAGTTGCCTGGTTTAATTACAAGAACATTCTCCCCTAAATACTGGCATAATATACTGTCATTTTGTGTTAATGCACATGTTTGTCTTATGCTGCAAAGTGTTTTTTGATTAAAAAAGAATTGGAAAATACTTCTGGACAAAACTCCTCACAGTGCTGTCAGAAACACTTAGAACCTGCTGCTTTGTTCTGTTCTTTTTCTTTTTTTAATTGTGAAATATATTGGCATGAAAATAAAGCCAATAAATAAAACCAGTGCTGCTATTGCAAACTTTAGAAATGGCAAAACTAATGATGAAATTTGAAAGTTAGAAATGGGAAGTTCTTTTTATCTGTCTTGTTTCTGCACCACTAGAACTCAGATTTAAGTATTGTTCCTATTTTTATATGTAAAATTTTACATATGCATACATATGCATAAATATCCGAAGATACACAGTCCAGATACAAATCCTGTGGTGGCTGATGGCTCTTGGGTAAGCATACAGTTCTTAATGGATGCATGTAGTATCATTCTCTGTGTTTGTAGAACACAAAAATGTAGTTGTAGGATAAATGATTAATTCACTTCAGACACAACACTTTTCATGCTTCATCCATGGTGAGGTTGATGTATTTTGCTTTACAGGCTGGCTGCATCCTAAATGCCCTTGCAAATCTCTGAAATGGGCTTTCCAACAAGAAGGTATTTCCTGGGAGTACCAGCAATCCCTCAGTGTGTCTTAACCAACCCAGTGGTGTGCCTAGTCTGAAAAACCTGCATCACCAGCTATGCTGGCTTAAGGAAACAGTATTAGTAAGGTACACATGACTGCAGGAACAGAAAATTCTTAACAATGAAAGCAAGTATCTCTTGTTTAGTAAATGGTGTATTGGCTTCATGGTCAAAAGGATTTAAGAATATTGCCGGTACCTGCTAATTTGGAACTTAAATGAGTATTTAAGACATTTTTATAGAGTTGGTTGTCCCAAGTTGTAACTGATTTGTTAGATAATAGCGATATAGTAAAATTAATACATAGGTAGTAAAAGGATTAGTAAAAGAGAGCTTGAGGGGTATAATAGTGATTTGACTTGCTGTAGCATTGTATTCATGAGGTTAAGTCTGTGGTTATCTGTATCCTAGTTAAATTATCTCTATTATGGCACAGGGTTTAGTTGCAGAGGATATAGAAAGATCATCAAAAGGAACCCTCAGAATATCCGACTAGATTGAACTGTGTCATTGACTTTCAGGCATTGCAACAGTCTGTAGTTTCACTTGTGGAATTTCACCTACGACTGTGTGCACCATGTGTTTTCTGTTGTATTGAGAAGAAATTCTTTTGCCCATAGAAAAATATTTCCCTCTTACTTTAACTGATAGAATGAGATTTTTGCTGAATCTGTAATGATGGAAGTCTGTCTCTAATCTACAAAAATTAAGTTCTAGTTTAAGGCAGAGCATTGCCTTTGGTTGTGACTGCATTTGTTCTTTATCTACCTGATGCAGAACATAAGCATGTTAATTAGGTATATCTGGATTCCCCCATATTGATTTTTGAGGATCATCATAACTGAACTTTGCTTGACTTCTACCTCTCAAGAAAGATATTTGTCTACTTCATGAAACCACCATAAAATTCAGCTCTTTCTTCTGGAGATTAGAGATGGAATAGCTGTGGGTTTAGAAAAAGCTGAGTTTAGGAATTGGGACTGAAACAGGAGCCTTGGTTTCTGCCTTATTGGCAGTTGTGTGACATTTTAGCCCGAGGTAGCTATAGGTGCGGGCAGTACCTGTTTGTATAGCTGGGTTTGGCTGTACCTTTTCACTGTAGAAATCAGGTTCTTAGTGCAATTGGTGACAGATCACTAGAGAAGAGATGCACTTACACATCCTTGCTTGAGAATGCGGCCCAGACTGCTCCATGGAAACAAAAGAGAAGCAGAAGCATGTTAGGTTTTGCTTTCAAATCTATTCTGCATGCTTGAAATGGAAATACAGGCATACAGATTTCTCTTTATTTCTAAATAAGTTGGTTTTTTTCCTTTGCCCTGAATGCTGGTGCCATGTGGAAGACAGTCTGATACCTGTCTGTAAACCCTTTATTGTCATAGAATGCTGCCACAGAATCCACCTCGATGATGTCTTGACCTTGTTCACCAGCTTTGGCTCTTTAAGATGTCAGCCACTTCAGCATGAATGTCAGGAATCCCTCTAATGCAGTAGGTCTCCCATTCTAAATTTACTCCCCTTACAGTTTATGGTCCCTCCTCTGGCTGCAGCAAGAGGCCCCCTTTTTATGACTGGTTGCTCCTGCTCCCCTTGATCCCTCCTTCCTCACTCCCTCCTTCCCGCAGCTGGTAACTCTTTGTGCACATGGCCTGTTTGGAAAGAAGTGCTCGCTTGGTGTCCAGCAGATCGGCTGCCACAATGTACTCTTTTGTTGCCCCTAGGTAGAATCAAACTCAAATGAAATCGTGTAATTCACACTGGGTTAACAGGCTGTCCTTGGAACTTAGCAGTTTTGGTATCCCAAGATGCTGAGAGGGAGCTCAGACTGATGCGCACAGAGAAGCGCTGCTTTTCTTTTAAAGCAAAGTTGATCAGAAGTTTTCTTTAATGCCTCATTATTTAAATCTGTGACATTATTTCATCCTTCAAATGGTCGCTGTTACCTTAGAAAGCACGCATATGATGTACCAGAAAGTTAGTGTAACTTTGAAGGTACCAGTTGTTCTGCCTAGTGAGGAAGAAACAGGATTATGCTCATTAAATTGCTTTGGCTGAACAGTGGCAGGATGTAGCTTTGTAACCAGCATCTCATGAATAGTATTTATTAGCATGGCCAATATTTGTCTTTGTGCTAAACCAAAGTCTTACATGCTGCTTTTTAATAAAGAATTAATTTACTAGTAAATTTACTTCATTAAATTACTAAATGTTTTAATAAGACTCTTTAATTTCTTTCCTTTCTATGGCTTCTTTGCTTGCTGATGTTACACAGTACACTGGGGGAGGCTGCTGCAGAGGAAAGCTGCCACTGCTAAGTACTGGCTAGGATTTTATAACGTGACTCAACTCACCAGTGTTGCAATGCTGTTTTCTCTCCCATTTTGTCACATACAAACATATTATGAATACCATTTACAGAGTAGCTTCTTTTCAGCATTCTGACTACATAGCTTTGCTGTCAAGCCTCAGGATGTAAGCTGTTTGTCTGCAAAGGGCAGGGAAATAGTGTTTAAAGCATTTTAAGCAGTGCTGGGTAGTGGTGAATTACCAGCTGTAGTTTCCTACCCTTTTGCTGAGGCATCAGATACTGATCGCTGCCAGAGGGAGGGTGGTGGGACCATGGTTAAATTGTCTGACCTGGTGTGCAAATCCTATGCTCCTACTCGTATGTGGAAAGGTGTTATTTCAATATAGTACTTTTATGATTCATACTTTTTGTATCTGTACATAGACAGTTCTTGCAGTGGCCATCATAAAACTGTTCATTGTTTCAGCCATTTTCTTTGCACTTACTGTAGATAAAGTTATTTGCCATTAAACTTGGGCCACAGGAGCTGCCATGTGAGAGCAAACCATGATTGAAAGTGGAGGTTCCAGAACTAGGATTCCAACTATAGCAGAGTGATAGAAGATTTTGCCTTCAGTTTGGTGCTTCCAAGAGTTGCAGGTGTATCTTGTTGATTGAAAACTCCTTAAACTGAAACTATTTCCTTCATATGATAGAAGACTGGCAGCATATTATTTGGGATCTAACCCATTTCTTGTGATGTCCTTTATCTTGAGGTGGTGATGAGCCACCTATCAGCTTGGTTTGTTGTATCAGAAGCAGACTGCTTGGTTCCTCAGGAGTTGGACTTTGCATTTAGGTAACAGACATCAGATGTATGTAGTTTGTGTTTGCATGCAGTTCACAAATACCTGGCGTGAATACCCTTCAGCATTGAGTCACAGGGATTATTGCATGAAAGATGATAGTAACTATTTTGGGAAAATATGCAGGTAAATAGTGTAATATTTTTTTTACATTATTTAATTGTGAAAGTGCCCGATTGAAGTTACTCAGAAAAAGAGAAAGAGAAAACTAATGCTACACAACAGGGCATGGGCTGACCATAAAGGGGCAGTCTTCCAAGAAAGGGTGGAAGCTGTGGAATTCTTTTCCTGTTATATTTTTAGACAGTACTAAAAACTGAGTCTGTGTTTTGAAGACTTCTGGTTTTGTTCTTCCAGCTTTGAAGCAACTTACTTACACCTAGAGGAATTTGAGACTCTGCTTGTTGAATTCAAAGGAGACAAATGTGATTTGATGCTGTCATGGTTCTACTTTGTAAAATTGCATGCCAAGATGTAAATAACATATAGAGAGGTTTTACTAGCCTTAGTATTTTAGACTACAATTATGCCAAAGGCTCTAATGGGAACAGTAAGGGCCCTGATACACCAAGCAACTGCTGGGAAAACTGAGGTTTTAATACTGATGTGTCTTAGTTAATTTAACAAGTAAAAATGTCTTGTGTTTTGTTTTACCTACAGGTTGCCTTTACTTGGTAGATGCATTAGCAGGAGATCCAGAGGTTCTGCAAACAGATGCTGAAACATACTATGGAAAACTAGTGAAGAAATCATCGTCCATTCCTGATGTTTTTTCAATCCCTGGAGGAGAAGAGGTACTAGGCTGAGGTTTTTCATACTGCAAGTTAGATAAACCATTGCAAACTAGTTTGTTGGTTGTGCTCATAGTCTGTGAATAGGGGTAAACTGGTGTGGCCAGATTACAGATCTCTTAAAATCAGGAAATTCTGCATGTTTTTCAAATGGTTTGCATGCTGAGATAATGAGAGATAAGCTTAAACTACAAATCTAAACCCCACTGAGTGTGGATGAGGGTTTGAAGTACTCAGCTGAACTTTGCAGCTTGACCTGCCTTCTTATAGGACCGAATCAAAACTGAATTCAACAGATGTTTATACCATGGTGTGGCTGTTTCCTGCCTTTATTGTGCACTTTACACAGGTTTTGTGATATAGTCTGTCTTATGTTTCCATTCTTTCCAAGACTTATATTGATGATTTTGAACATGGGTTCTCCTAAAGGAATTCTGATCAGATGTTATTGATAGATGGTATAAACACCATAGGGGTCAATGCTGTAGAGTCTCTTCCTGAGCCACCTGAGGGGAATGCATTGGAGATGACTGAGCAGGCCTATTAAAAGTTCTGATTTCAGTCAACCTATGAAGGCTTTCATTCTGGGCATTTTTCTAAGTCATAGAAGGTGTGCTGGGCTAACTCTTATTGTACTATCAAACCACTAAGTGGATTAGCTGAAAAAAATGTTTCAAATAAGGTGGTGTTTTTACAATTTAGGAAAATAACATGCAGTAGTTTCCAGAAAAACACCATTTCAGGTGGGTAGCTTTGAGCCGTGAATGTAACTAGCTTTAAATACTCTTTTAATGCCCTCTAGTGGACTATGTAGAGTTAAATACAAACAAAACTGAAAATGCAAAGATCCCCCAATTCAAGGCTCTGTGTCCTCAGCCTTTCATGCCTGGTTGCACTTTGAGAGGCTTATTTGCTGTTCCATTAGAAGGAAGGGTAAGTTAAAATCCCAGGCAGGGCTGTGTGTATTCCTGCAATAGTGAGACAGAGTGAGATCAGTTAAAGGTGGACTTCTGCCTTTTGATTCAGAACTGTCTTGATTTTGTGGCTTGTCATCAGAGCTTAAATATATCACATGATTGGTTTGAGTCTCATAGCAACGCATTTCTCTGTGCGTTCATTTAATTCAGGTCTAACCTAATCTGCAATCAGACAGCTAGTCAAGGGCATAAGTAATGGTAATGTTCTTGCTATATTGTTTTTTTCCTTTCATTTTATATATAAATTTACATGCATATATACCTACATTATATATACCTTAAACTTGAAGGATGAGGATTTTGGTGTTTGAATAATGGCTACAGTTTCCAGGCTTCTTTTTCTCTGTGCATTGGAATTAAAGCAGGTTTCAAGTGGCAGGACCAGCAACCACGAGTAATTATTTAGCAAGTGTTAAGTGGCTGTCAGCCCACTTGCTCGGGTCACAGAACTTCTTTGTGGTATGGCATGGTCTTTGGTCAAGCATTCAGTACACAAATAGCAAGGATTAGTGCAAGGCAGAATGGAAGCTCATTGGCAGGAGTTCATACACAGAAAGCTATGCTTAGCTCCTGCTGATGTTGTTAGCACCTGTGGAAGTGCACATTACCTTATAAAACAAAATACCAATCATAGCAGTATTGGAAATAGGACTGAAGTTGAAATAGGACTTATAGTTGAAGCATGCAAAGAACAACTGAATCCCCAGAACACACTGAGGTTTTGGGAAGCTCATGAATGCAGATTTCAGGCAGTTTCCTATTTTTTTCCTGGAGCCCAGTGTTTACATAGATGATCCCAGGATTTGGCACTCACAAACCAGTGCACACCAGTTTCAACTTAAAAGTCGTTATCTTGAATAATCCGTATTCATACTACTCCTTCCATGCACCAAGAGATATTAAATGTATCACATGACTGATTTGGGTTTCAGAGCAAACTGACAAATGGGTGCAATTAGAGAGAGAGGCACACCCACACATACACAATGGACCAGATTTTTGAAAGTACAGTACATACTGTGCTAAATCACACATGCTCTTTGCCTTGTACCTAAACTTACATGACAGCATTTGCAATATTCATATGGAAATTGGCATCTCTATGCATATAGAGCTGTTTGAGCACAGCAGTTTGGTGTTTATGTGTCACATCATTTAGAAGTTTAGTCTAAGACTGAGAGCTTGAGAGCTGCATTTTGATTTTAGCCTTGCTTTCAACATAGCCACCTTGTGCCAATTATCCACCCTCCCTGTGCCTCAAAGATAAACTGCCCAAGCAGTGCCCTAATGCTTTGATACTCCCTGTACCCTCAGGCTTAATTCATTGTTTGCAAAACACCACAAGTACTCAGCTGGACCATGCTGTAAGAAGTGCAAGTTGTATTTGTTTTTATTTGATGTGTCTGGTCTTTCATAACACTATTTGCCTGCATGTAACAGTCTTCAAAGCCAGGTTATGTACTAATCATATTAAGTTGGTTTTAAAGTCTTTACTAACTTTGGTAGCTTGATTTCTTTTAAATTAACATTGCTTACAGAAAATCTTAGAATATTATGTATGTTTCAGTGCCATGAAGTTCAGGATGGAGAAGGTGTTGTGCTAAGCTTAACCCATGCATGTTAGTGAAACATATCCTAAGTGCATCTATACAAGAAATGCTTCTTATGAGCATTACAGTACAAACTGCTACAGGACTTGTTTGTTTTTTAGGTTAAACTCGAAGAATCCTGTGTGTATTTTGTCCCTCTCTACCGAAATAATCCTACTTGCAAAATGTTGCTGTTAACTGATCCAAAGGATAAAGAGACAGGTTAGAATTGGTCAAAATATTTTGAAATTCTAGTAGTTGTGCTTTCTTTTCTTTTAAGATGGTCTCTTGCTTGTATATTTAAATATTTGGGGGTTTGTTTTGAATATAACTTGGATTCATTTTCCCTGGCAGGGATTTATGTCGGTGGGCTACTGATCAGAAGAGGATTGACAATCAGGGATTTTATGCATAAGTAGCTCTGCTTGTACCTGAAAAATCACCTTGGGTAATTCTGTTTCTGAGTCTGTTCAGAAGGGTAACATTTTTCTAATTCACGATGATGTGAAATTTAATGTATAATAGCTTGGTTAGAATTTGGAAATCCTCAAAAAAAAAAAAAAAAGAGTAAATATGTATGTGAAACTTTATTAGGTCTTACTGATTCTTAATATTATTTTTACTTTATAGTATCTTCTTCAGTCTTAGGTTTAATTGCGTCCTATTTCCAGTACTGGTGTGTGAGGGGTAAATCTAGAGTGAGACCATGTTCAGAAATTGAATTAAATCTACTTTATTTGGCAGTTCTCCCAAGATACTCTTTAAACTTTACCAGCTTTGCCTTGCTTGCTGCTGTAATGCCAGTGTTTTCCTATTACAGCCATGTGTTAGCCTGACAGGGGCACACTACAGTTGTGTTACAGGCAGTAGAAGTCAACATGTGCTTACTGGTATTTCTGTTTCATGAGTCACTGCTTAGAGTGTCAACAAGTTAAGATTTGATTAGGAGCTGTATCTAAGTTTTTTTATCTTCCTGCTATCAGGATCTTCAGACACAGCCTAGTTTCTTCCTGCTTATTCCCTTAGGCATGTGCCTTTGACTATGGAATGCCAAAAAAATGTAAATGTAAAGCAAGTAATATGTCTTGGTATCACTAACAGGAAGCTTGTCTCCGACTTGCCTAGTACCAAAAGCTTGGGTTGTGACCCGCCTAGGTTAAATGAGGAGTGTTAGAGCTCTTGTGAAGCAGTAATTTGGGCTATAGAGTTTTGGGACATCTACAACAAAGACATGAACCTGTGCATTGACCCATTGTGTCAGGGAATATAGAATACGTGAAACCTCTTGAACTTTCAGCTTCCAAATGTGGCAGCAAACTAACAACAGCTGTCATTAAAAACATACTTTATTTTTTTAAAGGATAAGCCTGAAAGGCTTTAATAGCCAGTATTCTTAATAATACAGCAAAGGCAAGGCAAAGAAGTTTAGCACTCTATTTTCAGTTCTAAAGTGTGTCAGATAAAGATCTTACACTCCTAGAACAGGTACTGTTAGTATAACTAAGTGTTCATTATTCAGTCCAAACCCTGTAACCAGGAAATTTCTTCATAAGAACAAAAAACAGATTAAAATCATCTGTGGTTAGAGGTGAACTCTGCAAGAGTTTTCCAGCTCCTTTTACATATGATTTCAATTCGATGTTTGCTAATGGGTTGTGATTCACATAGTTGAAAGGAGACTTTTCCAAGTTACAAGTGTAGTCAAAAATCTTTCTGGTCCCTCTAAAGCTAGTGATATAGAATTACTTTCCTGACATTAATTTATGTATTCCGTTCATGGTTTTCTGAAGAGAGAGAAGCACTGGTGTGGTAAAGGAGCGTCTACGCTGGAGGCCTAACTTGCTCTGTGGGAGCAGTTGTGCAGAGCTACTGACTTATGTTCAATGGAATGTGGTTAAAAACAGCATTAAGTTAGTTTAGGCTGCACAAGAGGAATGGGGATCTGTAACAACTATGTTGCAAAAACAGTTATTAAATAAAAGCAGGTGAAAGCAGAGCATTTAGCACAAACCTTCAGTGAAATGATCTAATAGTATTAGGAACAACAAATATTAATGAGATACATGTACACAAGGTAAAAATGATTTCCCACAGGAACAAGTCAAACAAGTCCACATTGGAGCCTAAATTAAATGATAGCTATCTCTATTAAAAGTTTGAACCTCGCAGAATAAACACCTTACTTTATTATAAACTACAGACTGATTGACTGCTGTGACCCCCTTGCAAAAGTTTAGCTTGAGTCACCAGCCTGTACTCACAGAGATCACTAAGTCTGGTTATTTAAGTAAAGCCTACATCATCTGACTTTTAATATTGGCTTTTCAAAGTATGATTTAAAGGTTTTTACTGCAGGTTCTTTGTTTCTGGATTTTATATGCTGTAAACATGTGGCCGGTCTTTTGACATGCATTAGATTTGACTGATGTGAGATTTTTTTTTTCCTTTAGATGAATTTTAATCAGTTTTAATTAGTTTTCTAAAGCCTGCTGGGGTGTGTGTATATGTGTGTGCATACCTAACACATATAAGTATATCCATTTGAACTATTTTGTCCAAGGATTTTTCTCACAGTTCAGCGGGTTTGGAATGACTCCTATGGCAGCAGACTGTATTAATGTGACAAGTCCATCTGGATTTGCTTACCTATGTGACCTTTTGTTCTGACCACTGAACAGATCCAATTGTTTCAAAACCAGTTCCTTGAGAGAAAAGCAGTACTTACTGACTTGGTCATTGTTCCTTAAGGACGTGGGCAGAAAGTTAAAACACTAAATAGGTTGTGTGATTTTCTTCCTCCCTTGAGCTTTGCACTTTCCTTGTGAACTCAAGTCCCATCCAGATGGGAGAGGCAAACAGTCTTGCTGGGGTTGAGCTCTTCACTTTCTCATGTGCTGTCTGGTGGATCTGCATTTTAATTTTACTTCACAACAGGAGTGTTCTTAGAAGCAAATTTCCTGGTTGTCCCCACATACTGTGCTTCAATTCACATCAGGAAGCACTCTCAGAGTGTGTGCACTGGATTGCTTTTGACTGAAATGAAATTAGAAGATGTACCTCACAAGCACACTGAGGTACCCCGACTTCTAATGGGCTTTAAGTTTTCAGGACCAGGCTTGAATTTGTGAACATCAGGTTCTCTGCATCAAATGTTTTGCTCTGTGAATTCAGTTTTGAAAGCATTAGTCTTGCTAATGCAAATGTAGTCCTTAATTCCGATACTGAGATTTATACATGATCACCTTGATGAGATAGGTTGTCCAGAAGTGATGTGTAGCTTGTGGTCTGAAATGACCTGCATATTTCAAAGAGAAAATGGGTATGGCAGCTTTTGCAGAGGACTTGGTCTTGGTTGGGAGCATTTGTAATTTACTTTTGATGGGCTGACTGTTCTGTTCTGTTAGTATATCTGTACAGATATTTTTATGGGAATGTAAATTGTGTTGTAAGGGCTTCCAGAGCATAGCATGGGTGATTAACAGCTTGATAACACTAAATAAACATACTCTATTGTGGCGTTTTCTGTCTGCTGTATATAATAATTTACAATAACTGTTAGATGCCATGGAACATTTATCATGAGACATTTGCAACAAATCACTGAGTAAAACTGGAATTGTAGAAGAAAATGTAATTGGTTGCAGGAAAGAGATCTATCTTAGATACTTGAATGGCTGCCATTGCTGCAGCATCTGCATACCTCCCAAGCTATAATGCATTTATTTCAATAAAACTCTTAGGAAAGAGATGGATATGCTTTTATTCCAGTTTAAAGACAGGGAACTGGGGTTATAGCTATTCAAAGTATGTTGGTGCTGCAGAATACAGTTGCATGTATATTCCCTGATCTTCCTCCAGTGTTGGCACTGACTTAGGCTCAGTTGCATGGAACTATTTGGGGTAATTTACCATGCTGCTTCCAAGGTGGAAATCTGGCAAAAGCAGCCTCTGTAAGTGTGTCATCAGCCTGAAATGCTGCCAAAATTAAGGTAAAGGTGACTTTATCTAAGGTGAAGACCTGTTGCATTCTGTATTTATTAAACTCCAAGTACATTTGTCATATATAGCATTGCCTTTAATTTAGTTTGTGACTGAGGGATGCATATCAGCAATTCAGATGAAGGCTGGAGAAAAAGAAATACCAGGCTGGATGTTGCTTTGATTTTAATGCTTTACACTGTGTAGAGTCCTGATGTGCACATTTCATTCAAATAGTTGCACACCAGAGAGAAAACGCTTGGCCAGCACAGCCTAGAAAGTGAAAATATAATCCAGGCCTGGGTTGGGAAGACATCCATGTTTGCCGAACAAGAAGAGGCATTTCATAATCACAATTGCGTTATGCTTAGTGCCTAATTCAAGTCCGTGTTGTTCAGTACTGTATTCCAAGTACTCGTATGGAATTGTGTGCTTCACAGGCTCACAGCTTTTTGCAGTACTCTGAATATGTTTGTCTGACTACAAGGGATAAAAGTACTGAGGTTTAGCAAGCTGGTACTTACAGGGCAAGCCGCCCAACTGAGCAAGTATATACTCCATTAGTTGTGAACTGAAATGTAGTGGACTTAATCCATTTCACCTAGTCTTGCAATTGCAAGAACAAGCTTATCAAGTCTTGCAATTGCAACGTCATTGTAATTATATGCACAGGGTTTGGGTGATGTATGTAACCGACTGTCAGCACTAACCTGATCTTTTATGATCAGGTGAACGTAACCAAATCTCTTAGAACAAGACCGGGAGAGTGAAGGAACATGTGGTCTCCCAAGACATGTTTGCATTTAAAATAGTGTTCCTGAAAGTTGATTCTAAAATGAAAATGAGAATATGGGGATGTATGGATGGATTTAACTGTGGACCAGATGTTGAATTGAAAAATGATAACAAAAAGCAAAGTACATATGTTTGTGTGAAATCTGGAGAAATGTTTTTCCTTCAGCGAAGGCATCCATATAGATCAGGTTGCTAAAGTAATGTGATGTGACAGTTGCTATGTCAACTAGTGTTCCCTTCCACACATTTAAATTATTGAATAGCACAGTAAATGTTCTATAAAAGTAGCTCCTTACAACATAGTTATGCATCTGCCTATTTTCCTCAAAGCTTTTTTCAGATCTTCCCTTACCACTGCTCTGTGTCTTACATGTCTGAACTATGTGCCAGCCCTCCATGCAGCTCCTGTTAAAGTCCATGTTTAGCCCATTATGTCCCCTTTGACTCAGCTCCCATTGTAGCTGCATATTTCATGGATGTGTAACGGAGCAGTGGCTGCTTGCATTTGAAAGCAGAGTAAAGGGATTGAGGGAACAGATTGAAATCATCACAGAAAAAGTATGAAACTCCCATGCAAGTAAGTGCATAATATTTAATGAATTGAATCTGGTTCTATAAACAGTCGTCTGCCCTTGCGTGCAATACTTTCTTCATTGTTAAGACAGTACACAAAGTGTAACACTTTTTGGCACATGCTTTAATAATTTATCTGAGCTATAAGTTAGTTAAGCAGAATCTCCAGCCTTAAAACCAGTGGGAGTTGGTAGAGGCTGAAGCAAAAAAGGAAACTAACCTGTGCTCATCAATGACATTTGTATAACCTGAGGCTAAACCAGGTAAATGGTGAATCCTGTTAAAGCCATTTCACTTTCTTGTGGGTGCAGTTGTCTCTACCTCATAGATGGTTTTTAACTTTCTTAGGTTTGTCCCTAGTTGGGTAGCTTAGAAAGCCTTAGACAGTGCACTCTTTTAGGACTCAAGAGGTGTGAATTCCATGCTGTTCTTTGCATGCAATTCAACCAACATACTTCCTGTATTACATTTTATCTTTGTGCCTAAAAATGAGGATAATAGCTGCCTTTTTTGAAGATGGCAAATATGTTGGTGTTTTGAGCAATCCTTGAATTGTGGCCATATGCTTTCTTCAGGTGGACATCACCATAATAAAAGTTCTTTTTTGCTGGAATACTTGCTTCTTGATGTGTCATAAATGATCACATTTCTGGTTTTCTTCTAAAACTTAATCTAAGTCTTTAAAATCTATTCTATATCTTTTGAAATGACCCTGGCTTAAAACTTTTCTTACAGAACAGAGCTTGGGATCAATTTTTGTGACACTGTTGCAGATTCAGTCTTTCTCTTACACATCTAATGGCAGACAGTGAATTCTGTAGATGAACATGTAGGAGTAGGGTTTAAATACATGTTTCTGCATATGTGAAAAATTGAGGAAGGATGAGAAGTGGGGTGCAAGTGTTGCATAGCACCTACATAAGGACTTATGTGTAGGCTGGTAATTCATTTCTGCTTCAAGGCTGTGTATCATACTTGTATGTCCGTACGTCTGTCCTTTGTTGATAGAAACTTCTCCATATGCATTTGAGCTTGTGTGAATGTCTGTCCATGCAGAGATTTAGCAGTCTGTCCTCTAAAGGTTCAGATATATAGAAATTCAATCACAAAGGCAGCTGAAAAGGTATTTGATAAAGTGGATGTGAAAACTTGTATTTGACTATTTGTAGGTGCAGATAGGGGCATCTATGTGTGTGGACAGGGATCAGCCTGAAAGAAACTCTTCAAATGTAACCTTTAGCTAGGTAGCTCTCTCTGTCCCAAATGCCACTCAAACTTACTTTGCAGGATGTGCTTTATTCACATGGCACATAGGTTGTCACACCAAAGTCACATCAATTCCTGAGAAAAATTCCCTTCACCTGATGCCTTGTGCAGTACTGAAAATTGGATGTCAGGGGATACAGAGGTGAAATTGAAATACAGCTGTTGTTCTGCTGTTTCACAGCAGATCAAACTGGAGCCAGCTGGAGGGAGAAGTAGATCAGAGGCTGCTTGTGGTGAGATTCAGAACTGACTTTGTATTTATTTGCAGCTAATGTGTTCCCTTGTCTCTTTCCTTTTGTAGTTTTGGCAGTTTATTTGGACCAGTGTTGGTGGCCTGTTGAAGATGTAGTAAAGACAGCTGATCCTTCTAGAGATGGGCTCATTTTGGTAAGGGTGAACAATCACATGTCTCTGTGTCTGTGGTCAGAACAATTGCATGTGTCTGTGGTCTCCTATAGCTCATGGTTTATACCTGTGGGGTCTGGGCTGGCTAGCTCACTAGGTAGTTCACATATCTCCCATTGCACAGTGACATGGACGCTAACCCTCTCTAAACAATTTTCTGCATGCAGTTTATGATTCAGCTGTGGTATTTATGTTGGTTTGGGTTTAGTTTACCCTCACTGCCTACTAAAGGAATAATCAGCTAAACCTAATTGCTACCTTAGCAGTAACTCTCCATGTTGGTGTTGCTTGACTGCCTTTCTGATGGAAGGCGTTACTGCCCTTTGGAACAATGTCTTATTTAGCTAGTTATAAACTTTTTTACCTTGGATAATGCTTATACTGTGTTCATTTAATGAAATGGTTGTTATTTAATAGTTTCTATGCCTTTAATTCTTTGTCTAAATAAATTATCTTAGTAAGGATAAACTATTTTTTTTGTAATTTTGGAGGCTTGTGTGGCCTGTACTCTGCTTTCAATGAATCAGATGTGAGATTTGTGTTGCTGTGAGGCTACTAAGTCAGTTCTGTTTCATATCCAGCCCTCTGTGTCCAACTTTGGCCCTTATTGATTCTATTCCTTTATCATTCCCTAATTTCTGCCAGGCATAGAGTTGAATTATTCACTGAATTAAGTAGGCTTTTTGTGGGTAACTGAACTGGAGGGATTTTGAGATACCAATCCTTGCAAGATAGAACTTGAAACAGAAACACAGGCCTTCAGGCTTTCGAGCATCTGCTGTATCAACAGAGAATAGAAAAAATATCTGAAAATAGAAAACTTGCCCCTTTTAGGTCATTGTCAAGGGGTAAGTTGTCAATACTTGTGGAAATTTACATTTTCTTTGTCAGCATTCATATAAGCTTGTTGGCACCACTCTTCACCATGGTGAATTCCTTTATATTCTTTCACCTCTCTGTCCTGTTGGTGGTCTAGTAAGAAGCACAGCATGAAAACTAATTGTTCATGTTACGCCTTGATTATAATCTGTTTGGGGCACATTGTATGTATTCTCTGTTTTGTATAGTGTCCATCTTTGTAAGGTCCTGGGCCACTAAAGTTCTTTGATACTGTGACAGGATAGCTAATAGGGAAAAGTAACCAGGGTAGCACAGTGACTTTTATCTTTATTTCTGTTTTGGGTAGATTAGAAAGCCTTGATCCTGCTTCCAAATCTGTGATGTGTTTGCTGTGACTATAGTCAAGATACATCTTGCTGCTTTAGAATTCCTCTCTGTGACAACAGAAGATATGCCAAGCTTTATAAATCATTACTAGATTCTTCTACATCCTCTACATAGAGGGTGGACACTGGGGAA
Source organism: Agapornis roseicollis (assembly GCA_002631895.1). Lineage (NCBI taxonomy): Eukaryota > Metazoa > Chordata > Aves > Psittaciformes > Psittacidae > Agapornis > Agapornis roseicollis. Next base: position 60,459 of record NDXB01004821.1, on the reverse strand, counting down.
AACCTCTTTTATCATTCTGCTTGAAGCAATTCATGAGGTATTTTCCCCAAATTAAGTGTTCATGTTTCCTGACCTCCTTCTTCCCAGTCCCTTTCAATTTTCAAACACAAAATACTGTGCTCTGCTTCATTTTCCTTTGGTCTGCTTTTATTTGTTCTCAAAGGTCCAGACATTTGGAGAAAGGATTGTCCTCTTTGTTCTGAACTACATTATCTTTGGAATGCTGGAAGGGAGTTCAGCTAATGATGCATTCTTTCTACCTCACTCTGCCACTGAGTGTGCCAAGATACTCTGGAGAAATGGCGAGGCTGTTGCCTTCTACTCGGTCAAGATGAAAGGTAAGGTCATTTTAGAGACACATTTCCATTGGTTCCTAATAGATAGAAATGTAATGCTTTTGTTTATCTTTCAGTATAAGTAAGCCTGGCTCTCCTACATATTTTTGTATCAAATCTCTCTCAGAATGAATCTGGGGAACAAACCTTCCCAGAATTTGGAAGTCATCCATACTACTTTCATTTACACATGATGGTTCCAAACTATATTCTCAGTTACACTGAGTGATCTGAGGTACTGGCTTATTCCAATAAAATGAGCTTCAACGCAGCCAAGTAGAAGGTCATACATCTAGGAACAAAGAATGCAGGACCTACCCACAGAGTGAAGGACTGCATCCTGAAAAGAATGATACCTGAAAAAAGAAGTACAGTTCACACTGGAAAACCAGTGTATTGGGAGTGGCTGGTTGTGGGGAGTGGCAGTATCCTTGGATGCATAAGGAGCACTGTCTGGGTTGTGTAGAGGAAGGTGTATGCACTACATCATTCCTAGAATCCTTTGTCCACCTGTGGTACTCCCATAACCTTTAAACTCCCTGTTTAAAGGATGATGAGAAATTGATTTCATCATTAATTGATTAACTGGCATAGAAAAGAAACAAAATATATTTCATTCTTTAGGGATACTTGCACCAGTATAAGCTTTAGTGAAGGTCTTTTATTAAATAGAGAGTTTTTATCAATGTCTAGAGTGATAAAGGCTTCATTAGAATAATCCTAATTATGGTATGCAGTTGAGTATGTATCCCTGTGTAGGAGCTGGTTACCAGTTTGTGTTTAAGATGCATGGGTATCATCTTCATATCAGCAGCTTAAGCATGGAGAAGTTTCTATCTTTGGAGGTAAATGTATTGTTCAGGTCAGCATCAGTAGCCACTACCCAAAAAAGGAGAATAAGAAATATCTTGAGAGCTGTGCAGGTATGGATTGCTTTGGATTCCACAGGACAGGGTGAAGGTGCCTTCCCTGAGAGTCTGAAAGGCCAGCAACAATAAGAGATGTTCTGCTTTTCTCCTGCCTTGGGATGTGCAAAATCCTTATTCACACGGAGGTGTAGTTTGTACGCCCCTGTGCTTGTGCAGTGCTACTCTACTATCAATGATGCATCAAGTTTCAGCCTATAATAAAGTAATCTTCTCTATGTGTGTGAATATGTGATGAACTGGTTTGTAATTGGCAAACACTTCAATCGCCATAGTACATTTTCCTTTAATCCCATAAATATTTCTGAGCAAAGCTTTTGGAAAGAAGCACTTGCATGGGCTGTAGTGATTCATGCTTCAGAAAAATAAATTTGCACAGTAGTCTGTTATGGGTGGAGTATTAGCCAAGTTGAAACTGTTCCTGAGTAAGTTGAGAGTCACAGTTTGGTTTTAAACCAGGTCCACATAAAATACAAATTTTTCACATCCAGCTTTGTCAGCATCTGTCTTTTGTTGCCAGTGTTTTTTTTCTTCTGGGCAGCTATATTTGTTAGGTTTTGGCCTGTGTCACAAATGACTGCAGTCTCTTGCCAAAGCCTTTTTGGGAAGCTTGAAACTGATTAGTTTTGCCCCTTTTTGCTATTTGCTGTATGCATTTAGAAAGTAATTCCTCTTTCTGAAGTTCTGTGATTTCATTTTCATACCAGCCATGCTCTGGCTCATCCTGTTCTCTCTACTTTCTAGAAGAGCCACGGATTTATTAGAAACAAACAAACAAAACCAAGCAACACAGCAGGCTAAGATGATAATTATCTCCTTTTAGAAGCTGTGTTTCACATGGTTGTTTCAGATACTTTTTTTACTCTTATTTTCCTTTTTTTTAATCGTAATGTAAGTTCTTTTGCCTTTTACTGTCCTGGTCAGAATGTTTAGTAGGGGCAGGTTTAAGTACAGAACTTTATATGTTCCTTGACCTCTGTTACAGCTTCTGGTCCTATGAAGAAATCATTTTGCCTTGTGCCCACCATGTGATTCTGATTCCTTTTAGTCCCATGCTCTGCAATTACCTGGCTATTCTTTATAGTTTTATTTTCTTCACTATGTAGTTTAGACTCTCATGCTGATGCTGTACTCAACTGTATTTCTCATCTGTGAATTTTCCATTATCTACGGTATGACAAAACCCATGCTTCAGTGGAGCCAAATAAGCCAGAACTGATCTGTGGAGCATGGCTGTTTCAAACATCAGTCATCTGGGTGAATCACGGAAAGGGTGACCAAGGAGGAGAGAGTCTGTTCTATCTTTGCTATGGATTTAGTGTGCCGTTATGTAAACTATATTTTCCATGGACTACAGTGATTCCAATTAACTATCTTGGCAATATTGTAAAGCCATTTCCATTTGCCAGTTCCTAGGGGGCCTGTACAAAGTGAACTTGGTAATTTTGGTCCAGTTCCACACATCAATCTGTCTTACGAAAATCCTTCACTGAGTCTCTTTTGATAGTCTGGCTAAAGAGGGACAGATGTTCTCAAGCACCCTCCTTGCTCCAAGTCGGAGTAACTGCAAGTCGAGGTGTTGAGACAATTTGGCACCTACTGACACTGGCCATCCTGCACCTGTTGGGTAGATAAACAGAAGTCTTATTCTTCAAGGCTATCACTTGCTGTGAGCATTAGACACCTTTATTAAAACAAAATTTATTCATGACTACACAGATCATCAACCTGGCCTCTCTGGTATGTGCCTATTCCTCTCCAGTGTCAATCATGCAGCATTTACCACTGGGTATACTAAAGACTGATGAGACATACAAAGCCACTAATGAGGCTGATAAGACACTTTGTCACGTGCCAAGATAAATGTCTCCAATTTTACCTGTGTCAGAGGTTTCCACATTAGACAGCTGAGGAGTGAGACCTCACTGAATGCAGCTAAAGGTACAACAGGAAATGACAGTTCCCTGTCCCTTTCTTTGCAGAGTGCAACCTGAAAGTGAAATATTTTTGCAGAAAGCCTTCATATAGACACTTTGGGCTTGAGATCTGGTTTATATTCTTTTAAGTATTTCTTTCAGATTCTTTTCTTGATATGCTCTAAACCTGTGTGAGAACCTCAAAGAGAATGTGTTTTGTGTCGTGATGTAGGATTAATGACCGTGGTTACTGACACTATTTTTTGTGCAATGAGACAATGTGTTTCCCTGAAAGTTTTTCTTTTTTGTTTACTGAGGACTAGTAATTACTGGAAATGGACTTCTGCTACCTTCAGATAAATGTCAGGAGAACATGTAAGATTCATATTCCAAATAAATCACTAAGGAAGTTAGAGGATGCTGTGAGCCAGGAATGGCTTGGTCCTGTTAAGAATAAACCAGAACTCCCCCTCCTCTTCCCCTTTTTTCTATACAGCTTTTTTTTCCCTACTGTTACCTATTACTGTTTCTATAACACTTAGGAGCTGCCCAGTTGCAGACCAAGCTGTCAGTGGAACAAAGAGGAGTCAGACTGTCAAAGCTTGTCCTTTCCCAGTCTCACTGTGAGACCTGCCAAACCTTAGCAGTAAAAGTATAGAGAAAGATGGTGTTCTCTGTTATGTGAGTCAAACCAGCTTTAACAAAACCAGGTCCACTGAGAAGGCTGTAAATCATGCACTTGAATCTGGACTAAATGTGCTGTTGGCTTCTCATTCATACTTTAGGGATGCTTCACAAATCACAGTTTGGGAACACTTAACTGCAAAACTCTAAGCTGATACCAGATAAGCAGCAAAACAGCCCTGGCCCAGGCTCTGTTTTTACCTATCCCTGAGCCTTAGAGATGGTCTTTGGAAGTGGCTACCCAAGCTAAAATCCATTTCACACCTTTCTTCATGCAAGCCTTCACAAATTTCCTTTAATACTTTGGTGGCCCAGGTTGTATTCTCTAGAAACAGAGCCCCAAAGACAATGGGATTTTATTTTTCACTGATTATATATGTTTCTTTTAGAATTAAAAATTAACTCAGAATTGAAGTTAACCTGACAGACAATTAGCTGAAATCTTGGTGCATAATTGCTTTTGTCTCCCTCTGTTTTCTAGCAATAATATTTTTAATGTGCATTTCTGAAGCGGACTGAAGGTTCTGGCTGTAATAAGAATTAAATGACTACATACCAGTCAAGACATGAATTAATTTAATTTTATTGAAGCCAGAACCTTTGTTCCCCTTCTCACATACAAACTCACACAATGGGTTGACCTTGGGTTCTATTCAGCAGAAATATTCCCCACCCTTTACACAAGCATTAAGCCTGCTTTAGGCCTGTCCAAACATGTGTGTGCCAAGCCAGCTTGTTCAGCAGGGAAATAGTCAGTATGCACAACCTTGTTTTGTTTGGTTTCTGTTGGATGTGGGGACTGGATTGTTGTTTTTTTTTTTGGTTTGTGGCTCTTTGGGAATGCTAATGGCTGTCTGCTTTCCTGCCCTTGTAATATCTGTTTACCATTTTGCTGGCTCATAAGTTGGTCATTTGGCACTCGTGACCTAACCAAACAGATCAAAGGTTTTCAAAGGGCAGACTCTATGAATACTTCTATCTCCATTGCAATGCCCTTATTTTCCCTGTCTCCTCCCTTACCTCAAAACTCAGTCTGTTGGTGTGTTTCAACAGTGAAACAAGCATCTGAACCAAATGGGTGAGATCCTGGTGGTCACCTCTGGACCACTATCAGCTTACGGTAACCCCTGTGCAATAGGATGGGAACTAGAGACAATGTGGCCTTTGTTGCAGAGGTTGGTTTGCTTGTTTATTTTATTTCAACTGGCTGTGGGCTATGACTCTTCTAATGTGCTTCCCAAGGACAAGGTGAAGAATGGCTTCATGGTTTCTTTATTCACAGTGCCTTTAGACATAACAAGTTTTTGTTGTCTTCCCAACAGATTTAGGAATGGGGATATAAATTACTCCGCTCCTGGGATTGGTGCACAGCAGTCTCACCACAATTTATAGGAGAGAGACTATATGAGATAATAATAAACTTATAAAGACAGTTGGCAACATGCAGAAATTCTTAAAGCTGTTGTGTTCATGAGGAAAAGTTTGTCCCTTTCTTAGAATGTATGGTGCAACACTGCTGGAATCCAGCATCTCTGTTGGACTGGCAGCTAACAATGGGACTGGGGATATACTCAATTTTTTGGCTGATGAAAAGAGGGTAACTACCCATCATGTGTTACAAATATTGAAAAGTTATAAACACCACTGCCATAAACCCCATCCTTTTCCAACAATGTGCTTGAACATGTGTTTGAAGTTAAGCATGCACTTTGATTAAGCAGGGGTGGACCCAGCTTAGATGTGAATGGATTGGTTATAGGGCGACATGCTCTTGTTGTGTGGCTGAGTATGTGTGGTGTGGATTCTTCACAGCCTTGAGAAATCAGTGTCTAGAGTTAAATATAGTCATGTATTGCTTTGCTGAATTAGCATCCTAGAAAAGAGAGTAAATCAAAGTCAGGCCTGGTGACTGTCAGCAAAAATTACCAAACACCAAGTCAAGGAACAGAAGTGGACCTCAGTTTAAGATAGCTAAGGCGATGCAATAAAGAAAAAAGGAATCTATTAAAAGTCTTATACTGGAATTTAGGAACAGCCATTGTAAGTGTAAAACTGTGAAACAGGTCTTAGTGAAGGGATGAAAGTTTCATGTCTCATGAGACTGAAAACTAGACTGAGTAGTGTGCTAGTAGGTGGTAAGAAAGAAAACTGAGAAAGTCTTGATGAGGTTTAAGCAACAAAGTAAGAAAATATAATCTTTTTCTGTTATAAAGGCAGGGATATCCATTTCTATTTCAACTGCCATGTACCCAGATACAAACAGCATAAAGGTTTTATAAACATTTTCTGAAAATGAAACCACTGAGACATTTCAATGGTGACATTATCCTATGTGTAGGTAGTTGGTGAACTGATGTTGGTTATTGATTTCAGGGTTGAATGCTTATGCTGTCAAGTAGTTTGAGATTGTGTTTTTGTTATTCTGCACTGTGGATTGCTAATGTACCTCCTGCAATAGGACCCGAAGTTGTTTAGCGTGAACATTAAAAGTTTGGATTCTGAATGTCTGTTCTTAATCAACTTTCTCTTGACTCCAGTTTGAGTTTACCATAAATGATTGCAAAATAAATCCCTTGATTCTCATTCTTTATTTTTTTTTTTTTGACAGTTTTCACTGTGAACTGAGTTTTTAATAGCTTGGAGGCTTATACTTGAGTCTGTATTTTGTCCACAAGTAGAGCATTATGTCATGTCCCTGTGATTTCAAGTGACTGACTTGATGTGTTTATTAGCAAGAACCATCCTGGAGTGAAAACCGTGGTTTAACACTGATAGCAGAAGTTCAAGCGATGGACTAGAAGCACGTATATGTGTGATAAATTACTATTCAGTAGAAATTGAGTGACTTACAAAAGAGCACTTGCAGCAGTTCCTAAAAATACATCACTCAGTTGTTCATGGCTTTATACCCAAATGCCTTAATTAATGTCTGTACTTATTTACCTACAGAGGTGTGACTTTTGTGTGCTGCAGTGGAAGGTTGAACGTATGAGGGTGCTGTGCTTCTGGCACAGGGTGCCCAGAGAAACTGTGGCTGCCCCATCCCTGGCAGTGTTCAAGGCTAGGTTGAATGGGACTTGGAGCAACGTGACTGAGTGGAAGGTGTCCCTGCCTGTGGGAGGGGGTTAGAACTGGAGGAGCTTTAAGGTCCCTTCCAACCCAAACTAGTCTGGGATTCTGAGGTGCTGCTGTGAGTTCAGCCATCACTTGGATTCTACTTGTTTTTTGCCGTGGTTCTTCCTTTTTGGGGAAGTCATTTGACTCCCTGTTACGTACTGGGCTGTTTGGGCTGCCTGGCTTCTGAAGGAGGCAAGCAGTGGACTTCCCTTCTGTGGCCTGGAGTCACTTTGAGCACGAGCTGTTAGGGATCTGTTTCAGGTGGAGCAATCCCAACACTTTGTGCAGTTCTTTTACCAGCAAAGGTTTGAAGATGATTCCCAGGTATATGTTGACCCGTAACTAAAAGAGAGAAATATTCTTTTGTACAGTTGCCTACAGAATTCAGTGAACTAGGAGATTGAAGACTGAATATGTAGTAAAGAGGTTGTATAACTTTCTGACCAGTAAAAGTCAGAAAGGAGGTGTAAATGATGCGGCCAGTCAAATTTCATACTTAAGAGTGTTACCATACCATTTAGGAAGGCACAACAGCAGTGTATGCAGAGGCTAGTAGAGCCTCTCTTCTCTCCCTGCAGTCATTATGAAATTGGTAACTTAAACGGTATTGGGAGTTTTCTCTGGAAGCCTGTTCCACTGCCCAGCTACATCAGGCAGTATGGACCTTCTGAGCATCCAGGTCATACTGCATTGTGTGGTTCAGTGTATCTCGTAAAAGTGTTTGTGGGGTGATTTACTGGAATTGCCAAAAGCTAGAGGAAGATACTGAGGTTATGTTCAGAATGTTTAAGCCTCTCTGGCTATAGCCCAGTTCTTTTCAGCAAACTTTCTCATGTATGTTGCTTGTATACCTAGCTGGCCTGATTATGAAGAATTGGAGTCTGGAAAATACTGTGGTAAGACCTGTCAACCACATGTTAAGCAGCTTGATGGCACAGACCTTCCTCCTGGAAAATGTTCTACTCTCTATGCAAATACACTTTAGTTGGGGGTCACCCTCATAGCTTGTGGAAAGGTATCAGAGCAGCATTTGTGGATAGAATCACACAGCAGTTAGTGCAGAAATAACAATTCCATTTTCAAATTCATGTATTTTTTACTGTCTGCTTTCAGGGAGCCTGTGTGATGGTGCAACCAGTCAGTGTTACTTGCTGCCAGTTTTGGATACTATATTTGTCCGAAGGAAGTACAGAAGAAGTGGCCTAGGGATGAAAATGCTGGATGATTTCTGTCAGTCTTTCGTGGCTGAGGATGCCTTGGGGATCAGCTGCCCTATTTCTGCTGCCATGTATCAAGGTAAATCATTTGATGTGGAAATGTTAGGTAAGGGTCATGTATAATGTATACATTTCAATATGGTCTTGGTAGGATGTTCTGAACTGTGTAAGAGTTCAGTGCGCTTGTCTGAGCTGCACTGTTGTTAGCGTGCAACTGGTCGCTTTTCTTGAGGCATCTGGAGTTTCCTGCAGAAAGGTAGGCCAAAATTTATGTAAGATAATGAGGAGCATAAGACTCATGCCTTTTTGATGTTGTGCATTCTTATCTCACTCTTAGAAAGGGAAAGATGTCATTGCCCTGGACAGTGACTTACCCATTTTACTTTACACCAGAGGGAAAAAAATTCCTAAGATGTTGCCAAGTCTGCATTACACTCATAATGCTCTTGTAGATACTGCATTTATAAGAAATCAGATTTAGTAAGCCATATATCTAGGCTCTGCTCAGTCATTCTGTTGCTTCAGTGCTTGTTTCTTACTGACTGTCTTTGAATGTTTGGCACTTCTGTAAGATCACTGAGTAGTTATATATGTTCTTTGTGGTCAGGTTGAAATTCTGGCTTTGCTAGTAAAATGTACAGAAAATACCTGTGCTCACATTATTTATAAATCTGTTTTCTTTAGGAAAGCATTTCTCCCTGAAGTTGCTCTTTGGTATACGGCCTTTGCAATCATTCTGGGGGAGATATTTCTGTTGACTTAGCCATTTATGGCCATTTCCTAATAAATGTCAACACAATTTTGACTGTATCGGTTCTTTTTCTTGGTCAGTATGTACCATTAAATGTATACAAATGTACCCCAATGTATGCAGATGTACCCCAAGAGCTCCTAAGGTACTGCTATAAAATTCAGGAAGAAAGAGTGTTTACAACATGGTTTCTGTTCTCCCAACAATATCCATTTTCCTATGTCAAGCACCAATCGTTGACGCTATGGATGTGAAAGCTGTGTTGTTTATGTGTTAACACTAGCGATATATATTGCAAGACTATGCTTTCATCTCAAGTTTAGAGCTAACAGTGAATAAATTTGACTTGCATCATGTTCTAATTAGGTTTTCTGGGTCCTACTTTTATGAAAATACTAATACTGTAAGTTAAATTTTGAGTCTATTGAAGCCACTGCCTGTTTTTAATTTCATTGGAACCACAATCTCATACTTTGACAAAAGAATGCAATGTTTTACTCTAAATCTCTGTACAAAATGTGCACTGTTTTCACAAGGATGTTATTTAATGTGCTATAGAGGCCTAAAAGGAAGTAAAAAGCCACTTAGCAGATTATCTCTATTTTGGCATATATGTTACTTTCAGTAGCTTTTATTGAAATGATTAATTTACTTTGGATATCCTGGGAAACAATTAATGCCAGAGATCTGCTCATTACTGTAAGGCAAATGTTTACATACCAGAATTAGCCTTTTTGTTTTGACATCCCATTGTTAAGCTCAAGTGAATGTTGAAGACGAATTACCAATCTGTAGGATGATGAGCTACAATGGATAGAGGAGAGCATGAAAATACTTTAGTTGTTTACAGATTGCTGTCTTAGTGCTGTTGATGGAACTCACAGAATGGTGGTTAAAGAAAGTTAAAAAATGCCCTTTAAATTCTTTGAACTCTGTGTCCTATGACATGTGCTTCCTCTTGGCTCTGCAGGCATCCTAAGGAAACCTCTAAATAAGACAGATTTCAGTTGGATAACATAAGCAAGCCAAAATCTGATTGTTCATTCAAATTACACTGACGTTTAGTGTGTACTGTCAGTGATGGGGGTCTGTGGGAATATGGTTTCTAAGGGCAATTGTGCATCTGACACAGGTATCATGATTATTCTTCTGTTAGTTCTTCTTATTACCTGTTGTTCACACCCAAAGAAGTAAATAAACCTCAGCAGCAGAGTGCAGCGTAGCAGTAGTAAAATGGAGGGTAGTATTGGCCCAAGAACAAACTGCTACAAAGCTGTGTTTATAAATAGAAATTAGAGTAGCATTCTTAATGGTTAGAGCTGGAAGATACTGAAACACCTTTCATTTCAGAGTACTGAGGGTGAAAAAACCCACACTGCTGTTAGTCTCAAACCTGCCAAGTGTCTGGAGATAGTTCTGTGATGCAGTGCCAGAAGAAGGTAGATCAGTAAGTCATTTCAAGTCCTGTATTTCTGTGCTCACAAAGAGGTAATCTAGACAGAAGCAGATGGACAGGATTCACTCGTGCCTGTTTAGGTGATTCCACTTAGACTCTGCCTAAAAGCCTCAATTAAAAGAAAAGAAAGAGAGATGAGAAGAGAAGAAGATTTCCAAAGGAACTAATGAAAGTAGGTCTGAGGTTTGTGGGGTAGAACATACTCCTTTCTCCACTGTACTTTTCAGTCATTCATGCTTTTACCCCTTGCTTTCTTCTGTTTAGTTTGCCAGAAATTCTTGCAGACATATCCTGAGGAGCAGAAGCGACTGTGGGAGGTGGAAGCACCAGGAGATTGGAGCCAGCGAGTGAATATCTGGTTAAAAATTCAGATGGAGTCATCCTCTTCAGGAAGTGAGTTAAAATAAACAGTGTGAACTTGGCCATGTTCGTTATATAAAGATAAGAAATAAATCAAGGGGTGGATAATGATAATAAATAGGTGGTTTCTCTGTTATTTGCACATGGAGAAACTACTGAGTGTGCAGTCCTGTTCACTGGTCTTTTCCCAGTAAACAGGACACTTAGAACATACGAAGTAATGAAATTGAACTACAGAACATCTGAGAGATACTGAACAAAGCACAGTCTTGGCATAAAGTGGCTGCAACTCCCATTGCAATGCCACTTACAGCAAGAGTAGAAGTTAGCCCAAAAAATTCCTTTTGCACAACACAATGTCTGGGTTATAGACAGGGGTTTGTTTCTCTGAAATTATTACAGAAAAGAAATTTGTATGGCCAATGGGCAGTGTGTTTAATTACCTTCAATTTGCTGCTAATGCCATTCTTGGATGGAAACACAAACATTTTCATTATGGCTTTTGGAAGACTCAAAGTGCTGTCCTACAGGGTAAATCCATCTTGCTGGGGGCATTTTCTGTCTACTTCACAAAAAGATAGTGATAGAGTAGGAAAACCTTTCAGCAGTTCATATGGGGATCCTATTGATGTAATCTGATCAGCTGGCTTGGGGATCCAGACAGGCCCCTCTGCTGTTTGCACATAAGCTGTGATAAGCATTAGGTTGCAAAAGAAGGGCATATATTGTCTCTTTCTGGAAGTGCAGTGAGGATTGCTGCAGAGCAAATTGCTCCCATTCCTTCCCACATCTATCCTGCTTTGTGTTGGCTTGGGGACCTTCAGTTGAGACATTGCTTTTCATCTTGTCTGCAGCATCCCACAGGAGAGTTAAGTCAGAATTTAGCCCTAGGCTGCGTTCCTCTGAAGCCATTATATTTATGTTCCTCATGCTTTAAACCAACAAAAACTGGTGCTGCTCTTCCCTTTAATCTATCTTGCTAAGTTCAGTTTATTGATGGCAGTTGAAGAGAACTGTGATCAGATCAGCAAACAAAGTGGATCATGGAGGAGACTGTGCTTCTTTTTTTCCTTTTTTTTTTTTTTTTTTTTTTTT
>NDXB01004821.1:0-48524 GCA_002631895.1 Agapornis roseicollis | reverse complement strand
TTTTTTTTTTTTTTTTTTTTTTTTTTTTTTTTTTTTTTTTTGCCATCTTCTACAAAAACAAACACAGAGAAAGGACCCAAAACATGGGGAAGTATAATTCCACCAGAGTGGCTGTCAGTAAAAAATACACAAGAGGCCTGGGAACTGCCTGGGACAGTTCTGCTCTTAAATGAGATATCTCTTATCTCATGTATCCGCAGAAGAGGGAAGGAAAGTATAAGCTAGAAATGAGGGGTGTTGTATGTGTATTTGTATGGGTTGTGAATCACAATGTGGCCTTTATAGTGAAAAGGAGCAGAAACAAGTGAATTTGGCACTAAAATATATAATAAAAATCTGTTATTTAAACTATATTCTCCACTCTGGTGCACAGCTGACTGGGGATTACTCTCCTTTACCCTGAATATGCTAAACAGGCTTTATTTCATCCATCTTCAGTGGAAAATCAACCCACTAGACAAAAAAATACTTAAAACAGTGCTTAATATATATTATATCTGTTTCATGTATGGAATTTACTGTTGTGCTTCTTGTGTTTTCCCATTACTGTGCATCTTGTGCCCCCAGGGAAGTACCGAGGCAGGGTACAGGACAGATAAAGCCTCCTAAAAGTAAGGGAGGTTTTCCCTGGTTTTGCTTTGCCCTGAAAGCAGCATTACTCCTGCATAGCTCTGTCTGATAGCTGGTGAGGAAATTACAAGAGAATTTTCTACAGCTTCATGCTGTCTGTTAATAGTAAATTAAGCAGGAACATTTTCTGGGTGTAGGAACCCTTTATTATGTGACTTAGTGTGCTGCTTACCATACACATAAAGAAAAGATTGTGAAGTCAGGTTGGATGGGGCTCTGAGCAACTTGATCTAGTTGAAGACGTCCCTGCTCATTGCAGGAAGGTTGTATGAGATGACTCTAAAAGGTCCTTTCAACCCAAACTATTCAGTGATTCTATGATTCTATCTTTAGGGGGTCACTTGGGAATAGAGTGCTTCACAGTGACTTGCTCTGTTATGTAGAAAACAAAACACAGTGTAATTCAGTATTGTCAACTCCAGTCTGGATCTATGGCAACAATCATGAAAATAGACAAGTCTTGTTCTGCTCTGATTTCTTACATCCCCATCGCCATGTGCCATGCTATGGTTTGAAACAAAATTGTTAGAAGAAAGAACTGGAAATGCTCATTTCCCCCCCTCCCCAGTGCTCAGAATTGAACACCATTAATGTTGTAAGAATTCTGCAATCAGAGAGATTCCAAAAGAGGTTTTTATAACCCTGAGGTCAGGTTGTTAAATTTTGCAAGGTTATGTGGCTGCATCTAGTGGCAATACAGCTGAACTGCAGCACGCTGGTTACCTGCAGCTGATACCTCAGTTTGGATGTGCTTAGATACGCGGACAGATAAACAAACACATATTTCTGTCTGCATGCATGCTCATACCTATAAAATTAAAGCTGTTTAGTATGTTGTCACACACAGCTGCAATTGTTCCTTCTGAATTAATTCTTATTGTTCGAAAAATGGGGAGATTTATTTACAGCAAACAGTAACAGGCTCACAGTGACAGTTGTCTCCTGGGGCTGATTGGAGGAACAGAAATCATTCAACATGATTTGGTTCTAGCTGCTAAATCTAACAGGCAGTGAAAAGTACTTTAGTAATATACATAAAGCATATAAATGTGAAGTAATGCATAAAATGAGCAGACTGAGCAGGAATGAAAATCAATTTAATATGATTGCTTATAATCCTGTGTCTGAATTGGTCAAACTGTCTGTACTTTGTGAAAGGGAGGAAGGGGTATGGGGAATATGGGTTCTGGGTGTAAGACACGAATGGATTATCTATTTAGTAGAACTTTCATGCTAAGAAAGACCAAAAGACATTTGTTTCTAGCATAGTTATTCCCCTTAGTCTTTTGTGGTAGTGTCACTGGGTACCCTGCTTTGGTTAATTAATTTAGTTAATTAACCAAAGCAAGAGGAATTGCAGGTAGCATTCAGGTGGCCTGTTCTGGTGTGTTCTTTTAAGTGAGAATTGGCATGGAAGTCTGGTTTTTTGGTGGTTTTTTGTTTTGTTTTTATCTTTTTAACCTCTTTCTGGGGCAAGATTGTTCACCTCATTTCTCCGGAGGCTGAAGTGGGATCTTATATGGAGAATGCTCAAACTAATAAACCCAGATAAGCAGATGTGGACCAGATTAATACTATACAGTGATTAATTTGCTATTTTATGATGTATTTTTTCATTGGTGGCCTTTTCATTTTTAATGAAATAGTGAGGTTTAAATATGAGAGACCATCACAGACAACTATAAGGTGTTTCTTTTTCCTACTGACTCATAGCTTTATGTAGGTAATCATAGCTATACGATACATACAGTGTAATTGATTCATGTAGCTAATTTAGATAACTATAGTAGATTGAGAGGCTAAAGACTACAGGGTAGTTTTCACTAAGTTGTTTTAGGTTAGATCCTTACTGAGATAAGGGAACTGTAACCAAGTTGGCACACAGCAAATTCCAAGGTTTGTGTGTGCAATGACTTTTGGAATTGAATTGTGATTTTTCCTGTGCCTATACAGGGGCTTTAGTGTGCCACCTTTGGAATGAATAAGCCAAATTCTTTAAGGTCCTAATTATTTTATTCCACTACTGAGCTGAGATCTGACTCTGCTTAGCTTTATGCAGGATGGAAGCCTAAAACAGGCTGAGAGGTTTGAATGAAGCCTTAAACCTAGTTAGGGGTACATGTATCCGAGAAAACAAATCACAGTAACAAAGGTTTTTCAAGTAATAAAGAAAAAGGAAAGATGAGTGGAAGCAAAACAAAGAGCTGTAGGAGTTGTTTCCCCAGCACATTTTGGTTGCCACACAATTAAATTGGTTTGTTTTCTTCAGACATGGGTTTCCTGGGGGAGCTATGACAGCACTGGCCCCTGTGGTACACGCTCTTGGATTATGTGCTGTGGTCATGGCTTCAGAGCCCACCCAGTCAGATCAAGGCTTCTGTACTCCCAGTTTTCTGTATGCTGACACTTCTGGGAAGTCAGGCAGAGCTGCAGGAGTGAAGCTGTTCTATACAGACAATGCAGTTGCCTTTCATTTACATGTTGGTCTTGATTGACAGAAGTATTTCATATTAGGATTAAGTCACTGTTTATATTTTTGGTATATAATTTAGTGTTCCCTGTGTCTTGGTTCTAATTTCAGGGCGTTGAATACATTCCTGGTGTTGGGAAAGTTGCAGGAGATGCCACAGAGAAAAAGATGACACAGCAGAAGCAGCAGGGACTCTGAACTCACAGGATCCTGAACAAGAGGACTTAGAACAAGGTGCAGGGAATACCCAGCAATGGAAAGGATTCTGAAAACAGAGCAGGCCTTGGGGGCTTAGTTGGTGATAAGGCCACCAAATAATTCAGAATTATACCATAATTGCCCTTTAAAAAAATCAGCAAAATCTTAGTATGGTCTTAAACATTGTAATTGACTGTTCACGATGTGTAACACTGGAGAGATTTCTTCAGGTAAGACATATATTTTTTGCAAGACACATGTTCTCCATCTTGTGTTTTGTTTTAAATAAAGCTTCTGTTTGCTAATTGTCCTTTTCTTTTTCTTCTCACCAAGTCATTAAGTAGTAGTTGGGCCTTGCTGTTTCCCTGCTCTGAAAAGATTCTATTGGATTGCACAAGATGTCGAAAAGGGAATAATTGGAGGGCTTGTAGATACTGATGTAAGAAGATATTTCTATGGAAACCACATCCTGCATTATGGAAGAGAGATGCCACAACACACGTTGGTATCAGAATGACAGCTGTAACCTTCCTTTCAAAGCAAACAAGTGATCTTGAATTGCTTTCATTTGAGCTTTTCTAGCAGAAAAATCTGCCTCAAGCCCTGTGGTGGACAGGGTAGTACAGGAGAAGTTTGGTACAGAGAAGAGTGAGCAAGCTGCAGGCTTTAAACTGCTTTTAAATTCAGGCTTTTGAATTCACTGTGATCATGTTATGTGTATGTTTAGGGTGTAGAACTTTGTGTAGATTACATATTGCATGTTTTCTTTCCTGTAGTCTCTGTCCTAATGTTTAGTTAATTTAATTATCTTGGAAGCATAACATTTTACTAAATCCTTCATGGGGAATCTCTAAAGCTTGACCATTGTATTAATGATTACAGGTGAAAGACACGCATAAGGATCAGATCAGGTCCAGTGGCAGAGAAGGTTTTGCAGAGGTAGGCTCAGTGATGAATAGCAGTAGACTCTTGATGAACCGGAATAGATCCAGCAGCCTTAATTCTTAAGTGGGTGCCTTAAAACAAGAGGTAGCTATTTCTTTCCAGAAACTTAGGCAGCATTTCCAGGGAGACAGTTTTTGTAGGCAGGCATTGTGGGTACACTGTAGGGATGTATATTTCTCCCTCGTACAGCGTAATTGCTCACACATAGCCCTGTCGCCCTGTTTTTGTTTGATGTCATGATTTAATATAGCAATTCTTCATGTATCCAAGTAACTCCTCCCCTGTTGAGCTGCTCAGTAAACCATATGCCTGAGACAAATCAGAATCAGACCTTTCTAGGCATCTCTTTTTTAAAAAATAGCTATAATTGGAAGTTACAAGTTTTTGCCAAGAGAATTAAAACACTGAATTGTGTGCCAACCTTAATCATGTTGCTATGGTTCTCTTGTCTCAAAGAGAATGCATTTAGCACTAACTTTATAATCTGTTGGTCTTCAGGTTGTTGATTTAGCAAGTCGCAAGTGGTGTGCTATAAAGACTGATGGAAACTCTGTGTCCTCCTGTGTAGCAGCCTATTTTGTTACTTAATGTATGGCTTTAAAAATACACAGTTTTTGTGAAGAATGGTTACTCCTGAATATGATAGCAAATAGTTATATCTCTCCTCATGAAAGCTGGTTTGGAGTTGCAGAAACCTGGCAAACTTACCTCATGTTTAGTTTGCACAGGTGTGCTCCATATTGTTTCAGAAATGCTGACTTAAAGAGCAATTATCTGAATATTGATTTTTGTTTCTTTCTTGTTTATTTTTTTGGTAATATTAGTGCTATAAGATATCTGATTAATTTAGAAATTTGGACCTGCAACTTGTTCTTGGCAATATGAAATGCTTCTTGGTGAGATCACAAGAATCCTAAGGGGGTCTGAAGCAGAAACAGATCTAATGTCTTCACTGTCTCAATAGAACATACTAGAAAAAAACCCTAAAACAACAGCACAAACATCTTTTCCTCACAGTGAAAATTCTTTTAAATAAATCTGCATTTGCTCAAGGATGGGATGGTTTGAGACTGCTGGAGAAGTTGGCAAAGGCTTGAAAAAGCATTCCGGTTTCAAAACCTTGGATTTAATCTTTCTGAATCTACATTCTGGTGGTGGTGACCTGACACGATGGGATTTTCTGCTTAGGAGACCTAGAGGTAAGTATGTGTGTGTGTGAGAGAGAGAGATGGCAGATGTACTGAAAGGAAATGTGTACCTATTGTTCTTACAAGCATAGACACTTAAGTCTGGTCTACAAGTTACATGTTAGACATCAACATCAGTGTTAGCAGGGGCCTTGGGTGCATGTGTGCCAACTAAATAAACTCTTTGAATAACTCTCAAGACAAGTAAACATATGGATTTTAAGGGTAGGCAATTTCATTATGTTAATCTGTCATGATGTTTCACATAATGTAAGCCAGACAATTTCATGCATGGTTGCTGGATCAAAAAATCATTGGTTTTGGTTGAAACAACCCATTTTTTAGGAAGCTTGTTTTGATTTGACAGTTCTGATTTTTCCCGTATTGGGCAGTGGGAATTCTGCCACATTCACTGGCAACCTGTTGTGAAGCTTTGTGTTTACAGGTGCACCCAATTTTTTTAGTCCTAATTCATTTTGGTTTAGTCTCCTATGATGGATTTTGCTCTTCTGTTTAATGCTGAGCTATGGCTCTGGTATTACCATGATTCTTTCAGTGTGTGGATGGACACCTTGTGCTCCGTCACGATGTCAGTGACCAGCGCTGGTTTTTTGGATCTGTCTCTGTGAGTCAGACTTTCCTGACCTTGATTCATCCTTCTTACCCTTTCAGAGACATTTTCCATTTTTCCTATTCCTCTTAGAAGCCTGAACATCATCAGAGACCCAGTTGCAGTTACAATGCCACAGACTGTTAAGGGTCAGCATTTCTGGGCTGCTGTGACCTGTGATTGTACATCATCACAGATTCTTATGTGCTTGTGGGTGTCTTTACGGTGAACATGCTCTTCAAAACATATCTGGTTTAATGTGTTGTCTTTAGTGCCCACAATGGCTGCAGCATACTAAAAATGTAGTCGATCCAGCGTTATCTTTATTATTACCACGAGATGGCACCATTACATAGCGTAACATTGTCATCTCGGGTGCCTGAGACCTTGACCAAGATTTAAATACATCAGTCCTGGGCTTCATTTCCTCAGAGAAAGGAGGATGAGGGTGCGGTGAAGTTTGTCTTGTGCTTGCCATTCAGTCTCATTTTGTAAGTGGAGTTTGTGGGCCCTGGGTTGACTTTTTCAAGCATTTATGAAACCAAAGTGAAGTTGTAAGAGTAGCACAGTATGCAAACTGCACCCGAATTGTGCCCATTTGTATGCCTGTTTTACCAGGAAGCCTGGGTAGGACTTTTCCATGTTATATTTCATGGTTTTCCAGCATGAGATGAATCTGTCTCAGTTGTTCAACAGATAACTTGAGCATCTAATTTTCCATTTCTTTCTCTTCTCTGTCTGTTACATAAATTGCATCAAAGTAATACTGAGCACTTTCTTTGACATTTGTCGTGTAATATGTTGTTAATGTTCTCAGCCTTAGGAAAGGAGTGTGGTTGGTATTTGTCCTAAAGACAAATTATCTTGGGTCAATATCCTTCCCTCTCATCTCTGTGATGACATTAATGTATTAGAGGATCTGTCTGGACACTTCTAGACTGCTCTTGATGGGTCTGCTAGAAGTCACCATATAGAAACTTCTGATGTCTTCTTTCTGCTATGGTTTTTGTGTGGAATGTTTAGAAATACAAATTAAACTCTCTAAATAACCACTTTTCACTTGTATTAATTGATTATGAGAAATGAGTCATCCAGAAAGCTGCCTTATAAGTAGGTGCCAAAGTAGAAAAAACCCTGCTAACTTGTCTGAACTCATTAGTGTGAAAACCAGACTCACTTGGCACCTTTGCATTGACTGTGTCCAAACAAAGGCTGGGTGACATCCTTAGAGCTGAGTGCCTGGCTGACGTAATTGGGATTGATTCTGTCTGAATGAGCCATGTTCCTAAAGAAAGCCTTGGCAGGTCTATAAAACACAGCAGTTGATTTGGAGTCACTTAGGGGTGTTCGAGTCCACGTTTTAGTGTCCTTTTCTGTGGATGAAGAAAGGAGGGAACACTACTTCAGCACCTAACTGGATCATTCTTAACATTTGCCTATCAAGGATGTTGCAGAAAAAAACAAATTAACACATCCAAATGGAATTTCTGCTTTGTCAAATTTAGTGCTCAGTTGCATAAACAAAGAATGCATCCAGCTATAGTTAGTTATTTGGTATTGACTTAGGCCTGCCTTTATGTATGTCTTCTTACAGATGAGCATGCAATAAAATTTAAGTACACAGGAGACAATATTAGGAGTTTGTAATTAGCCGCTATTCAATTTGCAATCCAACATGATGGTAAAGTCTCAGTTTAATCTTCTCCATTTGCCTTAGACTTTATCCTTGCTGTATTGAATTTTTCTATCTTGAAGGTTGTTGGGTTTTTTGTTTTTTTTTTTTGGACGTGGGTTTTTTTTTAAGGAATCTTTTGGGGTTTAATTTAAACTGAAGGCTCCATTTTTGGAAGATCAATAAACTCCATCTGGAGGAATTCTTTTCTCCCAGCCACCTGACACTTAGATGAAGCTGAACTTTTTATCTTGTTCTCATTCTCAGGGAGGAGAGATCAGAGGTTGCATTCACCATGATGAGTACATTTGGAGATGTCGGTATTCATTCACCATCATCTGATTTGTAAATTAATAGCTCAGCCTCTCTGGACTGTGGGCTGCTAAAGGTCAGTGACCCTAAGAGGAGAAACACCTCAGAGCTGTGTGTGCCCTCTGGTCAATAGGAGTGGCTTTGGCTTCATGGCATTAGTTTCATGCTGCTTTTCAAAGATACAGATGTTCAGCATACCTTTAATCCTCCTACCTGGAACCAGTAATCCCATCTCAGCTTTCTGCAGTGAGCAGGGAGGGAGAAGGGAAAAGGCCTTCCTAAAAAGATTAGTTCAGCTGATTGGTTTTCAAAGTTTCTTCTTGCTTGGCATGTCCCCTCCCCTCTAAGTCTTTGATAAGTATCTTAACTAAGATGCATTTTAGGTAAATGCTGTCTTCAAGAAGCAGTGTATAAAAGAGCTTTTTGATTCCCCCGCCCTCCCCAGATTTTGGGGCTGGTTCAATCTTTTCTAAAGCTATTTCTCTTGTGCTGCATGCAGAGCCCATCTGCTGTAATGCAGACTGAAATGCTGCTTTTATCCTTGTTTGCGTAGAAGGTTGGTGGGTAAATCAATTGGAGTGAAAGATGTATTGTCCCTCTTTGCTCTATGTCACAAGCACAAATATCTTCCTTTTAAAGTGTCTCTTGGTAGAAGCCAAAGCCTTTGGCACAAGCCACCTCTGCTAGTTTGACCTCTTTTGTGCATCTGGAATGGAGGAGCACCTCTGAGAAGCACAGAACAAAACCAGCAAAATAGCAAGAGAAAAGGTCAAGAAGGGGTCTTGCTCCCTGTAGACATCAGAAGTTTCTGCAAGATGATATTTAGCATGTCCTGCCTGAACAGTTAAGGCATCAAAGACACTAGCACTTCGATAGGTAATGTCCTTGTGAGTTGTCAAATACATTGCAAAGCACGTTGCTCTGTCATGCTGGGGATGGGAGGGAGGGACCTTAGGTCTTTCTACTCATTGAGGTAGCTGAGAATGAGAGCTTCAGAGAGCCTTTGCTTCCAACAGATGGATATACCACGCTGTGCTCTGTCCTTGGCTGGCTTTTGACTTACAGGACTAAGCTTACAGAGTGGTGCTGCAGTCCTGCAGAGGAGTGGGAATGCAGGTTTCTACCAAAGACAGAGCTGATATCAGTTATGAGCAATAGAAGTGCTTGATTTTTGCCTCTGTAGTTCTGCCTGATCACAGCCTTGCGGTGACTTACCCTTGGACCAGCCAGTCTCTGATGCAGTATAATTACAATGCCAGAGATGATTCCTTCCCATTCCAGCAATGGGATCTGAAGGGGGAGGTAAGACATATTCTGGTAATTCACCACTCAACATAGCAGGGTCAGGATAAACAATATCACCTGCTACAGCCTAGGGAAAAAGCTGCTGGTATTTATTAGAAATCCAGGAGGCAGCCAGCATTCTGCTGCTCAGGACCTAGAAATGCAGGGAAATACAATGCAGGCAGCTTTGATGCTAGATTATTCTCTGTATTTGTAGCAGTGGATTGGTGAAACTGATCACAAAGAATCATCTCAACCAAATCCCATGGTTGAACCCCTGCCCAGGACAATAAGCTCATATGGTGATGACATGGGCCGAGTTGTGTTCTTCATTGTTGTTACGGATTTTTCACAGTCCCCTGGTTTCATCTGCAATTTTTCATGCACAGGCGCAGTTCTGCTTCTCTCATATCCTGCCTAGTAGTAGCACGGTGCTTCAGCTGAGGTCGCTTTCTCTCACAAACCCTGCCAGTATCTGCAATCAATTCTAAATGACTTATCCTGGATTCACTTGTCCTTACTTAAAGATAAACATGGGCTGCCAGGTTTAGATATAATGCCTGAAAAAAGAAAAGAAAGGAAACAACCAAGCACAGAACAGAACTCAATTGATACAGAGGCGTGTGATACAATGCCAATTTGGCTAAGATCGGTTCCTGAATGCTGGAACTCATCCAGGATGTTGCTGCTTTCTGATGCTGACCTTGCTCATTTACCAATCGTATCAGTGCACATCAGTCCTGTCATCCTGGCCACAGCCTCCAGGCAGCTTGAGCCTCACTGTGTCCTGACAGTGGATATTCCCGGGAGCCACCACTCTGTACCATGCACTGCTGCCAGGGAGTGAACCCAGGTGCTAGGTTTGAACCCAGGGATGCTCAGGCTAAGGTTAGTAGCCAACTCATAGCACCACTTGTTGAGAAGTGTCATTTGAATCTGTGGGTTTTGGTGCTGAGGAGTGAACTCGCTGTGAGCAGAAATGAGCCAGGGCATGTTTTGGGCTTTATTAATTCCTTTAAAGCTTTCTGAGACATTTGCAAAGGCACAGATGAGAGCTTTAGTGAGCTGGTAGGTTGAGGAAGAGATTGAGACTCTTGGCTTGGAAAAAGGGGGGTGATGAAATAAAGCACCATTGTGGGAATAAGTCTCCTTCTGCATCAAACTGTACTTTCAATCTTCCTAATTAATGTTGTTGTTTTAATTCTTACTGTGTTGCAAGCTGTGACCTGTTGGTTCACAAGATAAAAGGGGTTAGCTAATCAGAATGAAGATACCTTCTACTTATCCAAATCCTTACTACAAGTGGGATAACCATGAACAGAACTAGAACAACACATTTAAGAACTATGTATCTGGGAGTTTAAAGGGAGGAGGGGTAAAAAAAGGAAAGTAGTCCATGTTGCTTTGAGGTTATTTTGAAAACTGAAATTGAATAGGTCAATACCCCTTAAGCTTTTTGGTCTTTAATTCTCTTAATGGTATGGCAGAAATCGTTAATTGTATTATTAAAAAAGCTTTGAAGACTGTATTAATGTGATGTGGCCTCGGATCAGTCAAGATCACATTTTCATTATGATTAAAAGATTCCTTGTCCTGAAACATTGATCTCATCTTGAGCTGGATGTCAGATGGAGAGGAGCCTTTCCCAGTCCGGGCAGTAGATGGCAATGGTGCATTTCATTCTGCAGCGTTCTCTGCTCTCTGTGCTCACCTCAGAAAGGGGCCATGAACTTTTTCCCTCAGCTTCCAAGAGCGGGTTTGCACTTACATAGCCTCCTAAATATTCCAGAGGCAAAAGAATTCTTAATTCCATTTTGAATCCACATTTCCTGAATTGCAAACTATAGCACCCAAACAGTCCCAATCCTGCATGTCAGCTCTGAGAATGGGCGTTGTTAGGGACCATCAGCACTGTCTGTCTTGTAGCAGGGATTCAGTGAAGCAGTATATGACCTCTGAAGTAACATCTTTCACTTGTTTATTGTGGTTTTTGTAGCTTTTTGGTGGATTTTCCACCTTTGCATCAAGAGAGTGAAAGCTGAATCAAGTAGTTTAGTTTCTATCATGATTGGGGAAGTTCAGAAAGGCACTCAACATGTTGTTGTACTGTAATATTTGGAAAGACCTTATAGCAGGTCCTGGCAAAGATGAGAAGAGACACTGTGTAAAGAGCTGGGAACCAGGAAGGTGTGTGTTACAGGGTTGTACACATTGACTGTGCTGTGCCCTCGCGCTATGCTGCTGAGTAGGCAGGCAAGGATTTCAGAATGGAAGTGTCATCTAGGGTCATCGATTTATGAAACTGAAATGTGCTGTGGCAGCTCGAAGATACCGTGTGTGTAAAGTGCTACTCCTTCCTTGTCCTGTGGGCATATGCTATGTGTCTCTACAGGCTTGTGAGGTACCAAGGTGATTGCCTTAAAACTCCTTGCTACGCAGGGCGTTGCAGGATGCTAGCACGCACACTATGTGATGGGAAGCAGAGGGGTGTGCTGGCTGGTGTTAAGCTTCAGTGCTGCTGACTTTTCTATAAATAACTGCTGTCTGCTGTAATTGGTCACATCTCAGGCCCTGGTGATCTTTTATATTGTTGCTGGCTGCCAGAAAACTCCTGGAGGCATAAAATAGATACCAGGAATAACCTGCGCCCAGCAGAGTGTATCCTCATGTAGCATAACAGGGTAAAACAGAAACAGTGTTTATCAGGAGCTGGTGAAGAATTTTCTGCAGCAGGCAGGATGGAAAAAAGAAAGAGATTGCACCTCTAAAATGATAGCAGCAGGCCACCTCTCCTGCAGGATACTGCTGGGTCTGATGGAAAGAGAAAATCGTCATAGGGTATCTAGTGGTAAACTGAATGGGTGTTATTATTTGCCTCTGACTTTCTTACGGGTATTTTTCAGCTCTCCATAAAATAACAGTGTCTTGCAAGAAATTGAAAACTAGAGGGGAAAAAAGCAGGTAGGTGGCTTGTGTAAGAGTGAGGGGGTGGGGGTGGAGGTAAAATGTGTGGTGTTCTCTATCCTGGAGGATTTAGAACACTGCAAAAGGCAGGAGTGCTGTATGCTATGTGCCACCCTCTCTTAAGGGCAGCCAGCTTGGCGTGGAGCACAACACTGAGGTGAAGCTGCCCAGCATCAGGAATCAATGTTTTTATTAAGGGAGAGCAGAAAAGCACAGGAGTTAGATATTTAGGAAAGGGTTTGAGTGGAAAGGATTGAATAGCCAAGCTTGGCTTAGTAGTAAGCATTTGAAATAGAACTGAGAGCTCTAGTGAACTGCTATAGAACTGTAGTGGCTTCAAGACCACCAGGTGAGTGTGGATTGTGTGTCCCCCTTACACACTTCATTTCTATCTCTGTCTTAAGCGGCATTTGCCTCTACACAACACACAGTGCAATACACTAAATGCATTATGAAATACATTCTTCAGTGGCCTAATAAAAGCTTTGCTTGTGTTGACAAGGAATTTATTAGAACTGAAATCTTACCAGCATTACACAGAAGCTGGCACAGAGAACAAGACTGTGGAGGGACTTGTCAACAGCCTTTCAATTGACTTTTGCTGACTGATATTTCAAGATTAGGTGCTATTGTGGGGCATTTAGCATAAGAAAGGATTGCTGTGAGATCTTAGCTTCTGTCCTGGTTATTTGCTATTGGTGGGAACTCTTTGGTTCCAGCAGTTTGGTTCTTTGTGATTCGGAAGACGTATTTAAAGTCCACACAGCTTTGGGTCAGAAATGTGTTTTCCTTCAAAATATGCCAGGGAACTGTCAATGTGACAAGAAAGAGATAAAAAGTCTACAGGGAAGAGAACAGCAGGATGCTTTCTGTGACCTCACACAGCCCCACCAAGTGATTCCTGGGGCCTGGCTTGAAATCAAGCTATATTGCTTGCTGTAAAAAGGCAGATACTGTACAAAAGCCATTGCTCACTTATGAAGGAGTCTAAGCTATTCTGGCATAGATTTTCTCACCCAGGAAAGAACTTGCTGTGATTGGGCAGGGTGCCTAGTTGTGGTATGACAATCTCTCCTGTGTATACTGAAGTCTCTAAAGCAATGAAGAATCTGGCACTTCCAGAGCAGAGCACTCCAGTAACATGAGACTAGGCTAAGACTTACGCCTGCTAATCTTCATTTAGCTGTGGTGTCAGCCCTGCTGTGTGACAGGGTCAGTTTATGTGGGTGATGATGCATACCTAGAGCCATACTCGGACCACCTGATCATGGTTAACTTTCCTTGGTTTCCTGTTTTCTTGCAGCCAGGATCCACTAACTCTATATATAGGGCTCTCAGTTGTTCATTTGCTCCTGAAGTTACATGCCTGCCTTTATCTTAGTGGCCTATGTGTATGGGCTGGTCTTAGAAAACAATAATGTAGTGACTGATTTGTAGCAATTGCACTTCAGGCAGTAAATAAAAACAAACTAGAGAAATGGCAACTGATAGAATAGACTGGAGAAGTGGGAGGAGAAACTTCAGTAATATCTGAAAATCCAGATGGACTATTTCAGATGCATGGCTTCCTTTGAACACTGCCTATGTAGGAGTTCAGCACTGAGACACCTCAAGCTAAAAGTGAGCACTGTTGAGAGAAGACAGTACCCATTCAGAACCAGCAAAAATAGTGACCTGCAAGAATGAAAGCTCTGAGAATGTAAAGTCCCAGCTGAAAGCAATGCTGCAGCCAAGGAAATGCGCATATGTGGTGCAGCTCCTTGCAACCCAGCTGTAATCCTATGTGACCACTTTGTACTGGGAGAAGACAAAAAAGGAAAAAAAGAGTGATGTTTGGAGAAGATGGTGGTCTGCAAACTGCAGTAGGAAAGCTTTTCTCACCATCTACCTTTGAGGACTGTGTCCCTCCAATCTGCTGAAGTCAAACTGGTGCTTTCCATGCTAGCCTGTGCTACTCTGGCACCTTGCCTCTTATTCAAGCAGTTCTTTCTCCACCAGATGACTAGTTCTCATTGTGAGTAACTAGATTTGGGAGAGAAAAGGCAATTCAGCTCTTAGATTGCTAATGTAGAGTTAGATTTTTGTTTCACTAACAGGTATTATTTTTTTCTTTAGTCTTTAGGTATCAGGAGGAGAAATGAGCAAACCCCTTTCACCATGACAGTAATTTGAGTAGAAACAGCTTTGCCTGCAAATAAATAAATAAGTATTATATGAAAAGCTTTGGCTGGAGCTGCCATGTTCATTCTTGTTTCTAAAGCCCCCACAGGCCATGTCACATATGTGGGTCATGAGGTCTATCGATTATGTGTCAGACCCTTAGGTGTCAGTAATCAATAACACTAACCTGCAGAAAATGCAGCAGAGATTTGCTAACCCAACTCTTCACATTGTTCTTTTTCATGTATTTAAGTTTTCTGTGCCTTGCTAAAAATAACAGGCTGCGTAGCAGCAAAGGCAGGGGAGACAAAAAAGGCGTTTGGCTGCCAACTCATTTACTGTCCATTTTCATCTGATTCTGTGTGGTTTTTGGTGAGAAGGCAGGATGAGGAGGGGCAAGACAGGAAAGGGTATTTCCAATTGAATGACTTCTGAGAAGTAGAAATGAAAGTGATTGAGTTGGGAGGACCTAAACATTTTGACCCCGGCAGCTTATTAATATTTAACAAGGTGCCAGATTTTTCTTTGACACTGGAAATTGTTGCGACTGTCTGTCTCCAGCAGACTGAGTCTGCTTTCTCAGTCCACCATATCTAATGTACCTGCTTCCAGTCATGAATAGTCCTTATTCAGGAATGCTCTCCTTTATTTGCTGTTTCTGAGAATAAAGAAAGGTAGTTTGGCAGATTAAGTTGTGAAGTTTTTCATTCAAACTTCATATCTCTTTATGTTCTCAATGGGTCACTGAGCAGACTGTGGTTTTCTTGTGTTGATTGTGGTTTTTAGAATCATTCCTCAAAGAACTTTTAACAAAACATTTATTTGCCTTTTTTACTTTGCAGATTGCTTGCGAGCTGTTCGCTGTGACAGTTACATCTTTTAAATGTAAGCAGCTCTGATGAGATAAATATAACAATTTGAAACTTGTATTCTGATTTGTATTAATGGACTCCTTCAAGCTGGTATATGAAATGGGGATCCTATTGGGGGTGGGAGGGAAGTCTGTGCCATAAAGATAATGCAGCATTGAACAAACAATACTCAATAGAGGAGATGAAGAGTAGGAGAAAATAATATCTTTATGTATTATTTAGGTGGTCTGCATCCCCACCCTTTTGGTGCCTGCCTCTCTTGCATTAGAGAGGTGGATTAACTTCCTAATGTATATGTGAAGACCTAAATGACTTTTCCAAGGTCATAGAGAAAGTTTGTGGCAAAGGTGGATATTGAATTAGTTTGACCAAATCTCAGTCCAGTGTCCTGAATATGCCTTTTTAAAAGGGAATTTGAACCATCCATACAATCATAAACCATATTCATTTATCTTTATGCACTCCCAATTGAGCCACTGAAAATGAAGGAATCCATTTGCTGAAGAGTTAGTTTTATGTTAAATTGACAGATAAGATCCCTAGAGAGCTTTTGGGTCTGGCTTTAGGCATTTCCAGTCAAGACCAGGAATTCTCAATGCTGTTTTTGTGGATGCTCCACAACATGGGTGTAAACTTTGCGATCTCAAAGTTTCAGTGTTAAGGGTTTCCTCTTGCACCCCAAGACCAATGCCAGGGACTTTCTGTCCTTTTGGCTAGTTTGGAGACTAGTCCAGAATATATTTTACGATTTTATATAGTTTTTTACTGCTCCAACTGCTCTGCGATGTCTGATTCTCATAATTCGTGTGTTCCCCTTAATAGAACTAGGTAACCGTTTGGTGATTGGGATTTACAGTGTGTATTTATGCCTTGCCACTGGGGAAGCAGCTTCCATTTTTGCATTTAGAAAGTTTTAAAATGAAACCTGAAAATATTTCCCCTCTCTTTACAATGTTTGAATTGCAAAGCACCCTGTTGCTGCCTTGAGCCCACTGCATTGTGTAAAATCACTCATTTCAATGATAATCCACTTACAACTGTGCTCAATTACCCACTTGTGCTGTGAGTTGCCAACTATTTGACTAGTTGCAGAGGATAAAATGTATTTGGAAAAAATTGGGCAAAAAGTGGATACCAGGAGGGGTAAACCTGGAGGGAAAGACTACCAGGGGAAGCAGAATGCTTGAAGCTGAGAACAGAGGCATGGAAGAGAGATGGACAGAAAGAACAAACATGGTAAATGCTTAAAAAGGCAGAGACTAAATAAAGAAATTAAGAAGAGAATGTAGGAAAGCAGTGGCCTGGTGGATGAGGTCTGGTCTAGGAGATGGAAGGAAAGATTTATGCCCAGCTTTGCACATGAACTTCGCACATGGGTGACCATGGACCATTTCTATCACCTTGTTGTCCTCAGTTTCACCTTCTGTAAAATAGGTCCTGTGATACTGACCCTCCTCTGAGGTGCATGGATGGGAAGAGCTACACAAGAGCTACAGTAACACTGGTTATCCTGATTTATTGGTTTTCCTTTGCTAAGGCAGCATTTAGCTAATGGCACTCTGCCCTTTCACTTGTAGGAGAACTAAAAACCTCAAGAAAGAAAAACACACGGCTCCTCGGCTCTCTTTCGGGAAAGGAGGGAGGCTTTTAATTATTTAAGCATCTCCTTTTCAGGTTGCTTCTGGTTTTTGAATCGTTATCGCTGTAGTTGTTAAGGCTATAGGCTCTACATAAATCATTTAAATAAATAATAAATAAGCCATATCATTAAGTAATACACTGGTATTTATTATGGCTGTAGGGAAGAATTCTGTGGAGAAGGCTGTGTTTAAACTGAGAAGAAGCTTTTTTTAAGCACATCATTTTAAACACTGCCTTTTGGAGTTAAAATATTAGCTTTTGGAAACTGTCCTGGGACATCGATTTGCTCTGAAAGAATTTGCCACCAAAGTAAGTATCTGTGATCCTGCTGTCCATTGGGCACACTGCATGTCCTGTGGTGTGGCCCCTGCTGAACATGGTCCTGTCTCACAGACTTCTGGTTCCTCTTGTTCTTGATTTTTCTCTCAAGAAGGACCAAAGGTTTTGCATCATGCAGCACTCAGCATTGTGGTGTCCTGGGCACCCACTGCAGCATTGTCAGGCTTTGCAAGGGCTCAGGTCCTGCAGCAGCACAGGTACAGCATTGCCTCAAGTTCACAGAGTCACAGAATCACAGAATAGTTAGGGTTGGAAAGGACCTTAAGATCATCCAGTTCCAACCCCCCTGCTATAAGCAGGGACACTTCACACTAAACCATGGCACCCAAGGCTTCATCCAACCTGGCCTTGAACACCACCAGAGATGGAGCAGTCACAACCTCCCTGGGCAACCCATTCCAGTGCCTCACCACCCTAACAGGAAAGAATTTCTTCCTTATATCCAATCTAAACCTCTCCTGTTTAAGTTTGAACCTGTTACCCCTTGTCCTGTCACTACAGTCCCTAATGAAGAGTCCCTCCGCAGCATCCCTCTAGGCCCCCTTCAGATACTGGAAGGCTGCTGTGAGGTCTCCACACAGCCTTCTCTTCTCCAGGCTGAACAGCCCCAACTTTCCCAGCCTGTCTTCGTATGGGAGATGCTCCAGTCCCCTGATCATCCTCGTGGCCTCCTCTGGACTTGTTCCAACAGTTCCATGTCCTTTTTATGTTGAGGACATCAGAACTGCACACAATACTCCAAGTTACTCCTTTGCTTACTAGAACGAGGCCTGATATTTACAGGGCTGCTCTGAAAGTCTTGTCTCAGCTTCATCACTGAAGCCTCTCTTCCTCAGTAAAAGCAGAACCACTCATTTCAAGCTGGAATACATACATTTACAAATGACACTTAGGAGGTGTCATTTCAAAATCTTATTTCTGAAGTGAAAAATCAATGTACTTTTTAGTGTGTTGTGGTTAGAGAAGATTCTACTTAATTTTGGGGTTTGCTCTGGATTTTTGTTTGCCTGATTATTTTTCCTTGGATGAATCTTCCACACAATTTGAGTGTTTGAAAGAAGAAAGCTGTCTCAGCTAGCCTTGCTGGTGGCTAAGCATTGCCAAGTGCTGGGGACACATCAGTTCTGTAATTTGGTATAAATAAGCAAGACAATTATAGAAGAATTGTCAGTAGGTGATGAGGAGAAGTATAATTTTATCAATAATTATGTTTCTGTGCAGGGTGGTAAGAATCTTTACTGAACTGTTACCTATAAACACTTAATGTTTTCAAGAGGAGTCACATAGTCCTTGGGGTCTGCCCTGAACATGGTCATGCTGCTGCACGTGATGGTGCCATTCCACACCAAAGTCTGCAGTGAAACCTTTGTAGCAGGACAAGATGGAGCCAGTTAGCATCCTTGTGAGGCTGCTCAGTTGCACAGGTAAGACTTTAGGTGTCTTTAAGTCTTGAGAGACAATACCAAGGGAAGGAGTGGGGCCAGGTTCTGGTTGCTCTTGAGGGCTTGAGATAGAAGTGGGACAGAAGAAAGAGGGGCAAGGTGGGCAAGAGCACAGCTTTTGTTCTTGGGAAGCACGTTCTGGCTTCTCTAAGATGTTACAGCCTTACATTTTGACCTCCTCAACCCCAACAGCCACAATTGCAGTTGGTTCCTGTGCTGCTTCCTACTTTTTCTGCATCTTAGGCAGCTTTGGTGAAAACCATATCAGTTTTTCTCTGGAAGCAATGGGTTTTCTCTTCCTAGGAATACACTTACTTTTAGAGACTAGATATTCACCGTATATAGAGACTCAGAGGCACAGATGGTGAAAATGTATGAGCCTGACTTGCATGTTGCCTCCACCACACATGGTGTCTAAACCCACAGCAAACTCCCCCCATTACATGCTGTGTTTTAATATGACGTGGTGATACCCAGCTCATCAAAACTGCTGTAAGGGGTGTCCTGGATTAGCAGGAGTTGCCAAGCAGGTGGTTACCTCTTTGATCTGTCAGTCCTTTACACCTAAGTAAGTCCTTTATCCCTAAGCAGAGATTTAGTTTTACTTTCTGAGATGCTATATTCCACAGGTGGTTATTTGTCCATGTTCTGAATGCCTTGCAGAGTGGGGATAGAACGGATGATGGATTAGAATCATAGAATAGTTAGGGTTGGAAAGGACCTTAAGATCATCTAGTTGCAATCCCCCTGCCATAAGCAGGGACACCTCACACTAAACCATGCTACTCAAGGCTTCGTCGAACCCGGCCTTGAACACTGCCAGAGATGGAGCACTCACAACCTCCCTGGACAACCCATTCCAGTGCCTCACCACCCTAACAGGAAAGAATTTCTTCCTTACATCCAATCTAAACCTCTCCTGTTTAAGTTTGAACCTGTTACCCCTTGTCCTGTCACTACAGTCCCTAATGAAGGGTCCCTCCACAGCATCCCTATAGGCCCCTTAGTGTAATAACTTCACAGAACTCATTGTTGCTGATCTGTTGACACCCCATTTATGCTGTGCATGCCATTTTCACAGGAATCTTTTAAAGAAAGATAAAATTGCATTTCAGATTCAACTTCCAAGCACGTGTTTGAAGTTTTAGAGTAGCTACATTGTAGGACTTACCTTCTCCTTTGTAACTGAGAAGTATAGTTTTTCACTGGCAAGCCTTGTCTTGAGGACATATAAACACAATTTCCTGGTCTTTGCATTTGAATCAGGGAGGTGGACCTGACTCCAGTGAGGTGGGAAAACTCTGAAGTTTCTTTTCCCCTGGGGCAGGATCCATCCAGCTCATTGACAGTGAGAAATACCACCAAGACAGCAGGACTAACATTTGGAAACTTATTGCTGTCTTTACCAGTAGTGCAAGTCCCCAGCTGAGACTTCAGCTCACTGCACTTAAAGGCAGAGATTTAGTGCACTAAAGCAGTTAGTGCATTTAGCCAGCGCACTTTCTGATCCCCTCACCCAGTCCCACCCATCACTGGTGTAGTTTCCTCCTTCTTATTAGAAATTGGCTTTCATTTTCTTTTAAATAACTTTTAAGTGTGACTTTTTCAGTACAAGACTGGGAACTATGACTAATTATAAAATCATTACATGATTAAACTCAATTAACTTCAAATAACCCTTGAAATTTGCTTAATGTCAGCCCTTGGCCCTGCTTGAACCAATAAATATTGCTCACCTTTTGTAATGGGGATGAAAAGAGCTGGTTACAGAACAGGATTGTTCAGAGTCAGCTGAGCCAGGGAATGGCCTTACAGAATAGGGTTAAAATGGTCCCAGAGAGCTGAATACTGCCACATCAAGAAGGGGAACAGAGTCTTCTGCTCCTAACTGGGATATTTTTTCCCCCAACATTTTTCTCTCAAGTAATAAAGCTTTGAAAATTCTTTTCAGCCTTCCATTCAATGCTTCCAATCTGCTTTGCAAATGTTAATAAGGGTTAAACCTCATAAAACCACGAAGGCATGGGAAAGTACTGTCATCCCTATTGAGACAAGGGATACCAAGGCATAGAGGAGTGAATTGCAGAAGGATCAGTGGCAGGAGCAAAATCCTAGGAGTTCTGATGTCCTATTTTGTATTTGAGCTAAAGCTGTTTCTCACATAATGCTGCAAGTTTCATAAAGCTGCATGAGAACAAGGGACTCTTCTCAGTTACTGGGCACATCTGGTCGTTAGGGAGCTTTGGTGGTTTTCCTTCTGTTTATCTTCACTTTATGAAGCCATCTCTGGATCCAGTCTTCCAGCTAGATCCTGGCAGGAGAGCTGGCAAAAGTGTGCAGAAGAATCCCAGCAACTCTATTTCTGTGTTCAGCTCCTGTGAGGACAGAAGGGGATGTCATTATCGCTACTGTTCATGGCAATCTGTTCTGACTTGGAAACTGGAGCGGACAGTAGCATTGTTCTCACTGAAGGTAGATGATGGATAGAATATTTCCAATAGGTAATTAGGTGGGCATGGTAACTAGACAGTCAGAAAGATGCCTGATCATCTACTCACCAGCATCTCTCATATGGTGTGCTGGCCATGAAATGTTCTCTGAATTATATTGACTTCCAGCCCTTCTCAATGAAAAATCTCAGCATCCTTCACTGGGTCCAGCCTGAAAATGGATTTAGAGGCTTCTTGGGGAAAGGAGTTTTTGACTCTTAATTTTTTATGGTCTGTTTGTGAGGAATGTGAGTAGATCATTGGTGTAGACTGTTAACAATATCCTTTTGATTGCTGGAACTCCTCCTGCAGGTCTTTATAGACTCTTGAAGGACATCACATGAGGTTTCAACCCATTTTAACAACAGAAGTATGGAGAGAAAGAGAGACAAGATGTAAACTTTCATCCCTAAACATGGGTGTTTATACCCCCAGCTTGCTGTTTGAGTCTGATTCCATGGCTGGGAGTGCCCTCAGGTCATCACTGAGCAGCTTGTTTGACTGTGACTTCTGAATGATGAATGTCTCCACTTAAATTACAGATCACTGCCCCAAAACAAAAAATACCACTATTATTGGCCTCCTCAGGGGCATCAAAGGGTGACTGGGCAGTGGTGGAGGGCTTCACCTGCTACAACACCGCTCTCTCCCTTATGGTAAATGGCAATTTGTCAGCAGTCTGCTCTGTAGGGCATATGGTGGGGAAGTTTGGCTCAGCACTTGCTGCTCTGGCTTTTTACTATAGACAGAGTTCTCCTGTCTGTGGTACTGCCCACCAGATTAGTTAGGGTCAAAAGCCAAATACTTGGATTTTTGACCTTTGTATGAACCTCACAAAAAATAAAGACAAGGAATTCATTTCTGCAGTGCTCTGTCCAGTACTTGAGAAGAGATTTGAACATCAAAGGATGGGTAGTTCAGAAAGACAGAGACACAGTTTTGTGCTTGAAATCAGAAGAAAGTATAAATTCCCCTTACGTCTTTGGGGAAATACCTCCCAGTGTGTCTAGCACATACTTGCTGTTTGCATTGTCATGGCAAAAGGAGTGACACAAGTCCTGATAGGAGCAGTTTAAAAGAAACAGCGTGAGGTCCAGGATGGCTGGGAAGTGAAGTGGAGGGTCCATTGTGTTTAATTACTTGTATTAAAATGGTTTGTAGACTGGAATTAGTTTGGGAATGTATGTCCCTCTGTTAGAGAAACAAAAAGCTGGGTATCATAGCAGGCTGCCTGTTCATCATCTACCTGCTGGGAGAAAACAAAGTCCTGTTTTCCCCTCAGAAATGAGCAAGCGTAGCAGAAGCAGCAGTGGTTGGTGTGCAGTAGAAGTTTGGGCCATGCTGGAGCGTGCTGTAACCAGCACAGGCTGGAAGCAAATGTTTGACAGCAATTTCCTACCACCAACCTGTGGACCTCCCCTTGTGCTGATCAGTCAAGAGCCAGTTGCAGTGGTAATACCTCCCTGCTGCCCCCTGACAGATTGATTTTGACCCTTCCACCTGCTAATGGCTTGATCACATTCTTCCCCAGTGCCCTTTCCACCTGGTGGAGGCCTGGTTTTGTCATTCACCACTCTGCTGCTACCCTCTCCACCTTTTGGCTATTTTTTCTTAAAGCCCTCCCCTCCTCACTGCCTTCCTCTCCTTGTTGGCCATCCCAAAGTCCATTATTAATATCCTAAAATATTTTGGACACCAGAGGATCTTGCTAACTCGCAGCAGTCTGCTCTGTAAGGCCTGCTGGCTGGTGGGAGCAGGGGAGAGGAGTGAAAATCAGGGGTTTCCCTTTTAATTTGTGCTTTGCTGCTGCTGGTTTGACCTTTAATCAGGTGTGTCTGACTGTTGTTTGCTTGCTGATGGCTCTTACAGAATGGTCCCTTGTAAATATATACAGAAAGGGCAGGAGAGTAACTGGAGATCATAGACCACTCTTATTTTCTGGGAGCCTATTAAAGGCTGTTTCCACTTTATCCATCCGTCTCTTTGTCAAGTTGCCTCCTGTGTCTGTCCACTTGTGCATTTGTTTAGTGGCAATATTAGCTACTGTATCATCCTCTAGGACTGTAACATGAGTTTCAGAATAAAGCCAAAGATGCAAAGTGTGCTGAACCCATTATGGAAAAATAAAAGGGCTTTCCTTGATGGCATTTAGCTCAATAAACACAGTTTGTCAGAGATGTCTTTATCTCCTTACATTTAAGCGATTAAACGTTGGTAAAAATAGCTTCAGAGATAAAACATGAAGAGAGCTTCTGGCAAAGCCCTGTCCAGTTTAATTCGTACATTAAATATTTGCTGGTAGGGTCAAAAGCTGAATGCTTGGATATTTTGCCCTTTGAATGAACCTAGCTAAAATAAAGACAAGGAAATCAGTTCTGCAGAAGCTGTCTCTAGAATATGAGGATCAATTTAAACATCAAAGGATGGAGAGATCATACATCCAGCCAGCCATATTATTCTGCACAATTAATACTCAGAGAGGTGTTTCCTGAATTCTGAATCTTGTGCAGGGAAGATAATATTAAAATTTCAGAGTTTTAATTATGTAAAAGACAGTGCTTGATCCTTAGCTCCTGAAAAGCAGAGCAGTTTATTCTGCATTAATGAATGTAGAAAATATCCCCCGGTCTGAATCTCTGCATTGATGCAATCTTTATGTAGTCAAATTAGCATTTCTATTTCTAAAGGTAATTTTTAGACAACACAATAAATAAATGATATGCTGATAACCTCCAGATGGATGAAGTGATGCTTGTATGGTGCTTACAATGCAAATTGGCATGAGATTACGTTGTCTCTGTTGATCTTGGGCACAGCAAGTCTGCACAGAGGGCAGGATCTCTTGTGACTTCAGGTGTGGTAGGAGCTGTGCTTCAGACTGCAGTGTTTGCATGTACTGTCAGTATGGGGTGCAGAGTTAAACTCTGGAAAGGCTTCTCCAGATTGGAGCTTGCTTATTTTGGGGTTTTCTCTGTGCTTCTGAAGTCGTGATAAGAAGGAAGCAAGCAACGACCAATTGCTCTGAAAAATGGTGTTGAAATTTGCCTAGAGTCTGTACATCTCCACATAGACTGTGAGTCCCACTTGCGCTTTGGTTTTCAATAGCTTTAGTATGGTTTAGTAATTTCTGTATATGCCTTATTTTAATAAGATATTGACCAGGAGTTCAGGATTGGGGTGAATGATTTCTGTAGTTCAGAAGTATCATTGTGGTGTTGGGATTTTTCAATGGCTACTAAAACTTTACTACAAACGTGAACTTTCTTTAGGCACCTGAATAAGTGTCCTCATTTTTGTTATGTGGTTTCAAGAGCTTGTGTCCTTTTAAAGACCTGTGACTTATTAAGTTACCTAACATTTGAAAATCTTAGCCATTATTATTTTCTCATAGTATATCTCCAAAATCTGTTTATTTTTTAAGTAGAGGACTGTAATTGCACCATGTGGATTTTATCATCCTGTTTAGTTTTGGCTTTTAAGTGGTATTAAGAGTGGATTAAAATAAATTAAATAAGGCCCAAAGTTCTGATCTTTGTCCACTGAAATAAAGGAGATTTGTGTCATTTACTTCCATTGGATCCATCAGAGGATTTCTGTGAGGTGATGAAGTACAGGGTTTTTGCTTGGCTTGGCTCATGTGGTAGTCAATGGAGTGACTTGTCTTGGGAAGCTGAGCATTGCCTTGCTGTATGTAATTAACATGACAGTGCTGTAGGTTCTGCATGTGGAAAGCCAGGCTATTGTAAATTGTGGTTTCCTTGCCAACCATATCTCAGCGCTTGCTCTTCTGTAGTTGTCTTTATGATGCTTTGTGCAGTACTATTACCCTTCACTTAATACTGGAGCTGGATGGATCTGCAAAATCCACTTCTTATTCTTTCCATTTGAAATACATTAATGTGAAAGTAAAAATAAAATCTAAGATGTTTCACTTCCCGAGAAACATTAAAAGCAGACTTGACTTTGGGAATGTTTCAAAAAGATATTTTTTTGGCAAATAAAATAGCCATAGCTAACTCATACCTATTGAATTTGCATTCAGAAATCTAAGCATTTATATCAACATTGTGATTAAAGCATTAAAACTGACTCTTCTGTCAAGCTGTAGGTCATATAGCTTGAATTTCATGTTGTGAAGATCTCGTACTTGGAGCGAACTGCTTGCCAGTGAATTACAGACCAAAACTTATTCCCAAAAATTACTTTCTGGTGAAGTTAAGGTAATGAATATACATTTGTGTTTGTGGAAGCTAATTTTACTGGTAGTATTTTTTCACTGACATTGTTTGAGCAAGTGGCCATAGAGAAAGCTTACTTGAATTAGTTCTTGCTTCTCTTTGGTTTGTGCTCAGCAGATAGTGACCTGGCTGGATCTGCAGATGTGGGCAGGGTTCATCCGTTCTCAACAACTTTTTGTGTGCTCTATGCAGCACTTTCCGAATTTGAGAGGTCTATTCACCATGCAAGCAGTGTCAGAGTGAATGTACTTATGCTCCATGAGTAAGGTATAAGCAAGACTTTAGTCCTGCTCTTTCCTTGTTTAGATAATTGCTTGCATTTCTTGTTTCTTTGTCATTTTGATCTCATATATAGATTGGGAGATAAATCTTGTTTCTTCTTGATTAAGGTTACTTTGCACATTGAAGACCTCTCTAATCCAATTTATGCCTACCCTGCGTGATCCCCTAGGATGCAGATGCATGTCTAGGAAGGAGTGCAATACAGCAGTCTTCCTCCCTTTTGGTAACATGATGCCACATCAGGTGCGTAGTGCAATTGCACCTTAAAGCTTGTGGAAAGAACACAGGATCTAGCACCACCCATCCCATGTTTTATTTATATGTCTTTGTACTGATATAAGGAAAAGATAATGAGGCCAGAACCCTAACAGCCGTAATTTGGTGGCTTTGCTTATCTTCAGTGGGGCTGTGCTGTGGATCCAGCTCAGTGACCTCCATCTGTCTATGTGTCCTCTCCATACCTGCCCTTGTGATCTCCGTACTTAACATTTACAGCCTGGCTGACTGCAGTGGCTAAGTGGGGATTTGATGCATTGTCCTTTGGCACAAGACTGGGATATTATTCTGCTTTCATTGTCAAATCAGAGATCCTCTCTGTTCTTCTGGTTCCTTCACAAACCAAACTTGTAAGGGTGAAGGTCTTGGCAAGCTTCTGAAGCCAGAATAGTTCCTGGATTGCAGTGCAGAACTTAGCTGCGTGGTGCAAAGTAGAGCATAGTGTGTTGTCCTGGGAGGACAGAGGCAAGGAGTGAGAGGCTGGAATACCTTAGGCTGGTCCTGCTGCCACAAGCAATGTATTGTCAAACTATGGCCTAGTTTTCTTACCTAGGGTGTGTTTAAAGACGGATTGGCATCAGGAGCAGGCCATTAAGCAATTGAAACTGTAATAGAAAAACATAACCTTATCACAGATATTTTCTTAGAAACCCGTGGAATATAGCTCAAATATAAGGTTAATTGGAGCAAGAAATGTCAAACTAATGTAGCAATTTACCCTGGGAGACTGCCCTGGCCTTTGAGTATAGCAATAGTACAGACTCCTGAGTAGGATAGTGAAGAAATATAATAGGATTTTATATAGTCCCCTGTCATATTAAACATTCTTTGCAATTAATTTCTTGTTGCAATGTTATTTTCACTGACCTATTTTTTTTTTGACCTCCTACAGTCTTTAAGCTACCAAAGTGGGGCATGTGGGAATTCATAGTTCTTAAAAAAAATAAA
Source organism: Agapornis roseicollis (assembly GCA_002631895.1). Lineage (NCBI taxonomy): Eukaryota > Metazoa > Chordata > Aves > Psittaciformes > Psittacidae > Agapornis > Agapornis roseicollis. The sequence continues at coordinate 21,565 of NDXB01004821.1, read as the reverse complement.
TTAAGAAACCCCTTAACTTAAACCACTGTCAGTACACACACTGCAGTGGAGACTGGTACTCACTCGAAGCACTATGAAAATGCCATTGGCTCATTCTACAATAGGCTTTAGTCTATGGGCTCTACTGATCCATTCAGGAAAATGCTGCTTTTGAATGGTTCGTTCAGAAATGAATGGGAGTTTTCTTGAACTTGGAGTCTGAGGATGAATGAAACATAATAGGTTGTCCTTTTGTCCTCCTGCTGGTTGCTGGCTCTGTTTCTCCTACTGTTAACTGGACATTGGACTAAGATAACTTGGTATTGTGATGGAGTCTGATTGATCCAGAACTGCTGGACTCAGAGTTAACTATGATAAAATCCCAAAGCTGTGGAACAGCAAGGGCATCCTGGTAGGTTCCAGCTGTTCTGTCTCCAACAGAACCTCTTTCCACCTGGCCTGGATACATAATCCATTTTCATTTTTTAATCAAATGTTACTGAAGTGATTTTCTCTCTATTTTTATACAACTTCCACAGTTTGCTACAGAAGTGGCTGTATTTCTCCGGAGGACTCATGTTTCCTGAAAGTATCTCTTTGTCTGAAGGTGTAAGTGGGTAGGATAGTCAAGTCCCAAAATAAATCACTCTGGAGGAGTATTAAACTTCCATCACAGAGACAGACAGATGTCTGCTAGGAACAGTCAGGTGTCTGGGGAGGGAAGGAGAGCTCCTGATCTCTGGAAGTCCCTTTCACTCCTGTTTTTCTGTCATTCTAAGAGATGGAAAGTGCTACCCCAAGAGAGGGTACCTGTGTTCAGGTTTGCAGTCAAGGTGACCAGCTCAAAGGAGAGAGAACAATACAGGCAATAAATCTTTCTAATCTTGAATAAGAACTCTTAACATAAGCCCAAATGTTTTCCAAGCAAGTGTCCTTAATGCTTTTCCCTAAGGTAATAAGGATTTGGGTTTTTTTAAAAGTGGAGCTGGAACCAAATATCATTGAATTAAAGAAGCCAGCACTAATCAAAGCACATCAAAGAGGTTCCTCATCAGTTGCCTGCAGCAACAGAATCTACAGCCTATTATCTTTCTTATGCTAAGCTGGAGAAGTTCAGAGAAGAGAATTTTGTCTGTTTGCTCTCGTATGAACACAGAAATAGCATTTTCAAGGTTTCTTTAATAGCTCAGTGCATCGGTCCATTCAGCTATCGTAACTTCTCAGTCTTAGACTTATATTTCCTGGGAATCTTTTTCATATGAAAAGCAGTCAAAGGAACCTTTAAAGAAGCAGTAGGTTGCCTCTTTCAACAGAGTTACAGATGTGCTTCCCACTCTTACAATATCTCGTTCTGTTCCCTCCCTTCTCTAGGTCATGAAGATGATACCCCTATGACTCCTAATCCTGAAATCCATAGGATCATAGAATCATATAATAGTTAAGGTTGGACCTACAGATGCGTTTTGTTCTTAGCTAATAGTACTTAGAAGGGGAAAGTGACTCAGCTGGAACATGGTTCCCTGTTCAAGTAAGAAATCCTGCCCTTAGATTGATATTTTCTGGTGTTCCCTGATGCAGAAAATAAGGATGCTTGTATTTACTGTCTAGTTCTAGAAGATCTAATTGTTACCTAAAAACTTGTCAACACTCAGTACAACCAAATGATTACTCAGGAGTAGAAATATCTGAATTGATTTTTACACTTGAGCAGTTAATAAAACGCCCACCAGCAAAACCTCCTTGTCCACCCTGGGGACTTTCAGGCCATCAATGGTAGACACCCAGACCTTTCACGTGGATTGCATTTGCCAGCAATAAACCCCAGCAAGATGAGAGAGTTGTGATCAACCTGCAGTATCACTGAGGTTGGAGCTCTGGCTTTATGGTGTTCCAGGTCAGTTGTTGTGTACCTCCTTACAAAAAAGTCCCAGAGCATTTTGCAGAATGTCTACCCATGGACAGGGTCCCGTATCCCAGCTCCAAACTGGAATGTGTTGGCATTTCAGGGCCAGCAACACTTTGCTCTGGTTTTTAAAAGTGGAAGTGAAGAACAGAAGTTTCCCAGCTGAAACTGCAGGGGGAAATTTAGTGTGGTAGAATGTAATTATCCAAACTGGAATATGGCCAGGATCCTGGAGTTAATAATACCCTCTGCTCTTGCAAAAAGTGGTATAGGATCTTTAATGACTGCTAATGGTCAGCAGACTTCACCTCGCATCTCAAAAGATAGATGTTAAACAGACCAGAACTGTAGGTATTTCAGTCTTTTTTAGAACAGAAATATTTCTGGCTGGCCTCTGCCTGCAGCCTTCAGGTTCAGGAGGGAATTGAGTTAAACAGCCAGGGAGGAGACATTAGTCTTAATGAAAACGATCCCATTAAAGGCAAATGACATGCAATTGGTGAAGGACTGCTGAGATGTACAGTGAAGTGCCCATAAAGTAATAGTTAGGTACCCCAAATCACCCGTCATCTTTGGTGACCATCAACATCATGCAGCATAGAGAAATGGAATAAAAAAGGTGAAGAGCATCCTTTGTATAACAGGGTCAGCTCCTGTGGAAATCTGTATTATGAATTTCCCCTGATTTCCGGTAATAGTGGAAGCTTTGTGCAAATGAGTTGGGAAATGGGTGTCAGTGGCAAGATTACATTGTGTTAATTAGCCTGGCATTGATGAACTGCACAGAGCCTGGGAACCTCCACAGCAGGAAAGAGAGCACATCACAGAGAATCCCTTTCGTCACAACTGACTCATGCCATGGGACTTCAATTAAAATCCATACCAGGCACTTTTAATGGTATCAATGAGAAATTAGTGGGGTTTTTAAGATCTTTTTTAAACTATTTGTCTACTTTTCTACTGTGCAGCCCATCATGGTGGTAGATGAGGTGCTGATTGTCTTGGCTCCTTTTCCTTAGCAATAGGTTTGTTATTCTATACTGCATCTAACACCATAGGCTCTGATGCTTGGGATTGGTTGGCATTGCTATACTACCAGCTGTAATAAAGAGTAGAAGGCCAATGATCCTGTGTGTTGTTAAAATGAAGAAAGACTTGCACAGTTATCTCCCTTGGTATATCCCTGTACACTGGTACTTACACCATAACAGTATTACCTCAGAGAATATAGGTCTGCTACAGGATATTGCCACTTTAACCACCTGAACTGCCTTTTAGTTCCAGTTTCAACTCAGTGTCAAAAATATTACCCCTGTTTAAGATTAATTTGTGACAAAATGTCATATTAATACAGCTATATTTCCCAGGGGATAAATATGGCCTTTTGAAGAGCAGCCATGGCAGAGTGCTATATAGGACTATAGAGAATTATCAACAGGCTTTTGCTTTAGCAAATGTCATGCTACCAGAAGAATGGTGCAGTTTGCAGGTAAGTGTAGCATACGAACTGCTTTATTGTAAGAGTGAGGTTATGATATTTTCTTCCTATTAATCCATATCTCATCCCTAATTATATTAGCACCTCTCAGTGACACCTGATTAAGAATCTGAAGAGGAAACTGTCAGTTAACTATAAATCCATCAGCACTGTATCATGTTTATTTTTGGCATCTCAGCTGTTTTGGGAGGCTGATGTTTACCTTGAGGCTTGTGCATCATTGGTAGAAGTACTTCTGATTTATACCAATGGGTTTGCAATCACAGTTGAGCCCTATGTGATGCTGAAGGGTTTACTTGTGAGGGGCTAAATCCAGCACCAGTTGTAACCAACTGTAATTCCAGTGAAACCAATAACAGCTGCATCTGCATGTGCTAAGGCTGGCTTTGGAACAGTTTATCAGGTATTCTCTTTGTACTAAAGTAGAATAAACTGTATTTCATTGCACCTTCAGTACCTGTAGTACACCTTGGATGTGCCTGAGCTGTGGAAACCAAACTTCTTAACAGCTTCAGATGTAAAGAAAAGGAAGATGAAAAGAAGTCCTAAGACTAATCGCTTACCTCACAGCATTCCACCAAGATGACTCAGAAAGTGACAAGGGAACCAAACTGCAAATTAGGCTCTAGTGTTTGTTGAGGACATTTGCCACTGGTAAAAATGAGTTATTGAAACAGTAAAGCTCAGGACTTCAGAGAAACTTTGATTGACAACAATAATTACAGCTATTCTTGTTCCTATAAGAAATACAGTGTAGGCTAGGCATAATAAATGTATGAAATGATATTCTGAATCTGAGCAGAAGTAGATGTGAGTCCAAACAGTTTAAAAGTCTTCTGTACAATTTTCTGTGCATTTTTATGTGTTAAAACCAGCAGTAGTTACCAGGCAGGTGTGTAAATTTACTTTACATGACTAGTCAGCTAAGCACCAAATGTTTTATCAATAAGCTTCTGTGAATAAGGCTGCCTTGAATCAGTAGTGCTCAGTGCTGTGGAACACTTTAGGTTTGGCATCCAAGCCAGGCTGTCTAATGCTATGGCAGACTATCATATGAGAGCATAATACAACAAATATTTTGTAGCCAGTAACTTGTTTTGTCTTCCTAACTTGATGTCTGCCTTCTATTTCCTTCTGCTATTGCAATTATGCTTATTACCAAATGGTCCTGTTTCCCTCCCAACCCTCTCACATAGTGAAGGCAGGCTTGTAGCTGTGCTCTGCTAGCAAGTGGTTCCAATCGCTTCCCTAGATGTTTCTGCTGTGAGAAGGTCACTTTCCCTCTTCCCTGTCCTGGTCTGAGATCTGGATTTGGTTTAGGACACCAGGCAAAGTGTGGAAGCAGGCAGTGCTCTAACTTGCCCTTCTTGTAAGGGCACAGCTGTGCCCAGAAAGTGACTGTAGACCAGTGGTTGCATTTATTGAACCTGTTAGATCATGTTGCTGGGAGTCATTCGGCAGGGTTAACACTCACAGGGAAAGGGACAGTAAGAAATCAGTCAATCCACAAGTGCCAAGAAAGAGTTAAATTAATGGTGGAAAAGGGAGAAAAACTCCTTAATACTGGAGACAGATCATGCTGGCTTTCTTATCAGTTCATGCTGAGCCCAGTCATAATTGGAATGTACCCTTTGTAAAGTTTATTGGGTCCTGGGGCAGGTTGTTACTGAACCGGTCAATTAATCTATTTTTTTTTTTGTAATGAGTTAGGGGATTTCCTTTTGTGGAAAATCACCAGGAAACCTGACCAAATGCCCAGAGCTTGGGGAAAGTGTGGCCTTAACATGGAGAAAACCCTTCCTCCGCAATTAGGAGAGGAAATAGACACCTCCCCTTATGGGCAGCATATTTGACCAATCCAGTGACAAAATAGATGGGATTTCACCATTGACTTGCAAGTTATCGAGGGAGGATCACCATGGAACAAGATTACTTGAATGCAGCTTGGTGTTGAAGGAAATAAAACTGTTGAGTCTCCCTGCTGAGAGACAAATGATTTCCATTTAAAAACCTGTTTGTTCCATGCTGTAACTCCCAATGTAGCAATAATTAATGATATCAGAAGGTTACGAAAGACATTCTGTTGTGCTTCCTCTGTTCTAGGCATGAAATTGGATTAACATGAAGATAAACTTAGACTTTAAATCTGTTGAGGAAATCAGTAATTATGTCAAAATTCACCAATATTAATCTGTTTAAGTGTGTAAGGATACTGCTCATCTACCAGCAAAACACCTGCCTGGCCAGGGTTCTGTCAAAGGGTTAATATCTTAAAATACTTGGTTTTCCAATAACAAAATATTGTAAACAGGCAGCTTATTGAATAAACACAAACAGTTTCACCTCTGGAAACATGGTTATTTCTGTTTCAGTGGTATCCAGCCAGTACCCTCTCATGAGGAAGAATCAATTTGCAAGGTATTGAACAAGCCCTTGGGTTCTGCTGTGGAGAGGCGACTACCCATGAAAACAACTGACATGAAAAAACCACAAAGTATGACAGTGCATCCTTATTAAAATGTACCTTTGCTGCAAATGAGCACATGGAAGCACTCTTGGCTTTAGGGTCAAGCAACAGGGACAGTTATAAAGGCTCTGAAACTAAGTTAGGTAGAAATTCACTGAGTGATTGGAAGGGGAAGGGACTCCATATCTTACTTTCCCAAATGTTTCATGAATCTGGTGCTGGTCCTGATTCTGCTGTAGCTAGTTTCAACCTAGCAGCTGTAAAAAACATAGAGGTGACACAGTTGTGTGTATATTTATGTGCTGATACAGTCTGCAGTGAAGCCTGCTCAGGTGTAGCTTTGTTGCTACTGATACTCATGAGGTGGAAGTGCAGCTCGATATGGCTGCATAAGTTGCAGTCTAACCTTCCCTTTGCAGTTTTGATTCACCCTGAGGGAACATGTTAGCTTTGAGTGCCCATTTAATTAAGTAGTCTGGTAATGCAATTGTATTAGAAAGAATAACCCTTAGTGCTGGATTTCCTTCCCAGTGGAAATGAAGGTAGTGGGCACCTGTATAGATCTATTAGGAATGGTCCTTGATACCATTTACCACAAAATATGCATCTAAAACCACTTGAGACTTAGAAACCTGTCTAGTGCAAGAAAATTGCAGTAGTTCCATTCTTCCTTCATTCACTTAAAAATGCATGCTGAACATTCCTTAGAGAAATAAGGGGGTTTCAAATCTGGAAGATGGTTCGGAGACTGAAAAAGCCGTTTCTATAGTCTGTGTTGTTGGGGTATCACAGAGATGGTATCACTAAAAAGGCTGACCAATCTCTTAGTAAAATGTCAGTTTGCTCTTGTGCACAATGCTGGCCAAAAGAGGGTGTCCGTAGCATCAAGTGTGTAGCATCTGAGAAAGGTGAGTTTTGCAGCTGCTGAGTGTTGAGAAAACCTAATTTGAAGGCTAATAGTATTTTGCTGAGCAGCTCTTAAAGCAGATCAGATACCACTATTCCAGAAAACTGGAATGTTGTGCCCCTAGGTAAAAAGAAAACTTGTAATAAGGAAATATTTTTATAAATAATAGCCATTTTGTAATGTGTTCTCATAAATTAATCAAACAAAAACCTTTTATATGTATGCCAGCCATGTCTAAGCTTCTTCATAAAAATCTGTGGTGACAAAGAGAATATGACTTCCATAGGGATTTCTTGTAGCCATGAAGTGGTTTTTTAACAGTTCAAAATCTCTTTTTCTGCTTAACAGCACCAAAAGCTAGCTCCTTATTCCCACAGTGCTCGATGTAGACACATTGTGTCTTGGCTGAGATCATACAGGTGCTGTGTGACTGGAAGGACAGGGAATCCAAGGCTTAACCTCTAGTGACAATTACAAGACATTCCTTCCTGCTGTTGGCTTTAGTGAGAGCTACAAAGTGTTTGTGTGTGGGAATTTTTCAGTCTCTAATGTTTATAAAATATCCAACTGTTTTATATGAAATTCTGTGATGACCAAGTCAAACCTAAAGAGATGTCTCGTTATTTTTCATTCTATTCTGTACTATACTTCTCTTTACCAATCTATTTTCCATTTTTTCCTATGCCCCAAACTCTTTATCATAGGCTGCTTGTACGGGCTCAGCCATAAAATCATTTCTCTCTGAAAGAAACATCCTTCTATTTATTGTGTCTATTTTTTATGGGGACTTTGAATTTATGTAACAATACTCCACTTCTTCCCTTTCACTGCGTTGGAACTACTCCTTCCTGTGTCGTTTGGAACTGGCCAAAGTTGGCAGATCTCAAATTTCTTTTTCCTCTTTGAAACGTGCAGATTCTTTCTCCTTCAGTGATAATGGGCATTGTGTTTCCTTAGAAATATTTTTGGGGGCCTATTATTTCTCAGCCACTTCAGTTGGCAAACTGAAGGCTTGGAAACAAATTAGCTTGGATGGCAGCCCAAGCTGTCAGAATGAGCCCTCCATTCATTACTGAATCATCCACCTCCTGCATTTAGATCTTCAGCCCCACTTTTCCAGTAAGCTTCTCAGTTGAATTCTTGGATTTATTTTTTTCCCTGTCACTTTTGAACTCACTACTCCAGTCTACTTCACTTACAAGCAGACAGCAAAGCTACTTCCCCATTATCTGAAAGTAATGAACTAATAATGCCAGTACAGAGGGCACAGCTGGTCATCATTTTTGGTAGAAGACATTAAAATTGTATTTTTCTCGCATATTATTTCTCTGTGAGTTACTTGAAGCTGAAGCTTTGATCACTTTGTCAGGCAAGAAATTCCAGGTAAGAACAAGACAAGGAGAGCTGCTGGTATAGAGCTTGCTACTTCTTACCCATCAGGCTGAGGTGGCAACTTTGAATTACAATTTAGGTTATCTTTAATGTCTTTCTGAGAAAAAATTCTGCAGGGAAGACAAGAAGCTTCCAAATTTCTACTGAAAGTTTCTTATAAACCCCATGAAGTTACCCTTGATTCTAGAGTGCAATTCTATCTGACTGAAATCCAGCAGAAGGAAGGGAGAAGAAGCAAATTACTTGACCAAAACCTGTGTTCTCAACATGTACAGTGTTAATATTAGAGATTGTGGAGAAATTTCCACTGGCAGTGCAGCTACTGGGGTAAGGTGTACAGGAAGGAACAAGTGTCACACCTTGTAAAGTCTTAGAACATATAGTTAGAAAAAATGCAGATACCCAACAAAAAGTGAATTTTAGTCCTTCATTATTGGGTTTGAAGTTGATCCAGAAAAGATCTTGGATTTCCTCATGGGAAACATCACAGTTTTCCTTCTCATTTATTTCTAGAATCATCCATGCTCCTCCTGTCTGAATATAAGCAGCATGAATTAGGACTTGGACAACAAAAGCCTTGGCCAAACATCACAAGGACTTCACATACCTGCAGAACTGTGGAGAAAGCTAGGGAGGATTACTAGGCTGTGTAACAGTCTAAAGAAGGTACTTATTCCCTTGGCCACTATTATCTTCTTTTGCTTTTAGGCAATGTTTTGCTGCTTTGGATCTGTCCTCTTTATTCAGGCACTTGCTGATCTCCCTAAGCCCAGGTTGAGCTAATAACCCTAACAATTCTACTTCTGCTATGGTTGTCAACAAGGAAGTCAAGCATAAGCTGGAAAATGGCTTTTAAGTTTTAGATTCACAGTTCAGTTGTAAATAACTGCTGCTGTACACACACACAAAAAAAAAAAAAGCATAATAATGGCATGGAATGAACTGAATAATGCACAAAGTGTAATAGACTTTGATTTTCCAAATAACAGAACTCTTGATATACAGTAAAAGCAGATCATGAAGAAAAAGCTTTTTCAGTTCTATCTAGCAAGTGCACCTTCAGCAACAGCACAGGAAGTATTCTGTCATGTGTAGGGGTGGCACCCTTGAACACAGAGCTGAGTCAATGAAGCTGCTCAAGAACATCCACAGGCCTCTGACTGTCAATAGCAGTAGAGTTATTCACAGATGTGGCCTGAAACAGGCACAGCATCAAGACAGCAAGAGCTTGAGGTTTTACCATTCTGCACCAGCTGAAAACAAGTGTGTCAACTATTGAATTGATAGGGAAAAGCAAAGCACATCAGGGCGCATATGGGTTTCTGTGGTGTATTGTGTGAACTGGGGTGATTTTCTAAGGCATTTTCTACTACGCCCACATTGATACTCCCACAATCATGAGTTAGTAAGGAAAATCTGATTGCTGTTGCAGTCACTGTGATGAAACTTTCTCTCTTTTTCCCCTAACCAACTTTTCTGAATTCTGACACAATTATAATTCTGTTACAAAAATCGAAATTCAAGTGGAAAATGGGATTGTTCTAAGCAAGGGAAGTCTGTTTCCTGGTTTGGTATGCAGAAATGTTGCCTCTCAAATTAAATATGTGTTTAGCATAAATACACTTTGGTAATTATTGCAATTGAGGGACTAATGATTTCCTTTTTTTGCTGTGCAGTTGGTTGTGTTTCCACACTTCTGGTGGTGAATTAACTCCCTGTGGATAATACAGCTTCACTTGTGGCAGATGTCAAGACCCTTAATCAGAATTTAAGTAGCCTCAATTACATTTTCCTTAATTCACTTTGTGAGTGAAGTTAAATTGAATTAGGTCTACTTTAATTCTGAATAAATATGTTCACACAGATATTCAATGCATTTGAGCTAATCTGTTCTAAAAATTAATTCAGATTCTCTTTGCAGGTGCTCTACAAGGTGCAGGTACAGTCTGTGGATGGTGGAGATGAGGAGTAGGGAAGGGTAGAGGGTGCTGGTTATAAAAGCAGTGGTTGAGAACATTTGGGTGTTAAGGGTTGAGTTTTGGCCAACAAAGATTCTTGAGTGGAATGTTAGGCACTGCTTGCCTGGTCATGAAATGGAAGAGAAGTATAGCTCTGATGAGTTCCATAGCAAACAAGAGATATATTTGGCCACAGTGCACAAAAATCTGGATCTTTTTGTGCCTCCTTAGAATGAAATGTATTCAGATAGGAACTGCTTCATGCCTGGCTTTGCAAAACAGTCGGCTCTACGGGATGCAACTGTGATTAAGATGGTTTAAATTATACATACATAGACAGACAAGCTAAATGAAACCAAAAATGTGTCTACTCCTTTATCTGTTAGCAACAGCAGAGCTTCTGAGGAGGATGAAAATATGGCACTTGTTCCCTGGTGCATCCCCCTTGGCATATGTTAGCAGGGGCTCAGGATTTCCTGAGCCAGAAATGGAGTTTTAAAGCAATTATTAATTGCTCATAATAGATTTTTCCTATGCATTGCTGAGTACCTTACTAAAAGAGAAGTGTTTACTATTGGGTCATTTGTATGTAGAAAGCAGTTTTGGGATTAACCCTGCAGGTAAGTGGCCAGTGTGACCATTCCTGTCAGGCACCATCAGCCAGCAGCAGGGTTAGCTAACTTCAGTTTCTCTGCAGACAAACCTGTTAGAAGTGTCCACCTTCAGAAAGTCTGGTTTGTAGCTCTGTATTGTGCTGCAGGACCTGTACACACTCATGATCAGAAATGAGCTTTACCCTGAAGAGTTTAGAGCATAAGCAGACCAGAGAGAAGCGAGCTGTCAGCAGCCAGAGAGGGAAATGCAATGTTGGGCATGTTAAAGTGAGAAGTAGGCAACAAAACAGAAAATAGCCTCATGCATCTTGCAAATTTATGATCCACCCATGTCTTAAACAAGCATAAAGTCCTGCTCATCCTCTCCTATAAAGGATATGATTGAAAAAGAGAAGATACAGAGGAGGGCAGGAAGAGATCTCCTAGAAGAGATTACATGTAATAGGGCAGTTCATCTTGGAAGAGAGACAAGTAACACAGATGACAAGCCATAAATGGTGTGGGAAAAGTGAATTGGAAATTACTATCCCCTGTTATAACATACGACTTAAGGGGCAATGAAGGGAATTTTCAAGCAGCTACTTTAGAGCAGAACAAATAGAAGTGCTTTTTCACAAAGTGCATAATTCAGTTGTGGAATTTCTTGCTGACAGATATAGATTCAAGAAGCAATTAGACAAATTCATGGAAAATAGGTCCAGCAGGGGCTATTAAACACGCTGATGCAGATGCAACCTCTGGCTCAGGAAACCCCTAAATGGCAGACTGCCAGAAGCTGGAAGGTGGAAGAAGCATCACGTTGGGCCTGACGAGCTTTTCTGTTCCTTCTCCAAGTAACCACTCTAAATTGCTGCATAGCTTGGGTTTCAGGCCTAAATAGAACATTGTGCCACTTAGACTTTTATTTATCCTTTCTTGAGCATTGCTCATACTCCATGTATTATGTCATTTAATTCTCTTTCTTTACAGGGTTCTGTTATACTTGGGATTTTGATGTTTGACAGTAGTTGAATTATACAGTCTGAAGCATGAAGTATCAGCCTGCTTTCATGACAGTAGAGCAATGCATAAGCCACCATAATTAACCCGTGGCAAAACACACAGGTTCCACATCCCCATCCCTGCCCAAGTGGATGAATGAGAAAGATGGGCATTTCAGCTCTCAGAGTAAGTTACACAATCGAGGATCTGGTAGAAAAAGGGGGGGAAGTGAATTCCAAAGTGCCTACCAGCAGACCTTTACCCTTTTGAAGCCCTTTCAGGTAACAGTCTGGTGAGGCTCTGTCCAGCCATTGTGAAGAAAGGTGCTGCATTTCTAGACTGGACTTAGCCTCTCATCATTTCCAGTTGTAGAAACCTGTGGATTCCATTAATTCATCCATAGAGGCTGAATTAAGCCAGAGAAATCTGTTTGCTGGAGTAATGACCCTGAGCAGTGGAGGGCACCAGACAAGTGTCCCCTGCCCCAGCTGTGTGGTAGGAATAAGCAGTACCAGGGACAGTCATGGAGGAACAGTGGCAACTGCTGCCTCAATACTAACATCTTGCACGACACTGAGCAAATCCTCTGTCCTTCCAGCAAGCTGGTTCCCAAGGGTGAATATACCTCTCTGTTCTCAGCTGCAGAGAGGCCACTGCTTCTTCCCTTTGTCTGCCTTTTTATATCTCTTGGGTTAGGGCTTTACAGAGCTCCACAAACCCACCAACTATAGACCAATGTACCTGATACTCTTATTAATGCTGCGTTTAGGTTCTGATTCTGTGTTGAGTGATACCCTGCTGGTTCTGGGGGGAAATCTCTGTCTTTTTCCTTCTGTGACTAAAGAATGGCTCACGTTGCATTGAGCTCATAGATTCTCTTTGACTGTAAGTGTAACCTTTCAGCATGAGGCTGCTGGTGCAAGTGAAATCAAAAGGCCTTTGTGAAAGTGTCTTAACAAGCCAGTGGCATGATCATGTAAACTCTCACCTAGCAGTCAGTCAGCCTGAGCTTGACCAGGCTCTTATATATTCCAGAAGACTGCTGAAGGTGATTTCAGGCATATTGTGCTTTCTGATTATTTGGCATAAAATAATTAAAATACTGCTTTTGAACTCCTGGAATGTTTGTCCCTAACACTGCCTAAATGAATCACATTCTGTTCTTCTGGTTTTAACTCAAATGGGATTGATTTGGCATCACACTGTGATAATTCCTGAGCACAACAAATAGAAAGATGTTTCAGAGTTGTGCCACTGTTGCAGCAAGTACATTAGAACCGAGAGGCTGTAGGTAAACAGACTTCAGTGTATGCAGAGGATCACAATAAACATCTCCAGTTTCACCATTCATAGTGCCACACAACACATGCCTCTTTCTGTTCAAGGCAGCATGTGTATTGCTTACTGGTGTGGTCTAGCACTGTCTGTATGCAAGTTACTTCTGAAGGACTCAGGTCCACACAAGGTGCTTATTTTCATGTCGTTTCTGTAGTGGAACTAAGCACGTAAATTCCTCTACAGAACTGAGCCTCTATTAATTTAACAGGAAGAGATGCTATTACCTGTATGAAGCTGCTGCTAGAACCTCATTAATAACTAATTTTTCAGCTAATCTTCCTGGTTTTCAGGGTGTAAAATAGTGATAGTGAAGGTCAGTGACTTTTCAGAGATCCCGTGGTAGGTTACTGGTAGGAATGTAGAAGGAACCCAGGCCCATGTGCCTCTTGCAATTAGAGTATAAACCAAACTGGGCTGCTGCGCTCAATAAAAGGATCTTTAATCTGTTTCTTTCAGGCCAACTACGTGACACAAAAGTCATTCTAAGGTTAAGTGGGAAGGAGTTCCTGAGAACTGAGGTTGTAGGAGGAGTATATGCATAAACAGTGTCTTTCTCCAAATACAACCACTTTGAGAGTTATGCCTGTGCTTCTTAAGGCAGAATAGCATGAAAAAGGTTTGAAGGTTGGAAGTATCTCTTAGTGTCTGCCCATTAAATGCCTGAGACATGAGAACCAACTTTTTAAACTCTACTTTTATGATCGTCAAGTCTGTGACAGGTCAGCGTTTAGTCTATTATCATATCAGCTAGTGGCTACATATTCATTGGAGAGAGATGAGCTGTCCATTATATGTATTTTGTACTTTTATGATGAAAGATAATTTGTGTAAAAGCATCCAGAGTGAAGGCATTTTGGGATGCTTTTAACATATCAAAAGAATCTGATCTGTATCTGTCTTTTTCCTCTATCCAAATTATTCACCAGGAGCACTGATTCTTTTATTTCTTTTCCATTCCCTTTTCACACCGTCTGTGTTAAACACTCTATTATCTTTTCTATAAGGGGAGCAGAACAGGGAGTGGTGGGGAGGGAACAAAACAGAGAAACAGAAATAAAGGCCTCTTAGATTATCTTTTTAAGATTTTATTCTAATTATTTCTTGCACCAAAAGAAGTAATTTTCTCTTCCCTCTATATTCCTTCATTCCCTCAATGTTCCTTCATCTTTGCCAGATTGGGAGCATTTAAAGGAGCCAAACAATATGGAAGAGACTGACTTCTTTATAAACCTCTACTTTGTTATTAGGCTTACTTTGAATGAATTAATCTTAGTATGTGTCTCCAGTTATCCAGCAGAGAGGATGCTTCTCTAGCTGCCAGATGGGAAGCTTGGAAGCTGTGTGAGGTAGTCAAGTGGGCTCTGTGTTGAGGTCACAGATCTCATTTTTCAGGAGCTATTCTGGGGGAAGCCAGAGCAGTTTGGAACGATATTTAGTCTTCTGAATCATGTGGGATATTGGAGATAGGCCACAATAAATTCTCTGACCACAAAAAGATTTTATTTGACTGGGAAGCCATCTTCCAGCCTTCCTTCTTTTTCATGTGTGCAGTGGTCGTACAGGATTGCTATGGAGCTGGTCTACTCACTTTTGCAAGCCTCCTAAACTTTAACCCCTTTTCAGTTTGCCAGTCTCTCCCCAACACCTTTTTCTTCTTGGACAGGAGCTCTTGATTTTATGCCTTTTGACAGCTCCCTTGCTTTCCTTTTTGTTAAGTTAAATTTCATTTATTTCCAAGGGAGCCATGGACATCCAGGGTGCTGAAGACCAGGAATTAAAACCACCATATAAAAGATTTAGGAAGTTACAAAGCATATTAGTCTGGTAATGATTATTTTAATGGTTATTGCATTTACTCTCAGATATTTTACAGAGCATATGTTGTCTTGAAACAAACAAGTGAGTTGCTCCCATGAAAGAAAGGAATGGCTGAGATATGACTTCATGTAGCAAGGGAATTCATGGAGCTGAGCTTCAAGTGTGTGGTTGTGTTCAGGGTCTTGTCTTTGCCTTTTAAGAAAGATCTTCATGCTCTTATCACACTTTTCACTTCCAAGGGCTTGCTCCTGATCTATCAAGATGAGGAGTAGCTACTTGATTTAAGTCAGAGATATATAGCAATATAAATCTATGGTGAGATCAGTCATCACCAGCTCAAATAACTGAATTTCCCCAACAGCTTTTAACTCCAGTCTGCAGAGCTGGTCAGGCAAAGGCAGTAGCTTCAGTGGAAAAAGGAGAATAATGAATCTCCTCTGCTCTAGGTTCTTTCCCTCTCCTTTCCCTCTGATTTGGCTTGACAGTTGGACTGTTCTTCCTTGGTCTCATCTTTGCACTGTGTCACTTCTCTTGATTTCTGATTTTCCTGCTCCTATTTCTGCATTTCCTAGCCTTTCCCTTTGAAGCTCAAGTTGCCTGGTCCTTGCTCTTCCTTTATCACCTACCAAAGACAGAGTTGTGCTGCTCAGACTGCTACACTTCTTGCCCTTGCTCGTGTGCATGCATCTTAGGGTCCATTACCTAGTTCTTCCTAAGCTACTTTTAACTCCCTATAGCAATTTTCTTGTTGAATTCAGTCTCTTAGTCATTGGCTTTATGAGTTTATGCCAAGTTTTGGACTGGCTTCTCCAATTATTACCTTCTTTCAGAAAGCCATCCATCCATCAGCACAATTAAAGCAGCTCTCCTTCCCATTCCAATCAGGAGGAAAGGTGTTCCTATCATTCAGTAAGTGCTTGCTGTACATGCAAAAGTGCATGTCTGCATTTTGCCTTCAGTAAATAGTCCTGTATTTTTAATGAGCTTGTCCCTAAGTAACAGATTGTGTCACCAAATGCTTTAAATTTCTGTCTTTTCAGATTCTAAAATAAGTTTTTGCTGACTTTTTGTTAGTGATGGCTGAAGGGGATGGTTTTCAGAATATGCATGGCTGGCACCAGCTGAAGATTGCTTTTTATTTTGCTCATGCTGAGTGTGCTGGCTCTTTTCTCTCATTTATCCCAGGGAAGTTTGTTTAAATGTCCCTTGCATACTGTAATTGAAACCACTGTAGGAACTCGAGCTCGCAGCATCTTTCTCTGGGCCTCTGGAACTTCCTGGGGGTGAAAATCTGTGTTTAATGATGAACTTTGTGGTCTGAAGCCTTGTGTGAGAGACTACCCAATGAGTAAGAGAGGAAATATGTTAATGTGCTCTTTTAATTCGGGAGGTAAATGAGGGCACTGTGGGTCACAGCTATAGGTGTCAGCCTCAGGCTGAAAGACTCAGCAGTTTACACAACAGCATATGTGGAGTCTTCGCCTCTTGCTTGTTCTGAACTGAGAACTTGGTATGGAGAGAAACAATGTTCTTACTGCTTAGTTGCTGAAATAGATTTGGCAATGTAAAATCCCAGGGATGCAATGATGCTCTTTGAATTCAATTCACAATCAGTGACTTGAGTCTATTCAAATGTTCAGTTGTGGGGTCAACCTTCCAGCTGATGCTACTCAACACACGTTGATAAAGCAAGTTATATTTCATGGATGGCAACAAAGCTGTAATAACTTACACTTTTTAAGAATCCAGCCCCACACCACTTATGAATATTTCATTATAAGTGCTGTAATATGGAAGGTTATTTTAAGATTTGGTTTCAAAATAGGGAAATAGGATGGTTTTGGATGAACTAAGAGAGGGAGGAGTTTTCAGGGAGACCGTGCAGAGCCACCATTGCGTGGTATCTTGTATAGCCCTAATGTTACACCCAAAAGATGTGAGGCCTGAGAAGAGCAGGTTGTCATCTGAAGCCAGTGCGAGCACATCAGACTGAGATGTAACTGAAGGAAGCAGAAAAATGAGGTGTTAGTTTTGTTTTTCATGGCGGTTATTTTAATGTTTCAAAGCGCGGAAGAACTAAACTTACAGACTTATGATACATGGGTCTGACCTGGTAGAGTATTGTAGCCTGATCAAGGTTTCTGGCATAAACAAGAAACTCTGGTATGAGACTGGAAGAAATGAACAAATTGCCTCCTGGGACAGCTGAGAATGACAGGGATGAAAGTGAAAGAGGGGGAAGTGGGAAGGGAAAAAAAAAGTTGTGCAAGGTGCTGAATGTGAAAACAATAAGCTTTGATGTAATGAGCATTGACTGGGAAGCAGAAGGATCTGAGGATGGCAGAGAAGGTAGGTGACTCTGGATAAACGGACTGGAGGGGGTAAGGGCAGAAGCCTGGAGGGGAGAAAGCTGCAGCGAGATGAGGCATGAGATGACTAAGCCTTCGCTGAAAGGCTTCAGCATTATAAATTGGGCAGATTTAATGGCAGCTTTGACATCTGGGAGAAGAGGGAGGAAGAGCTAAAAATGCCCCCAAGAATATGAGTGTGTGCGAAGGACATCGCCACTGGCAATGTGGAGAGGAAAGAAAAAACACATTAACACCCTCCCCCCCCAGAGGCAAACAGTTCAGAGGCTGCTTGTGCACAAGCAGGTGGGGGAGCAAGCACCAACTGCGCCCTTAAGCCCCTCTGGATTTCCTGCAGCCTTTCCAACCCTAACTATTCTATGATTCTATGGGTGGTGCAAAGCTTTCCCCTGGGTGGAAGGAAGGGGTCACATTCCTGTCAGTTCAGTGTGCCAGCACAGAGCATGCTAGAGAAGTGGGAAGTAGGTATTTTAAAGCTAAAATGAATTACTTCTCCCAGAGCAAAAAGGGGATGTCAAGGAAATGATGCGGCTCTCCATGATACCAATTTACTGTATGGTACCTGAAGCACCTTATCTCATCCACTGTCTTTATTTCATTCAAGGCTCTGCCCTGGAGCTCTTTCTAGCCTGGCAAACTAATGCCTGGTCCATGTAGAAGCAGGCTGCTGTCCTTCTGCAGTGCTGTGGGAAGCTGTGCCAAGGCATTTTATTGTGTATAAATACTGCAGTCCCTTGAGTCCCTGCAGATCCCTCAAGCTCCTTCTGCAGATCTGGTGTGTGTTTGCTCTGCTTCACATGGGCCAGAGGCTGCTTCTTTCCTTCTTCCAAAACACACCACATCATTTGCATGCGGTCCTGCCCAACCTGACACACCTCTGCAGGGCACTGATTTTCAGTGCAGACATTGTCAGCCCGAGTCTCTTAAGCCCACAGGGTTGATGCCCACAGTTCACCAGCACTCTGGAAAATCTTGGGCAGATGGCTTTATAAATTCAAAGCCAGGAAATGATAAATGCCAGTATGGCTGTGGTGAAAATGTGGCTGCTCAGGGTATTAAAAGGATGGCATTTCACAGGGAGCCTCTCAAACTCCTTTTTTCTTTTCTAAGAATGCCCATTTTTTTCCAACAAGCCATTTTCAAATATGCAGACATTGAAAGATCCTGGGTTAAATTTATCCCTTCCAGAACTCCATGGACTTCAATAGAATTGCACCAGCACTTTTCCCATCTTTTGTAGCTGATTAATTTATGTTCATTTTACTTCTCCAGTGCCAATGAAAGAATTTAATAGACCCTTATTGTTCCCTGCAGATACCCCCTTCTCTGTGCAGAGAGGCATCAAGCTCTTCTGTGGGTTGGCATTGTTGTTCTTTTTCTTTTTGATTTCCTTCATGTAACAGAAAGAGATTACACTGGGGGAGCTAACTGTGTACTTGGCTCTCCAGGGAATTCAATACACGCCTGCAATTAACCTGCACTGAACTGGCCATTGGATGTTTCTATTCCTCCACAATACACACAGATGGTACGCAGTTCTGACGGAGTATTTGTATACTGCAGGTTGGCACAGCTCAAGTCAAAATAAATACAATTCCCAGACGGCACAGATCCTTGCTTCTCCGTTCTGCTTTTTTGACAGAGGAGGGGAATATCTGAATAGGATCCAAAAAAGCTCCTTGTTTGGCCCCCAAAATAAATATTTCCCCTAAAAGCTGATTTCAAATCTCAGCCCCTTCAGTCTGTCAGGGAGACAGGAAAAGTAGAGCAAAAATTTAATCAGGATTTAGCCAGGAAAGTAATTTAGTGGGAGGGAAAGTGCATTTGAAATTGCACTTAATATCACAAGCTCTCATCTTGCTAGTGCTTGGAATGCTGCACAGCTTTACTTCTCTCATGGGCAGCTTGAGTTCTGTGGATTAAAATAAGATTTGGAGCTTTGTGGGCAAAAATACATCTTTATGTATTTCTCAGCCTAGAAAGCGAAGAGACTATGTTCCAACTGGAATAGCTTTTCCTTTACTTATTTGGGGAGGGAAAGCTGTGGGTTGGAACGAGCTCCTCATTAGCTATTAATTATTTTCCTCATTCACAAAAACAAGAGGTTTTTCCTCCATTGCCAAAAATGGGGTGTCTGCAGGAAAACCTGAGCTCTGGAAGGTTTTTATATATATATATATGTTATATATATATGTATATGTTATATATATATATATAAAGCACTGTTGTTAAGTTTAAAGAAATTGAGCTAAGCATATAAAAAATCTGCCACCAGGGTCAAACTTGATGCCATGTGTATTTTTTTTTTCATTAAAGGAGTGCAGATTTGGAGCCCGAGCTATTATTTCAGGTGACTTGAGGCCCTCCGGGGGCAGCAGTGAAATGGAAAAGAGCACGGCAGCCTGCTCTTGGATCTGATGCTCACTGAATCTGAAAGGTCATGTCATGTTTTCTGGCAATTGACTCAATGGGTTTGGATTCTACAACATAAGGTCGGGCCGTTTTCACTCAGCACATGTTTACTGGGGTATGTGCCTTCCAGTTGTTTTCACATTGACCTTATTACCCTGCCACACTGATGAGCCTGGCACAAAAACTGCTTTTTGTATTGCTGTGTGCACCACTCTCCCTCTCCCACTCCTCCCTATGTTGTTACTTCAGGCTGCAGATGGAGGATTTGGTGCTGTTAATCCCCTGCTTTCTGTGCCTCTGTTACAACACAGAAGCACATTTTGGAAGGACAAGAGGGTGCAATGGAACTGATGGATGGTTGGTTCCCAGGTTTTGCAATAGGAATGCTGTGGAAGGGAGGAGGCAGGAGGGTTTACAGCCCCTTCTCAGTGCTCCCGCAGTAGATGCAGCCACAAGACAGTAGGAGAGCAGGGCTCACAGCCTGGGGCTGGGATGTGCTCCACACTGGGCAATGATGAAAAGGATGGAGGCAGCCATTCCCTCTCCTCATGGTAAACCTGCTCCTTCAGTGCAAAATATACTGGCCAAGCTTTACAGGGATAAACAAAATGCTGCTGCTATTTCTGCAAGCACATTGGCAGATCTCTCCTTGCAGCCACAGAAGTTCTTGTGCTGACAACACAATATGCATCTTTGCCACCTTTTCAGGCTTAAAAAAAGGTGTTTTGGGCTTCTGTCAATTTTTAGGAGTTATAAATTAAAGACGAGGAGTTTATTATTACTTGGAATGCTCCCATGGTTTCAGCAGTCTGAGACAAAAAAGGACTAAGATACTTGCAAAAAGTCACTGATAGAGGCAAGGAAATTAACCCGTGAGTGCTTTCTTCTATGAATGCATTGCTTAACCTTGTCCTGCCACCCGTTTATCAACAGTGGCTGCCCCAGGAGGACAGAAATGTTGCTCTGCTTCGTCATTGTTTGAATATTGCTCTTTCAATAAGGTCAGAGCAGACTTGCAGCAAATCCAGGAGTCAGGGAGCGAGGCACAGTGTGGTTCTACATGGGAGTGTCAGGACCTTGGGAGATGAGAGTTTTGGTTCTGGTTTGGACATTGCAGCCCAAGCATGGCACTGGCAGGTTATTTTTGGAGACAACTTCAATCTGCTGAACGGAGGCACTGCGTAAGACTTAGGATCAGTTATTACCTTCGGCATGTTGCTGTCAATAAAATGAGAGCCTGCCTCTAAGGCTTCAAGAAGTGTCTGTTACATTCCCATGATGAGGACAGTGTCCCTGGTCTTTGCCACTGACCAGTCTGATTTAAACATAAAAGTAAGTAAAGCATCATAGTCGTTATTTGCCATCAGGGTGGCTTTTGTCTGTGAGTTGCACTTTAGGGGGAAACTTCCTGCAGAACTAAGAAGGAGGCTTTCTTGGTGCTATGGGGAATGTGCCGTGACTAGTTTCCTAAGGGAGCTATCTCCCATATCCTGGTGGTCTGAATATCTTCTCAGGATACAAAAGACCGCGCAGAAATGCCCAGTGTAGCTCTGGAACAGGCTCGTACAGCCATATCAGCCTGTTGCTGTATTTGAAACCCATACACAGGCTAAAAGGCTGATAATTGCTGAAGATGAGGAGGATTATCACATTAACATAGCTCAGGAAGTGCTGATCATTCTATAAAGACACACCAGCCTGTTTGGCATGGGCTTCATATGCTATGTAACCAGTGGGCAGTGTAGGAAAGCCTGTCATGGCAGATTATTCCCAAAGTCCCTCCCAGGATGTGGCTGCTCATGCAATGTTTAGAACCTTAATATTTGCAAGACATGCAAGCTCATCTGATTCTGCAAGTCCAGCTTGGGTAAATGTCCTGGGTTCAGCAGTTGCAGTCAGTTTTTCTTCTCTTTAGTAGCTGTGTTTTGA
>NDXB01004789.1:0-17500 GCA_002631895.1 Agapornis roseicollis | reverse complement strand
TGTTTATGACTAGCAGAATTAATTTTTCAGAATGAGAAGGTCAAACATGCAGAAATGTGGGCTGTCCATGACGAGCAGAGAATTTTTTAGGCTCCAGATTTAACCTGGCAAACACTGAGTTGGACTATTTGTTTGGTATCCAAACTGAAAACACCTAAGGATTACAAATATGGTACTAACTGTCCTCTCTGAACAGACTTAATGCTTATCAATCAGCTACATTTTCATCCAAATATATCTTGTAGTAGGTTCAGCAGATTGGTCAAAATGATTCTCAAGAAAGCTATGCCCTTTTTCTCTACCTGATAATGTAAGCTGTTTTAACCCTTCAGATCCAAGACCTTCATCCCACTTCAAACTCATCTTGCAGTGTGCATATTAATTGCTAAATTCCAAATCTAAATACTGTGGGTTCTATTATATCTGATATATCTATTATATCTTGATTACACCTGAGCCAGCATCTTAAACTCATGAAGTATATATGTGTCGATAATTATAAAATTATAAAATTTTGGAAACATTCTGATTAGATCTTCATATGATATAAACAGCCATTGTTCTTCCACTGCCTCTGCTCACTGAGATAGGTATATATGACCACACACTCACTTCCAGATTTTTCTAGGGTAAAGTTTAATTGCAGGACATTTGGGCGTTCTCCAAAGGATTTGCAGTGGCATATGATTTTGTCTAAAATCTGTTCTAAATTAATTCTATTTTGTACTCAACATTTGCATATATGTTTTTCAATATAAAAACACTCGTGCATTAGCGTACGTATGCTAGCACCGTTGGAGCTGGCACAACAAAAATGTGAATGTGCTGGAAGGAATTCAGGGAGAGAAAAACCTACCAAAGAGATTAGAGATTGAATGGACCAATTAGTGGGAAAAGATTAAATGGCCTGATTGTGCCCTTTTCATGCAAGCAAAATTCAATGGAAGATTATGTATTTGGTTTTGGAGGCAGTGAGGGATAACAGCTAAAAAAGGAGATGTAGTCAGGGAAATACTAACTGAAGAAATATGATAACCATCTCAAATGCTTGAATAGAGAAGAAATTTAAAATGTAGTTCAGAGCAACAAAATGAAAATAAAAAGGTTAAATTAACTATAGAAAAAGAACTTACAGAAAGAAGAAACGTGAATAGCAATAAAAGGAGAAGAAAAATAAGTCAATGAAAATAAAATGCTTTATGATGTGGAATGGTGGCCCCAGGGAAGCTAGAGAGACTTTATTGTTGGGATAATTTAAAATGTAACTACTCCAAGCATCAAAAGATTTGCAGGCTAGAAAAGATGGGTATTTTGAAAGCATGGAGTAATGGACCACGGGTGTTCTTATCTCTGATTTGTGTGTGTATTTAAGCAATTATGAATACAGTAATGTTTAAAAAAGGATAGGTCTTGCATGTGGAGTGGTTGCCTGGAAATTTAAATGTTTGACTTTATGTCTAGAAGGTACAAATGAAAGGTTTTATCCTCATCATAGTTCTGTTACTCTCTATTTTGTTTATTTTTTCAGGTCCCTAATGTACTTCAAATCAGATTTTCAGTTGGCTTTTCCATAAATAACTCATTCAATTTGGGTGTACAACTACAAACAGACAACCCAGCCAGACAGCCGTGGTCTTTCACTTCATAATATTTGGGTATTTACAAGTATAGAGTCCCTGGAAACACGGGTTTTGCTTAGTACTATGCTATGTGATCTACTGGGCTTCTAGATGGAGATGACATTTTTTGTCTTCCACACATAGAATTACAAATATTCCAGACTTTAAATACTTAAGAAAGAAGTCTGTCTGCTGTTTTCCCTTGGTAGTGGTGTGGTTTTGTTTTTGTTTGGTTGTTTGGTGGTGGTTTGTTGTTCTTTTTGTTTGTTTGTTTGATTTGGTTTGGTTTTCTTTTGGGTGAGGAATTCTGGTCATCTGGAACTTCTTTGTTTTCAATGTGTTATTGAACTTTTTTTTCCTATTCACTAGAAACTGCTGCAAAAAGTACTTTCTATGACCTTGGCTGTGTGAGTGAGATGTTTACTTTCATTACTCTATGTTGTGTTTAGTTCATTATGTAAGTCTTTGACAATTGCTAGGCTATTTTAGATGGTTTACTTCATTTTATATACTGCCTGTAGACAGTTCTTCTATGACAAAATGCAAATTCCCTTCTTGGAGCAACAAAAGAAATGTCAGCATCAATAATGAAGTAACTGGTTATTAGATTTGCATAGCAACTGAAGTGTTTAGGGGGTTTAGGTTATTTCATTACTTCTACCTCCTTCCTGAAGGTTAATGCTCCGGTTAGACAATCCTGTTTACCACTGTTAATATGTCCCATGATTAATTGAGTCACCTTATCAACATTTTTGATTTGTTTCTTTTCCATTTCCTTTAGGGTATACCTACTTTTTAGAAATGGGCTATGGGGAGAAATCAGAACTAATGCAAAACTGAGTATTTCTTCCTGTTCAAGACCAGGTATAAATGCCCTATGTGCATTTTGTCAATGTTGCTTTTGTGAGTATCTATACTTTAGCTTTTCAGTCTGTGAAGTGCAATTATTCTTTCAACTCTCACCTTTTCTCTCTGTGTCACAAGTTCCCTGTATACATACAAGCTATCACATCCTAGACAAAAAGGTGTATTTTGGCAATGAGACAGTTCTGATTTTTAAACCCAGTTGTCCTGGGTTCAGCAGTAGCAGTCATTTTTAATTCTTCTTAGTAGCTGGTGCAGTGCTGTGTTTTTGACTTTCGGCCTGGGAACTAAACTGATAACAGCAATGTTTTTAGTTACTAATCAAATGTTTAGTCTGACCAAGGACTTTCTAAGCCTCATGCTCTGCCAGGGAGGTGAAGCCGGGAGGAAACAGAGACAGGACACCTGACCCAAACTAGCAAAAAAGGTATTCCATATCACAGCACATCATGCCCAGGATGTAACTGAGATTTACCCGAAAGGGCTAGTGCACTGCGGAGTTTGACTAGGTATCAGTTGGTGCTTGGTTGGGTGGGGTGGGGTGAGTTATCTGTCGGTGGGTGGTGAGGTGTTATATTCTCTTCCCTTGTTATTTCCTTTATCATTA
Organism: Agapornis roseicollis; assembly: GCA_002631895.1. Lineage (NCBI taxonomy): Eukaryota > Metazoa > Chordata > Aves > Psittaciformes > Psittacidae > Agapornis > Agapornis roseicollis. The sequence goes on along the minus strand of NDXB01004789.1, from coordinate 14,410 downwards.
TTATTATTGGTGGTAGCAGCAGTGATTTGTGTTATACCTTTGTTACTAAACTGTTCTTATCTCAAACTGTGGGAGTTGCATTCTTTTGATTCTCCTCCCCATCCCTCTGGTAGCAGGGGGGGGGCAAGAAAGTGGGGTTAAGTGAGTGAATGAGCTGCGTGGCTGGGTTTAAACCACAACACCAGTTTGCTTTAAAATTTGCTTGCCACACAGCTCTGCCTATGAGAGGAAAGGATTCAAGTTTTTAATGTTCTGTAACTTTGTAATGGAATATATTTCGTTTCTATTTTAATCTTCTGTAGATTATTATCTTTTCTTCCTCTGAGACAGCGTCTTCAGTGTCCTTTTTTTTTTTTATGGAAAAGGAAAAAAAAAAACCAAACACCCCTTCCCCTAGCACTATCTTAAGTAAAAATGTGAAAATTCCCCAAGTGGGGGAAGGGAGGAAAAAAAAAATCATGAAAAATAAAGATTGACAACTGATNCAGTTTTTTTTTTTTTTTTTATGGAAAAGGAAAAAAAAAAACCAAACACCCCTTCCCCTAGCACTATCTTAAGTAAAAATGTGAAAATTCCCCAAGTGGGGGAAGGGAGGAAAAAAAAAATCATGAAAAATAAAGATTGACAACTGATATGAAATATAAGTGAACAGTCACCTAATGGAAAAATCATACTTTGACAGTTTTTTTCCAAAGGTTTGCCTTATCAATGTTTATTATTCTGAAATCTGTATAAATATAAACCAACTTATTAACATACTGCTAAACTTTGTTTCATTTAGTACCCACCTTGCTCTTTTCAACTGCTGACTTGTAATGTTTAAGTTTTAATGGCTAGGGTCTTCTATCTGTATTTTCATAACCATTTCAAAAGTGCTAAGTGATAAACACTGCTGAGGGGCACATGTGCCTGCTTTTTATAATCCTAGTCTCCCACCTAGTGTTTCAGGTGACATCAGAGCATATAGCTTAGCAGTTGATCATATTTGTGTTTATACTTACTGCCACGTGAAGAACATCTGTTATAAATAGTGGTGTGAGAAAGAAAGTGCCAAGAAGTGAAATACTGTAAGAATTAAAATTGACGCTGTCTTTCATCAATGTTGAGACGGTCCGAGCTTGTATGAGCCAGCCCTAACTATCCGCAGCAGGCAATCTGGTGCCAGCCTGCTGTTAAATAACCAACATTTAACAAGAAATAGCACGTAGATGTGCTGTGTGGTTTAAAATGTTGTGTTAAGCATGATTAAAACCGAGTCTCCTTTAGAGCCTTATTAAAAAAGTCCTTTCTTTCTCTGTAATGCAACATTTCTCTCTGACTGTTTCAATTAAGGCTCCAACAATACAAACAAAATGCCTCCTAATTCAGTACCACACTGTAGAACCTCTGTTACTGTCAAGTTGCAAAGGCAGGTGGAAAAAAGTAAGTATCTTTGCAAACCCTGTCTAACCAGCAAATGAGAAGCATTGGATGGCTGTATTTTCTTGGTTTTCTCAAGTCCAGCACCACTGTTAACTTTTATATTTGTAAATATTTCACTACCTGTGGTTCAGTGTTTATGTGAACCACAGGTAGTGAAATATTTACTTGTGAGACCTCACTTGGAGTATTGTGTGCAGTTCTGGTGTCCTCAACATAAAAAGGACATGGAGCTGTTGGAACAAGTCCAGAGGAGGGCCATGAGGATGATCATCATGAGGATGATCAGGGGCTGGAGCACCTCCTGTATGAAGACAGGCTGAGAAAGTTGGGGCTGTTCAGCCTGGAGAAGAGAAGGCTGCATGGAGACCTCATAGCAGCCTTCCAACATCTGAAGGGGGCCTATAAGGATGCTGGAGAGGGGCTCTTCATTAGGGACTGTAGTGACAGGACAAGGGGTGACGAAAAATCTGATTACAAAAAAAACTTTTTTCTGAAGCAAAACAATTATCCTACAGCAAAATTTTTAGTGTGAGGTGTCCCTGCCCATGGCAGGGGGGTTGGAAATACATGATCTTAAGGTACTTTGCAACCCTAACTATTCTATGATCCTGTGTTAGCTATAGTTCCCTTTGTGTAGTTTATTGGCAGCATGGTTTAGGATTCACAGAAGCTGGCGTGCTGAACATATCTGCCTAAGCTGGTTGATTGAATGATGTTCAAAGCTGTGCTTTTGAAAGACATTCATACAGCACAAACTTTGCCCTTGTGGAGTTCCACAGACTTCCTATAGGTTAGTGAAGGTTACAGCACTGGGAACTTCATAACTTAATAGAGTGGCCAAAATGAACATGGCCAATTACATTCTCTTTGGTGTCAGGTCTTATTTTAAGACACAACTGAAATTTGATCCTCTATGTTAAACATTTAGGAGATTTTAGAAAACCCAAGATCCCCAAGAGCTTGTTAAATCCCTTGGAGTCTTGAAATACTAAGTCTTAAAAATGGGAATAAAATATTAGGCGCATTTAGTAGAGCACCTATAGACTTGATCTGGTATGACTGAAAGGAAAAACAATCTGGAGGTAACCAAAGAGATGTTTTCTTATGCTGTAAGTTAAAAAAAAAAAGCTTGAGCAAGATAAAACACTGCCAACAGGTGGGTACTAAATGCTTGTATCATACTCGGAGAATTAATGACTGTGCTTTGAACAATTTGTTTTAAGTGATATCTGTTGCAAATTAATTTTTAAGTCAGATGAGCCCAGTTAATACTGATGTATTTACAAGTTTTCAGTTTTTCAAACTAAATATCCCTAAAGCCAAATTTTCACATATGAACTCCCAAGTATTCATAGAATCATGGAATGGTTTGGGTTAGAAGGGACATTAAAGCTCATCTGATTCCAGCCCCTTCCATGGGACACCTTCCACTATACCAGGTTGCTCCAAGCCCCATCCAATCTGGCCTTGAATACTGCCAGGAATGGGGCAGCCACAGCTTCCCTGGGCAACCTGTGCCCAGTGCCTCACCACCTTCAAAGGGAAGAATTTTTAGCTAATCTCTATTCTAAGTTTGCCCCCTGTCACTTTAAAGCCATTAACTGTGATTTAACCGATGATGAGCTTATCAACATATGATGTTTGTTTGAGTTCCAGCCCAGCTCTCGTGAGAATAATTAATAGGGAGACTTTCAAATAAAATTAATTGTAAGGTTAAAAGTGTGTTACTTATCCCTGTCAGTCTGTCTACCTTTAAGGAGTGCTGCCCTCCTCCTGGAGCCATAATGCTTCTAAAAGAGATCATCCTACTGAACCAGTGGTGCCTCTTTCACTTTGAAAGTCCATAGATAATGCTGATTCTTATTGGTGTGGTCAGAGAGCTTGAAACTTAATGTTGTAATCAAGGTGCTAAGTCCTCTTATTCTTCCTTTGCAATATAATTATATTCAGGGAAAAATGACATATAAAAATGTTAATATGTAATAGTGAATCTTCTCCAGATAAGGTTTCAACAGCTTCAATAAATGTGTGGCATCTGAATCAGCATGAATTTATCTATATGTAATACGTGTCATTTTTGTAGCCTGTGTATAGCCAACAACACCCTGTTAATGTGAAGTTTGTTGCTATTTTGAGTTGGTGATTGTACAGTGTGTACAGTTTAGTGTCTCTTTGCTTTCTTTATTATAAAAACAAAGATGTTAAAAGAATTTTTTAGGCTTCTTAATGTACATCATTTTCATTTTTGGCAGTGCAGCATAGGTTTAATTATTGCTTCACTAAAGGCTTGGCTTGTGTCTGTTGAAATGCAAATAATATTGTGGAGAGAATGAATGGCATTGTATATCCACAACAAATTTCACTGCAGCCTGTAGCAACTGGTTAAGATCACGTTATTAAAAGCTGAAAATGTATTGATTTCTCATGGTCTCAGAAGAGCAATGAATTTTCTTGTGTTCTAAGTAAAAATAAACCAATAAATGACTGCATTAATGATGCTATTACTGGGTAGCAGCAGTATGGTTTCTTAATGTCTCGGGTCTCAATCATGCAATCACTTACTTACTCATATGTTTTACTCTAGGCAGCTTCACAGAGCCATTATACTCAATTGGGTCATTCGTCTCAGAAATGAATTCACTAAAATCAAACTTGGTTCAAGTCACACATTCACTTCTGCGTGAATGTGAATATGCTGTGCATTATGAAAGCCTAACCTGGAGGAAGATATTCTAAACTATTGCAAGCAGTGCAAATTGCTACACAGTGCCTCACTCCCAGTGCATTTCAGACTGTCTTCATTATTAAGAAGATTTATATTTCATCTTTTATAGCAAGATAAGTGACATATGCCAGCACCACAAAAGTCACAGCATAGGTTAGAGTCAGTAGTTTCTTGTATTAGTTAGTCTCTCATAACCATATATTTCACTCCTTCCAGTCCCTGTTCCCTCTATATATGTGACCTTGTCTAATTTTCCTTGTGAAAAACTACAGAATCATGTCTCCCTTGGGGTTTTGCAATGGCGCAGATAACAGTTCTTTGACACTGAAGGTAAGTCATGAAATGTCTCTAAGGGAAGCTGGAGTCAATTGTGAAGATTTTTAATTTAAATTTAATTTGAAGTCACTCAATTTATGTGAAAAAGCCTAAAAATACATATGGAAACAATATGGGATGCTTTAGTGAACTATAGAAATAGGCAGTGATTTTTTTTTTATCAATGGCATTTCTTTCTTGAATCAGTGAATATTGTGGTGTAAGAGTTATGTAGGGAGGCTGTAACTTCATTTATACTTTCATATTTGAATTAAATGCACACTCCAAATTACCTGGCATTATTGCATCAGGGATATTCTAATGGTTCTTGATTTATTACGAAGATTGGAGTAAGTTTGAAGGCCAGAACCCCATCTACATCTGCATGTCTGCCGTGACTAGAAGTCCTAAAATGAGGAGTTACTCTAAAAGAGAGAGAAAGAATCTCTAGCTGTGCAGGATGTATTCTTTCCTACTTCAGGCTGTGAGCAGGCAATTTATTGACTTACAAGGATTTCTGACTCTTTCTAACCTACCAGTGTTACTGGAACTCTCCCACTGTGCAAGAATTGGAACCTGAATCCCAGATGAGACCTCTGGATGCCAGATGGCCCTTTGCCAATCTTATTACACAAGGAAAAAAAAAAGCAAAATCATCTCTAGTTTCCAGAGGTGTCAGAAAGAGCAGTTCCTCCCAGCATGAGAGTCAGCTGGTGAGACAAACAGAGGGTAGTACTCCCTGTTCAGAAGTCTTGAACGTAATATATGTGTTTTGTGTGCAGGCAACAGGAAGGAGATGACCTTCTCCTCTTGGATGCAGAAAGAAAAGGCATAGCAAGGAAAGAAAGGAAAGTTTTTCATACTGAGCATTCCCTTAGCTCTTTGCAGCCAGGAGATCTCTGTATCTCTACTCCTGCTCCAACCCCACATAAGTTGCACTCTGGCTAGTGAAAAAAACATAGAGGAAACAAACTTTTTTTTTTATGTAGACCTTCATCTGAAATGATAGCCTAAGAATAATAGTGCTTTAGAGATAGGAGTAGTCGTGCACAGGTGCACTGGGTATATTGATTGCCTGTCTAATCAGCAGTTAAGGTACAACTTAGGTTCTGCTAAAATAAAGAGATAAAATAATATTGTTTCAGCCCTCAATATCCACTTGTTCTCACTGAACTGTCTCTATCCATAAATGAAGGAATTGTAGGAGTAAAAATCCCTTGAATTTTTAGCACGACACCTTTATTCGTGCTTCTGTATGTCTATCTTTGTTGATGGGGCTAAGCCCTGTTAAAGGTGTCATTGTTAACAATCAGTTGAAGGTTGCACCTGTTATTTTTTTCTAGACCCTGATATTTGGTGACAGATGACTAGAAGTATGCATATGTCTCACATTTACTCCAGCTCACTCTCCTGTGAGGACAGCCTGAGCTTGCAGTTAACAATGCAGAAGTGACATTGCAGACCTCTATTTGCTGAATTTTGTTTTCAGATATCCTTATTTCTGAATTTACAGTGTATCATGCTGATGATCAGAATGTTCACAATTAAAATGTCTTAAAGTAGGACTTACACCACAGTCACTAGGGAAAAAAAAAAGAAGCTGAAGATATATGTCCTTAATTAAGACTTTGCAGATCTTTGTGGATGAATAAAAGATGTTTTAGATTGACAGCCAAAATGTGTTTTAAGTCTCATGTCTTTAATTCATGTTTAGTCATTTAGGCATACCTGAGATCAGAAAGATGAAAGAGATTTTATAGGAAAAAAATGTTTTTAAGGGGCTAGAAGTGCTGATATTAGTTAGAAAAATAGCATCTTTCACTAAGGCCCTGATTCTTCAAACTGGTCTGTGCAAGTGACCTTTTGTGTCACTTTACCCCTACTAGCTATGTGCAGATTTGAGGTTCCGCATATATTCTCAGAGAAAGGTATATAATTTATTCAGTTTTTATAGAACAGCTCATATTTTAAGCACGAGATGTAGTGTAAAAACCAAATATTTCTGAAGGAGAATAGAGAAAAATGTTATTGATATGGAAGCAGTTGTAAAAATCCCAGTACTTGGAATTCCTGTTCAGTTTTTCCAGCTGCTTTATAAATTATTATCCTAGGCTATGTGTGTTACTGATAACAGACTTTGGAATATGAAATAACATTCACAATGCGTCTCCTGGAAAAATGCATAAGAAAGTAACAATACAAGGCAACTAACTTAATATATAGGTGGCAGAGTGGCTGTACAGCAACGAATTAGCAATTAGTTAATTAGTGGATTGATTTCATTACCAGATTTGCAGAAGAGCAGCAGAAAGGTTTAAATATTCTACTTGCATGGCTTGTGTCTTCCTTTTGGAATCTGACAGTAGTAATAAAATAGTTTATGGTGAATGTTAAATGGTGACAGCTCCAGGTCAAAACTTCAAATAGGACATGCAAATCCTCCTCAAATGTTCTCTTGAAGTGTTCATGTATTGATTGACTGAGGACATTTTCAGAAGTATCCTTTCTCTACTGTGACTGCCAGATGTTCAACAGAAAGCTAAGCTAAAAAAAAGTCTTGACAGAAGGTGCTCTGATAACTCATCACTAACATAGTGACTGCTGTTTATATCCAAAGTAAAAATTTTTCTTGACCTTGAATTATTTTGTTTATAAATCTACTTTACTTTTATGGAAATAAAATGCTGTTCTCTCCAGATTTAATTTTTCTGGTCTTTACTGATGTAGAGAGAGCTATTGATGATTGAAAGTGTTTATTGGATATATCAGCACTGTGATAAGACTTTATTTTCATGTCAAAAGGAACCCCAAAAGACAGCTTTAGCCTAAACTGCAGTTTCTGGCTTGACTTTGCATGGTCATGTTATTTGGCAGTGGTGGCAGAGGAAGGCTAGCAGAAAGACATGTCTGAAAAGAGTATGAAACTTTATTTCCTTTCCTTCGTGACTGTATCATGTGTAGCATCTGTAAAATTCTTGATGGTTCTAGAGTGTTTTCTTAAAAAAATAATATTCACCTGCCCTTCTTTGTTCCATTTATATTCCTTTTATTTCTGCAGTGTGATTTCTGGTACTGTCCCGTAGGTGGGGAAGGTTGCATCAATCAACAGCACTTTTCTGCCAGATAAAATTTGATAAATTACTCTTACACAAGTTTTCTTTCGTTGCAGGCGAAAAATCTGATTGCAAAAAAAAAGTTTTTTCTGAAGAAAACAATTATCCTACAGCAAAAGTTTTAGTGTGAGGTGTCTCTGCCCATGGCAGGGGGGCTGGAACTTGATGATCTTAAGGTCCTTTCCAACCCTAACTATTCTATGATTCTATGAAAATGGTATGTATTTGTGCAGTNCAAAAGTTTTAGTGTGAGGTGTCTCTGCCCATGGCAGGGGGGCTGGAACTTGATGATCTTAAGGTCCTTTCCAACCCTAACTATTCTATGATTCTATGAAAATGGTATGTACATGATTTGTGCAATTATTACAAATTGCATAAATTTTTTTTTTTTAATGAATGAAGATTCAAAATGTCATATTTATGAAAGAATCTCTTAAAACACTATTGGTATCACCTCAGCGCTGTTTTGCTTCATATAAATGGGCCACAGAACCAGGAAGGTCATCATAGACACATTTTAATAGCAGATCAGTTAAAACCCAAACAAACAATAATCAGAAAAAGAAAACCCCAGATCCAAGTTATTTTTAAAATTTCTCTTAAGAAAAAATAATTGACAATTTTATAAATCTAACTTCTGAGAAAAAACAAGTTTCTCTCAGAGAGACTTCCAAATGCAAGGGAAGAAAAAGCTGTATCCTGTAGTCCTGTTAGGATTAGGCATGTATGCTCACCCACACCTCGCTCATCCACAACATGGTAGGACTTGTCACTACATTTTCCTTAAGATTATCATCTAGGAGTGCATGGTTATGCAGCTTAAGGACTGGGATAACTACGAGTTGCCTGAATAATACCTTTCTGTGTCTTTTTTAGAAAGTAATTTTTAGTACAGGTTCATGGAACATTAAATCTCAAAGAATAAAAAAAACCCTAACCAATAAGTTATTATTTCTTGGAGTTACTGATAGAAACAAATTCTCACTAGTTCTGCTGAACACCAGAGAAGCATTGTTGCCTTCACTGGAGATATAAAATCATGGTCTTTTTTTTTTTTTTGTTTAAAAGAGAAATGCAGACATTTTCTTTTACAGCAATTAGTGATGATGCATGGAGTGAACTGCTAACTATTCATGACTAATCTGGATAGACAGGGCTGTCCCTTGCTAATCACAATGAATATTGGCCTGTCCATGAAGAGCAAGGAGTGATGATATCAAAGAGAACAGTCAGCTATTACCAGGGCAAACTTCGTGGCCATAGATTTTGCAGATGATAATATGAAAAGACAGAGAGGAAATTAAAAGCAGTGTTAACTACCCAGGAGGCAGAAAACCACACAATTGTTTCTTTGGAGTTACTTGTGTATTGCACTGCACTGAGAAGGTCTTTTTCAGTTCTATTATATGCATTTTAAATGTACAAAATACTTTGGAATTTTTTTTATATTGTGGCAACTATATGAAGTATCTGGCTTCAGCAACACAGAGAGCAGTCACTACTTTGAGTATAGGTGGCTTTTGTATACAACATAGTCATTGCCTTTGCTATGATTTTTTTTTCCTAAGGTGTGACCAGTGCTTATGTCCTCCAGAGGAGGGGTTTGGATGCACAGACTTTTCCTTTCTGCTAAGTCAGTAAAACTTCCTTTGTCCTTTTGCACCTTCCAGCAGAACTTACCAAAAATCCTCAGTGTAAAGGAGGTTGGGTGCCCACTGGTAAGGTCCGGTGCTTCTGTCATATGTCCAGCCTGCCTTCTTTTGAGAGCATTACCAGAAGGGAAATAGAACAGTTGTTCTCCACAACATCGTTTGCTCCCAGTCTGTAGAAATTCTGATGGGTATCTAATGAACACAGTTTTAGACTGGTTTTACAAACTGACTTGTTTCTGTGACACAGATACCCCTCAAACTGTGGCAGCTGTTGAGAACTTGCTCTTTAGTGATGTTATTGAGCTCTGGACAGCATTAGAGTAGAGAAAACTCCCTGACCTCTGCACAGATCCTCAGGGATCCATTTTGGTTTAGGGAATTAATTACCTTTTTTCTCTGAGGGCAAATCTTTGCAGGCACACTTTTTTGGAGTATATCTACATTTCAGTCCCTACTGTGACTGTTGCTCATGCAGAAATGCTTAGCTTGCCTTAAAAAAAGTAGCTTGAGGGGTTTTGCCAGTGCAGAAAGCTAAACAGCCTGACCCTGTGCAGAGTTTTCTACCACTCTGCCAGCAGAACCTGAGCTAGGCTGTGAATAACTGGTTTAGGTATGTCTGTAGTATGATGACTGCAGTGTTAATGAATCTCAAGGAGTAGGCTGTCTCCGAGTGTCAAATAAGTGGTGATAGAGTTTGAGGATGATCTACCAATGGGTGACGGTTAGAAGGGTGTGATAGTTTGTTAGATGTTGGTCTCAGTTAACAAGTAAAATCTCCCATAAGCCTTAGGTTACAAAATTCAAGAGTGGGGAGAGCCCAAGTTTTAGTATTAGGCCCTTAGAAACAATTCCTATGTTGGGGTCAGGTAGGGAGATGGCAGAAGTCTATAGAAGATGGTGATGTGGGGGGAAAGGACAAAATAAGGACCTGACAGGAGAGAGGGTATTAAAAGATCATTCTCTGCTGCTTTTGATTCTCACTTACTTTCATTTAAATGCCTTTAATTTATCTATTGCAAAAGCCTTATTTTCATGTTTGCCCCCCTTGTGTATGAGGAAAATGTGGTATTTTTCAGTTGTTTTTTGTGTTTTTAGCTCCTCCAAAAGCTCAGGAAACTGGTGATGTTTTCAAATTATTTTCTTTCTCCTTGAACTTTTGTTCTTAAATTGTGATTGCTTATCCAGTGTTTTAACCAGTGATTCTAAAATCACAGTTGAAAGTTCACCTCTTCCGCACAAGTTTTCTAATCTCCAGGAACTCCAGTTCTTGGTATATTGTATAATTTTACTAATTTCAAATGTTCAAGCACTTCCCCATGTTATAAAAAATGCAAAGGTTATTATTTTTTAACAATGTAGCATTTCCTTTTGTAAACACTGAATAGTAGTGCTATGAAGAAGTCCCTTAAGTGCCTAAAATAGCTCAATTTTTTCTCCATTATTAGTGTGAATATAAAACCAAAAGTTTTGGACAGAAGATTGGTGGAATTGTCCATGATTTGTTATGAGTGAGTAGAGTCGGACTGCTTGAACGCTGTCAGACTGCACATCACTAACACCACCATCCTTAATACACCTTTAAGAAAAAGATGTCTCTGCTAAGAAGTGGTTTTCTTGCTACTTAGATGACACGTTGGATGTTAGGATGGACTTCCAAACCCTTTTTTCCTTGTTGTCTTGTCCTTAGAACTAAGAAGCACTAAAATGAGCTCTCACATTAATCTGGAACTGATTTGAAAGAGAAATTTAGAAAAGCCTAAAGATTAGTTACTGTGGAAATGCAGTTACTGTGGTAGGCTGACCTTGGCCAGCTGCATGCCCATCTACTATTCCACTCCCCTTCCTCAACAGGACATTAACAGGAAAATAAGACAGTAAAGCTCATGGGTTGAGATAGAGATGGGAAGATCACTTGTCAATCACTGCAGAACAGGCTTCACTTGGGGAAAATAAATTTTTTACCAGTTAAAATAGATTTGGAGGGAGAACAGTAATGACAACAGTAAAACAGTTTGTTCCTCCCCTTTTAGCCAGGCTTCACTTGGTTCCTCTATGGAACTCACGCATTTTCTCCTCACCTCACTGCTCGTGTTATGTTTTTTCCCTTTCTTAAGCACATGTTCCCTGAGGCAGCACTGGTGCGGCTGATGGCTGCAGCCGTGCCCTATAGTGAGCTGGATGGACCTGTCTTGACATACATGCGACAGCCCCAGCTGCCCTGCAACCCCCTACCAGCACCTGGGCATCTGCACCCTGTGCAGAGATGTTCTGGTGAACTTGAAGTAGTACTTTAAACAGGATGTGTGAATTGCATTGCTTTCATCCTTCTTTCACTGCTGCCAGTAGAACACCTAATAGAAGGAACACAGTTGTTTTTGATTCTGACGTTTTAATGAAGACTAGCCAATGCATTTCTGGTAAAATAAACACTTTTACTATAGTATGAATACTTTTATATAGTATGAATTTATGAAATTCTTTAAACTCATACTTTAACTAGACCTTGTGTCTGTGTTTTTAAAATGTATGCAAAACTGTCAGTGCTTAACTGTGACCTCTTGTGGGACCTTTTGCGTTAGCTCACATCCAGCAGGGCTGGCTAGCCATGGGCCAGTCTAGGATTTTTTGGTTTGGGTTTTTTTTCCTCTGTGAAAGGCAAAAAATAAATACCCTGAAACTCCTGGCCTCTGTTAGTGCTGGAAAGAGTTGTGCTAAAGGTGGTGATATGTGACAAGAAGGGGAAGAAATAAAGATATGGGCAGTCCAAAACAGTGTTTCTGATATCCTGAAAATCTTACAATAAGTAAAGATCAAAATGAAGTCTGTGAGCTGCAGCAAGGCATTTGGTCCATGTATGCAGAGCTCTGTCACTGTCTCTTCTTACTCAAAACACCTTTTCTTTCTGCAAAGCTGTAAGTTCATAAGGCTTACTTGTGAATGCTAAAATAATAATGTGAGCAGACAACCCATTTTTTTTTGGCCATGTTTTCTGAGAACAGTTGTTTTCTTAAATGAAGATCATTAAAAGTGAGTGGTTTGCCAGGAGTTGTCTTCCTATGGCAAACACAAGCCATACGTGTGGAAAGCCAGTAGCGCTTCTGTAACCCCTTTGACCCTCACCAGTTACTAAACTAGTGTAGCTTCTTCAGGCTATCTTATCCTTTCATTTTTATTTAAGCCTGTAATGTCACTGACATATGTCTACATATCATGTTATTAGAAAGGAAGCATTTTTAAAAGAAGATATGTTTTGCTGTGGTTAAGAGTCTGTGTCCATGTTTCAGAGGACTGTTCATCTCAAAGCTTGTGCCCCTAACTCATGTACTTGATTGGAACTTCAGTGATACCCTTGGTTTGGTCCTCAGATGTAAGAAATCTGCTGAAACTAGAAAATCCTACTATGAATAGTCCAAAAGCTTTTATTATTTGTTTTTAATATTAATTATTCAGAAAGTAATGAAAAGGATCTACATGACAAACCAAACTTTCACAATGGTTCAATGTCCAGTTGGTGGCCAGTAAGGAGTGGTGTCCCTCAGGGATCAGTGTTGGGACTGATCTTGTTTAACATCTTTGTCACTGACATGGACAGTGGGATTGAGTGCATCAAAAGGAGCGTGACCAGCAGGTCTAAGGAGGTGATCCTGCCCCTCTACTCTGCTCTCGTGAGACCTCACCTGGAGTATTGTGTGCAGTTCTGGTGTCCTCAACATAAAAAGGACATGGAAGCATTGGAACAAGTCCAGAGGAGGGCCATGAGGATGATCAGGGGACTGGAGCATCTCCCACATGAAGACAGGCTGAGAAAGTTGGGACTGTTCAGCCTGTGGAAGAGAAGGCTACGTGGAGACCTCATAGCAGCCTTCCAGTATCTGAAGAGGTCTATAAGGATGCTGGAGAGGGACTCTTCGCTATGGACTGTAGTGATAGGAGAAGGGGTAATGAGTTAAAGCTTAAACAGGGGAAGTTTAGATTGGATATAAGGAAGAAGTTCTTTCCTGTTAGGGTGGTGAGGCACTGGAATGGGTTGGCCAGGGAGGTTGTGAGTGCTCCATCCCTGGCAGTGTTGAAGGCCAGGTAAATGAAGCCTTGGGTGGCATGGTTTAGTGTGAGGTGTCCCTGGTTATGGCAGGGGGGTTGGAAGTAGATGATCTTAAGGTCCTTTCCAACCCTGAGTATTCTATGATTCTATGATACAGATGAGATACTCCTTTTTAGCTATCTCTATAGGTGAGATAGCTCAATTTTACCTGATACTTTTTCATCTAAAAAATGTTGCCTTTGTTGATTGGTTAGGTAACAGTGCAAGGATGGCACATATGGAGTGGTGAATAGCAGTTGGATTAACTCCCTGATCCTGAGCTACTTTGCTACATGGAGGTAGGCTTCCCTGCTACCTTGGTTTGATATTGGGGACCAGAGGAAAGCCTGAACTAGAGATTGTTGGAGAGAGACAAGCACATTTTCTATGTCTTGCTTCTGTTTTGTTGATTTCCCTCATGAAAATGCAGAAAGTACTTTGTCTCCTGCTAGATGGAGGCACTAGCTGCATTTGTTTTAGTTGCTAGAGAGGTTGATGCAGGATAGCTCATCCTGTATCAGACTGCCAACTGCAGGGGCTGTGTAGGAATGGAGCTAACCTGTTATCTCCGTGTGGATGAAGAAGCTCTAGAGAGGGAGAAAGCAGTACACCTACAGGTCTTACATAGATAAAACAGAGATACAAATCTTCATTCAGGTGGAGGTGCCAGGAGAATCAGTCAAACTTGGTGCTTTTTGTCCCCTTCACTTGCCTTTCAAACCTGGTAACTCAGGCTTAGGAAGAGGGTGGCCTCTGAGACAAATATAACTGGGGCAAGCAATTACAGACCTGGGAAATGAGACTGCCAGCATGTAGTCAGCTTGAGCTGCTGGAGGAGAGTGACAAGGAGTAAGTGCGTGCCCTTTCTGTTCTGCTTTCCTCCCTGCCGCCTCCCAAGCCCTCCTAATCAGGCTGTAGGATCATCAGGATGGGGGAACCCAAGAAAGTGTCCATGTTTATGTCATTGCAAATCTGGTTTAAGCCTCTCAAAGTAGAATAGAATAAATGCAAGAGCTGACAGAGTCTTTTTGAAGACTGCTGTCCTGGCTTCAGCAGTTGCAGTCAGTTTTTCTTCTCTTTAGTAGCTGGTGTTTTGACTTAA
>NDXB01004783.1:3093-15992 GCA_002631895.1 Agapornis roseicollis | reverse complement strand
GGTGTAGGGCATGGATTGGACTTGATGATCTTAGAGGTCCCTTCCAACCTGGTGATTCTGTGAGATTCTGTGATTCTGTGAACTCCTATCTGGGGCTTCTCCACTCCAGCAGCACATCCACACATTTACTTGAAGAGATACTTCTGTTGATTTCCTCCTTTGTAGGCCAAACACATCTTCCCTGGTGCAGGAGTAAAGCCAAGTTTAGTAACCTCTACAGAAGCAAACATGAGAGTGCAAAGCGCACAGCACAGACACCTATTACTGAGTTAAAAGACCTCAAGTCAATTAATATTCAATTAGAGAAATTGGCACTTGTACAGCAAGCTTCATTTGCTCCAAATTCTAACTGTGGGAAGAGATGAACTGTGTGCTGGAAGGGCTTATTTTTCTCCATTGACTATAAAAGCAGCTCATAGTATGAAATCAGACATGGACATCTATAGGTGAGATGAACAGCACCTCCGCTTCCAGCACTAACCTAAGTGCAAGTAATGTACTTTGTCACAGGCTCTGTTCAACAGCAAATCACAAGGGGATCAGTGTCCAGAATGCTCAAACACATGCAGACATGGGCAGACGAATGGCCAAGTCAAAATAGATGTTTACAATGACAGCAGGACACCAAGTGTGCATTTCAGAAGAAAGATAAAACTAAGATCTTGATCAGTGGGCATCAGGGACATCACACTGCTCTCCATGAACTGCTCCAACATAAGTTCTCATCTGCCAGTTGAACTTCAGTTTGATTAAGCTTTCTGCTGCCTTTCCTCAACCAGTTTCAGACTGTTGAAAGTTTCACTTCACATTCTGAATCACTGTTGTGCATGGTTAGAAAACATCAGGGCTATACTATGGCAAGCGGCCTGCCACGGACAGACACACTTCGTACAGATGTAATGTATCAGCTCCTATAGCGCTCAAGGTGAAAAGTGCTGCAGAAAAGGCCAGAGAACTCACCAGCAAAAGAAAATAAACCAACCTGCTGAGTACAAGAGAACAAACACACTGCCCTGTGTGTGCCTTCAAGGAAACAGGAGACTTGAACAGACTCCAATAAAAAAAAAATTGTGCAATAGGGAACTCTACTCCGTTTCTGTCCTTTCATACATTCACAAACAGGACTGTCGAGTCTTGCTCCCATGTACAGCTGGGCAAGGATGTAATGTTTCAGCAGATAAATCACAGAATCACAGAGTTGTCTGGGTTGGAAAGGACCTTAAAGCTCCTCCAGTTTCAACACCCTGCAACAGGCAGGGACCCCTTCCACTGGAGCAGCTTGCTCCAAGCCCCTGTGTCCAGCCTGGCCTTGAGCACTGCCAGGGATGGGGCAGCCACAGCTTCTCTGGGCACCCTGTGCCAGCGCCTCAGCACCCTCACAGGGAACAGCTTCTGCCTAAGAGCTCAGCTCAGTCTCCCCTCTGGCAGGTTCAAGCCATTCCCCTTGGCCTGCCCTACAGGCCCTTGTCCAAAGCCCCTCTCCAGATTTCCTGCAGCCCCTTTAGGCATTGGAGCTGCTCTAAGGTCTCCCTTTCAGGAGCCTTCTCTACTCCAGGCTGACCTAGCTCTCTCAGNATTTCCTGCAGCCCCTTTAGGCATTGGAGCTGCTCTAAGGTCTCCCTTTCAGGAGCCTTCTCTACTCCAGGCTGACCTAGCCCAGCTCTCTCAGCCTGGCTCCAGAGCAGAGCTGCTCCAGCCCTCACAGCATCTCCATGGCCTCCTCTGGACTTGCTCCAGCAGCTCCACATCCCTCTGGTGTTGTTGTCTCAGAGCTGGATCAGGACTGCAGGGAGATCTCACATCAATTCAATCAAGAAGCAAGCTGCTAGTGAGTAAGGACATTTTGGGACAAACCTTCCAATTTGAAACAAGGCCTTGAGAAACTTCTCATCACAAACATAACTTAACAAAACTTTATCCACCTGCATTAAAATAGCCACACATCAAAGAGTCAGGAACTACACTGCACAATGCATCAGCAACCTTTTGGAACACCAGGATAAGTAACATGCGATTAGTATTTTATGTTCTTTACCTAGTCCTATCTCAAAGAGAACATTCCCTGCCAAAACCTGCTTTTATTTCCATCTCATCAAATAAGGAGACTACATTAATCTGAATGTATGAATCTCTTACCCATTACCTCAGTTACTTATTCCATGCTCACCTTCTGCCTGCCCAGTCTTGGCCAAAAGCGAGCCCAGCTCCAGGATGCTCTGCTCCTTAACTTGCACCGCTTCTTCATCATTTTCCTGGACATCACGTTTCACTAGGAAAAGAGTTGAGAAGCTACCTTTAATGATGTTTGAGTTAGAGGACAACCATTACTCCTCAGCTCCTGGAAAGGCATCAGCAAAAGTAACTGTTACAACGGCTAGAGTGAGATCTGGAAAGCAGATTATGTGGAAAGTTTAAAGGTGTAACTCCAAGCGCTTCATCTGTACTGCACAATGGCTTTATCCAGCTGAGAGATACAGCTGCAAGCTCCAACTTGAATGTAACTTAGGTTTTGAAGTGTTCTCATTTAGCTTGTCCAGCTATTCAAGTTTCATTTAAAAAGCATCACCATGCAACAGACCACCCCCCCCCCCCCCCGTTGAAGGCACAAAACCCAGTGGAAAAAATGCAATGGCATTTCCAGGGCCGGGTGTGCTGGTTTGGCCATTCCTGACGTTGCCGCTTTGTGTATGTACCAAGTTGTTATCCCGTGGTGCAAATGCAGCACAAGAACAACACCAGCTCTTTGAGCAGGGTGAGTCTGTGCTCCTGGCTCAGGAGCGGATCGTGTGCTACAACTGTGGCAGGAGGCAGCATGCCTTCCCACACTGAACTCCAACAATCTGATCAGCACTGTGTACCAACATGAGTAACTGCCTCTGAAGTACACAGAGGGCCCAAATGACACACAGCAGCACCAAACCTGTGTTTACACAACAGGAGTTTCATGTAAGTCAGCCACAAAACAACACTTTCTTCCCTGCCACCTACTACCACGGAAAAATTCATCTTCACCATCCAACCTGTACACAAACAACACCCAACTCTGCTGCCCCGCTCTACAAAGGGAGCTGGGGTCCTTTGAGCAGCCCCTGAGTGCAGGCTGCAGCTTTCAGCCCCATAACCAAACACATGAGGTGTCAACAGCAAAATAACTCTGCTCTCAAGAGAAGCACCCCAGCACTGAGGGGTTCAGGGCCTGCTCCAGCTCACAGGGCCCGGCAGCACAAGCTGATTCACTCCTGCACCTGACTGGTTGTAGGTGTGTTGACAGGCTCAAGAACACCAAGCACTAATTAAGGAGCCAAACACCAAGAGGGGGGAGCAACTTGCACAGACCATGCAGTCATACCCATTTCAAGGTGCAGCACAGACATTAGAAAACACTCACTTGCCCACCGCAGCGGGCTGGCAGCAGGTCACAGCACCGCTTCACCAAAGTCAACGCACGTTAGGAGAAGCAAGAATTACTCTTTCAAACATCAGTTTCGAACGCAGCCCCTCTCCCTGCCCTGCACACACTGACAAAGAGGGATGTCCACACCGTGCCTACAAACCACCCTACAGCACCAACACCTTAGCACCACTAAATGTCCGAGACAGCCCAACAAGGTGACTTATGCCAACAGCATCGGTCTTGAGACAAACACAGGTTAAAACTCCAGACACAGCGCAACAGAAACTCCCCAAAACTTCCCGCACGGCGCCGAGAAGGTAACTGAAAGACCGGGGGGATTTCAGCGTTACCAGAGGGAATATCGCTCCGCTCCCAGCAGAGCTTTCTCCTCCTCCAGCACACTGAGGGCCCGCCGCAAACCCCGGACGCTGGAACACCGCAACCCGAGAAGCGAAGAGCCGGCACCGGCGGCCTCCTGCCCGCACCGCTCCGCGGTAGCCTCGGTATTCGCCGCTCCCCGGGTCTCAGGGCTCGTACACCGGGGACACACCGCGCTGAACGGGAAGCAGAAGCCGGCCCAAGCCGCGGGGCTCCGCTGACAGGCGCCGGGCTCGGCCGCCCGCTCCACCCGGCAGCTCCCGGCCGGCGGGGCCCCCACCGGCGGCAGGCAGCGGCTCGGCCCCGTGGTGCGGGTGCAGGCCCCGCGTCGGTGGAGCGCGCTGGGCTAGGCCGGTGCTGGTGGAGCCGGGCCCAGGCCTCGCTCCCGTCCGGCTCGCACGGTGAGTCAGCAGCCGCAGCCGCCGGCGGGCAGCAGGCGGCGGCGGGCGGGCGGTGGCGGCGGGCGGCGCGGCAGCAGCGGCGGCGCTCACCTATGGAATGCAGGATGCCGATGGAGGCCTCGCGGTCGGTGGAGAGCAGGGACTGGGCGCGCTGGAACTCCAGCACCGCCGCTGCCGCCATCTTACCGCTCCCTCACTCCCTCCTCGGCGCCACACCGGAAGCAGCCGGAGAGAGGAAGCCCCTTCCGGGGGAGATCTCGGAGGCATGACGGGAGCCGTAGTCCTGGCGGCGGAGAGCTTGGGACGGAGGGGGAGGCCCTGGGGGCGGAGCCATGCGATGTATGGGCGTGGGCTGAGATTGGAGGCGTGGCCTGGGATGGGGGCGTGGCCGGGGAGCCGCTGGCCGCGGGCGGGTTCCTCCGCAAGCGGTTTGCGTAGACCCCGGCCACCGGGGCCCCGCTGAGCCGGCGAGGGCGGGTGGATCCCACCCGGACACCCGCACCCGGGACCCGAACGGCTGCAGTGAATGCTTCCCCCCCGGCAGGTCCCGAGGAAACCCGGGAATGGAGGCGGGGACCCGCAAAGTGGAGGGGCGCGGCGGGGCAGGGTGCGCCCCCCATCCCGACGCCGGTCCTGGTGGGCAGCACACCGTGGCAGAGGCCTTGGTGCATTCCCCCCCCAACCCCGCCGTTCCCACCTCCCCCTCCCACCTCGGGAGTAGGGAGCGGGGCTGCGGGAATTCTCGCGATTCTGCAGAAAGACCCCACAATCACCCTTCGAAACCCACCCATAGTCACTCCTGTTCCTGACCCTGTCCCAGACGATCTGGGGTGAGCATCCCCCCGGATCAGCGCCTGCCCACCACTGGAAAAGCAGATTTAACACCTCGAAGGTTCAGTTTCATCTCAAACAGGGAGCAGCAGCAGTCCCCCCAGCATTCAGGGAGCCCCCTCCCCACCCCTGTGCCGTCGCACGCACCTGGCTGTGACAGCTCAAGGACAGGCAGTGCTCGGTGTTGGGAGATGGCAGCAGGCGCAGGGACTTATGCCTGCGATGAGCAAGGCTTTGCACCTCAACTATGGGCCTGGCACTGAGACCGGACCCTCCGCACAGCTCATCACACAGATGGCAGCCCGATCCCGCAGCACCGGCGTGAATGCACCCCCGTGTCCTCAGAACTGCTGCTAAAGAAACAGCTCAAAACTGGAGGGACGACGTATTTTGGGTTCTTAAATCAGACACCGGATTTAATGAATCCACCCATCCCCCAAAACCAAAGAGCATTAAATGGGTTTTGAACCGCGGTTTGCAGAAGATAAAACCAACAACCCCCGTTCGCCTCGGAAGCCCGCGGGCGCGGGCGGGTGCCACAGCGGGCAGCAGAGGGTGGTGCAGGCAAAGGCAGGGCCCTGCGGCGCTGCCTGAGAGCCATTCCTCACTGCATCACTCCGTCCATCCCCCCGTCCATCCACCCATCCATTCATCCATGGTCTGTGCACGGGGTGTGCATGCCCACGGGAAGGTTGAGCGTGAGCCTGGGGTGTGAGCATGTGTACAGGGGGTGCCGCTAACATGTGCATATGTGTGGGGTGCACATGCATGGCTGGGGAACGTGCACACACGCAGTCCACGTGCATGTATGCACCATGGCATGTTGCATGCACGGAGCATCCCTGCAATGGGGAATCCTGAGTTTTGGGGGATGCTCCATCATGGGGGACAATTGTGTGTCCCCTCCTTGCACATGTGTGCAGAGACCTGCGTATTCCTGCTCGAGAACAAGCTCCCCTGTGACACGCACCCTCCCTACACACACACCCTGCCCCTTGCACACCCGTTGTGCACGCACAGCCCCGTCCCCTTGTACACCCCCTTACACACGTTCCCCCTCCCCACAACGACGCACTCCCCTTTGCACCTCCCCCCTCGCTCCCCTCCCCCCTCGCTCCCCTCCCCCCGCTGGGTCCCTCCCGCCCCTGATCGGCTCCAGCTGCAAAAACATTCCCGCACCCAGCGGCAACACCGCCTCCGGAACCGCCCCCGACATCCCATCCCCATCCTGCCCCATCCCATCATCTGGGTGAGCTGTTGGATGGAAGTGAGGAGCAGTGTCCATCTGTCCCATGCTCTCCGGAATGGAGATGGGGTCCCATGACCACTCCATCCACCTTCCATCCGTCCATCATCCTCAAGAGGGATGCTGGGAGAAGGCTGTTTTCCAGGAGGTGCAGCTGGACAGGGATAGATCCCTTGTTCACAGATCCCCATCCATCTGTTTCTCTGGATTGGGTGCTGGACAGAGGTGGGGAACTGTGTCCATCCATCCTATGTCCTTCAGGAGGTACACCAGGATGGAGAGGGGTCCCATGCCGACCCATTCCACCTCCATCCATCCCCCGTCCTCCAAGAGGGATGCTGAGATGGATATGGGGAAACACATCTGTGTGTTCCGTGTTTTCCAGGAAGGAGGCTGGGAATGACGCAGCACATCACATCTCCTCGTCCCAAGCTCTCCAGGGGGCCGCTGGGATGGGGCGGTGGCCCTACATCCTCCACCCCCTTCAGGCATCATCCCTTCACGGAGATGGGGTCCCACATAGCGCATGGCCAGGGCAGGACGTCGGGAGAGAGGCGGGATACCTCCGTCTGCCGCGGAAAGGCGACCCTTGACCGGAGCCATCGCGGCTGCCGGGGGACACGTCCTGCGCTCTGGCCGCTCCGGCTTCTTTAAGAGCGGCGCCGCCGGGAGCCCGATTTAGCGCCGCCGCCGCCTGTCCCCGCTGGAGACGGGCCAGGCGCTGCCGGCCCCGGCCAGATCCCGCCCCAGCGCCCGCGGCCAGTGGGTACAAGGGGCCAGGGCGGGCCGGGAGCCCCCCGGGGGTCTCTCGGACCAGGGGAGACCGTCCCCGTGGCCTCGAGTCCTGCTGGCTTACTTCTCCGGGAGGTTGAGGCGCATCGAGCCGTCCCTCACTGGGACCCTGGGGGATGTCACACCGTTAATGGGTAATAGCAGTGAGTGGTGGGTCACCGGGAGCTGTCCCTCAGCATCTACCTGCTCTTTGTCACCTCCTGCTGCCACCCCTCCACATCACTGCTGGGGACACAGGACAAGAAGGGACAGGGACCCCAGTGCACCGAGGGCATTGTCACCCGGTGGTCAGCTGGTGGGACAGTCCCCACGGATGGAAGGGGACACCAGGAGACAGGGAGTGGGTCAGCCCAGGGGACAGGGGAGCCAGAGGGCCATGGGGACAGGACAGCCAATGGGACAGGCCCCCGGGGACAGGAAAACCCATGGATGTGGGGACAGGAGCCTATGGTTTGGAGGATAGGGCAGCCAGGGGACAAGAGTGACCACAGCCCGGGGGACAGAAGCACTGGGACAGCCAATTCGGGGGGCACCCCATGGCCCATACTTCCTCCAGTGAGACCAGTTCCTCCCTCCAGCACCCGCCTCCCGCACTGATTTCACCCCTGGGGCTGTGTCCCTGCTGGGTTGGAGCCCAGCCCCATCACCCCACAGCTGCTCTTTCTGGGGACCCCTCTGTCCCCATCCTCACCATCTGTGAGCCTCCAGGCACTGGTGTGATGAGTTGTGTGTGCTCTGGGGCTGGACTGCCCTTCAGTTGAGTTCTGCTGCCTTGGGCAGCTGTGAAAACAGAGCACTGCTCATCAGGGGATATCAAAGGACCCTCAGCACGGCCACACAGGGAACACGGCAGGACCCACCACCAGCGTTTGCTCCCTCTTTGCTTGACTTAAGAGAGGAAGTGGAGGATGGGAGTCAGCAGCCACGAGGTCCCTGCCCCCTGTGTCCTGTCCCTGGGGTTAGCTGGACATGAAGAGACCTCTTCTGTGTGTGACCCAGACCGAGGGTAACCTGTCTGCAGGGTGACCTATCCCCAGGGAGCTCCATCCTTGGGGTGACCTGTCCCTGGGGTTAATCTGATGCAGGGTGACCCATGGCTGGGGTGACAGCCCAGGGGACAGAGGGGACACACAATGACCGTGTCTCACAGACACCCTCCAGCTCCTTCATCACTTGGGCTGCAAATAGCCCCAAGAGCCAAAAGCCTCCAAAAATTTCCAACCCACACCAAAACCACCTCTGAGAGGCCCTGGGCTGAGCCACATGGATGCTGCTGGAGCAGGATCCAGCCCAACTCTCCAGTTCTAAATCCAAACATCACACGAGTCCATGAGGCCGGAAAGGGGTGACATGGACACAGCCCCCCAGGTGGGTGCCAGCAGCACCCATGGGGTGCTCAGCACTCCCAGAACCCAGCCTCAGCCACTGTAATCCCAGCTCTGTTTTCCATAAACTGGGACACATAAGCCTTGAAAAGCAAATCCATTTCCCAGCTCCTGCATTCCTGGGTGGAGAGTTTACATTCCCCCTCATACCCTGGCGATCTGTGCTTTGCCTCTGGAAAACAAAGCAGCCTTGGGTGTGATCTGCCTGCTGGGGAGTGGGATCCTCCACCCGGATAATGAGA
Source organism: Agapornis roseicollis (assembly GCA_002631895.1). Classification (NCBI taxonomy): domain Eukaryota; kingdom Metazoa; phylum Chordata; class Aves; order Psittaciformes; family Psittacidae; genus Agapornis; species Agapornis roseicollis. The sequence continues at coordinate 7,323 of NDXB01004783.1, read as the reverse complement.
ACCAGCCCAAGGGCAGAGCAATCCCCATGGCAAAGGTTCATCCCCCCATGTGAAGGCACCTTTGGGTGGGGAGAGTTGAGGGCTTCGAGGGGGGTGTTCCCCATCCCCTTGGCTCCATCATCCTGCCAGTGTCCCTGCCAATGCGTTTTTCCCTTCTGGGAAGGAGCAAAAATATCATCAGCAAGGAAAATCACCCTCATTTTCCTCTTTTCATTCCCATTTTGGAAGGTGAAGGCAGGTTGGGGGCCAGGGGGACCTGTCCCAGCCCTCGAACAACTTCTCCAAACCATGGGAAGGGGGAAAAACCCTGGATACAGTTTCCCCCCCTCTTCTTTCCCCCTTTCCAAGTCATCACTGGAAAATTAAACCGGATCCAAAGTTTTTCCTTTCCAAAATGTGCTGGAGAGGCACTGCCTTAACCCCTTCGGCTCCTGCTTCCCTTCGCTGGAGAATTGGGATTTTTAACGGGATTTTGGAATTATCCCGGGGTTTTGCTGGGGAAAAGGAAACGGCTCAATCCCCCCCACCCTCTCAACACCTCTTTGTTGCTGGAGAATCCAACACCCTGAAACGCTGGCAACAGGAGCTGAGGCTTCCCGGGGCTGGTTCTGGGTCGACACTTCCAGGGTCTCCCTCTCCATTTTGGGAAGATTATTTTTTGTTGATTTCAATGCAATGCAGCTGATTAAATCCATCCTCCCCGTTCCCGGAGCTCTGCTCAGCCCCCTCCAGCTCCAAACATCCCATAGCCCACCCCCAGCATCGCCCAGATCCCAAGCAGCCCAACTGAACCTGGGACCCACTTCCCTCCAGAGACTCGGGATCAGGGGACCACGCACAACCCAACTCCCCTGATCCTGTAGGAAATGTCAGCTGTTTCCTTCGGGGGCGGAAGGGGGGAGGGGCAGAGGAGAGGTCCCCCCCCTCCCTCTACACCCAAAAGTTCCTTACTTTGGGGTTTAATAGATCCTTTTCCTGCTTCAAAGAGCTTTGTTCCAGCTGGAGGGAGCCGCTGGCTCATCCCCGCAGTGCGATGGAAGTGGGGAGCCCGACAGTGCCCATGGGACCCCCCCCCAGTTTAATTTCTTGCTTTTTTTGGGGGGGAAATAAAGCAGCCCTAAGGAAGAAGTTACCGGTTGGTTTTACTCGTTTGTATTTGCAGGACGGATTATAAAGGGATTTGGGAGGAAAAGTCTGTGGCCGAGCAGGGGACAGAAGGGGATCCCAGCCCTGGGGGAACACACACAAACACAGCCCCGTCCTGGGGGAGCCAGCAAAGGGGCGGGGGGGTGGGGTGGAAATCAACTTTCCCTGGGGAGTTTCCAAGGGTAAGAAGAAAAAAGGGAATTTCATTCAGGTTTTGTCTTTTTCCCCCTTTTTTCAGGGCCTGGCAGGGCAGGGAAGGGCCGGAGCGGGCAGGAGCCATTCCCGATCCCATTGCCTTTCCCGTTCCTCGGCCATCGAGGCACCGTGGGGAGGGGGAACCCGACAGCATCGAGAGGGGAGATGAAGGCTCAGAAGGGATTTTTTTTCCTTTCCCCCTGCTTTTTTCTCCTCCTTTCTCCCTCCCTTTCCTCTCGTTCAGTTTTCCTCTCCGTTTTGTCTTTTTCCTCTTCTTTTTGCCTCTCCCTGTTTTTTCCTATTTTTTTTATATTTTCACCTTTTCTCCCCCTTTTTCCCCTTCTCTTTTCCCCTCTCCTTTTCCTCTTTTTCTTCTTTTTTCTCCCCTTTCCCTCTCCTTTTTCTTCGCCTTTTCATCTCCTTTTTTCTCTCCCTTTTATATTTTCCCTCATTTTATCTCATTTTTCTTCTAGTTTTCTTCTTTTTCTTCTCCCTTTTTTCTCTCATTTTTCTCTTTTCCCTCTCCTTTCGCTCTTCCCCCTTCTCTTTTGTCTTTCCTCCTCATTTTTCTCCTTTTTCTGCCCCTCCTATTTTACCATGTTTTAAATAGAAAAAAATAAATAATTTTACAAATGTTATTTAAAGGTTTAATTACCAAAAAAAAAAAAACATCAAAGAGAAAGAGACACCCCTCAGACATTAATAATCTAAAAATAAAAAAATATATAATAACCCCCCCCAAAACCCCCAATGCAAAGCAAAGGGCAGAGGAGGTGGCCCGGCACAGGGGGGTCACACCGTGGTCTCGCCCTGCTTGCTGTTGGTGAGCCGCGTGTAGAACTTCCTCCATGAGTGCAGGGTTTTACCCGACCATATCCAAAAGCCAGAGGTGATGCCCACGATGAGAGTCATGAGATACTTGATCATGTAGACGGTGAAGTCAGGGGTCATGCGGGGGGTGAAGTGGAGCGGGCAGGGGATGGCCAAGCTCTTGCAGTTCTGGCTGATCCAGCTGCGCTCCCAGTGCTCACGGAAAGCCTGCTCATAGAAGTAACACGCGATGACGATGGTGGCTGGGACCGTGTAGAGGACGCTGAAAACCCCTATACGAACCATCAACCGCTCCAGCTTCTCTGTTTTGGTCCCTCCATGTTTCATGATGGTGCGGATGCGGAAGAGGGAGACAAAGCCAGCCAGGAGGAAGGAGGTACCGATGAAGAGGTAGACAAAGAGTGGGGCCAACACGAAGCCTCGGAGAGGGTCGATGCTGTTGAGGCCCACAAAGCAGACGCCACTCAGCAGGTCCCCATCGATCTGCCCCATGGCCAGGATGGTGATGGTCTTGACAGCTGGCACAGCCCAGGCAGCCAAGTGGAAGTACTGGGAGTTGGCCTCGATGGCCTCGTGGCCCCACTTCATGCCAGCAGCCAGGAACCAGGTGAGGGAGAGGATGACCCACCAGATCGAGCTGGCCATACTGAAGAAGTAGAGCATCATGAAGAGGATGGTGCAGCCTTCCTTCTTGGTTCCCTGTACCACCGTGCGGTAGCCATCCTCCTGGAAACGCTCGTTGCAGACCACCCTTTCCTCCAGCACAAAGCCGGCGATGTAGGCCACCGACACCATGGTGTAGCACCCTGAGAGGAATATGATGGGTCGCTCGGGGTAGCGGAAACGCTGCATGTCCACCAAGTAGGTGGTGACAGTGAAGAAGGTGGAGGCACAACACAAGACAGACCAGATGAGGATCCAGATACGGGCAAAACGGATTTCATCCTCATTGAAGAACATGTGGCCATCGGGACGGGTGGGCTCACAGGGTGCTGCACAGTCCTTCTCACCCAAGAACTTGTAGTTGAGGTAGCTGGGCACCTTCAGTGCCCGCGGGCAGTGGAAGGGGTGGTCGAGAGTGGCGTAACGAGGGGCTCCTGGAGTGCCCTGGCCGGCCAAGGGGGTGGCACTGGTGAGCAGTGCCGGTGAGCCACCATCCTCAGAATGGTTCTGCCCCACGCAGATCTGCTCGGCACCGTGTCGGGGGAAGTTCTCACAGCGTAACCGCTCCGGCCATTGGAACCCGAATTTATTCATGAGGGCCTCGCAGCCCTGGCGTGCACGCTCACAGATGGAGCGGCATGGTGGAATGGCCTGCTCCAGCACTGTGCACACCGGCGCATACATGGAGCACAGGAAGAACTTTAGCTCCAATGAGCACTGCACCTTCACCAAGGGGTAGAACTGGTGGACCTCCAGCCCCGCGTCCTCCTGGTTGGTGTGACCCAGCAGGTTGGGCATGATGGTCTGGTTGTAGGCAATGTCAGTGCAGAGTGGGATGGAGATGGGTTGGCAGAAGCCATGGTCGGGGATGGAGATACCCTTCTCACCGTGCAGCTGGCTGCAGCACGGCACCGGCACGCTCAGCTCCACCAGCAGCCAGGCCAGGGCAGGCAGCGCGCTGGGGCGGACCATGGTGCCCCGAGCTGCTGAGCCCGGGTTTACTGTGCCCGGTGCCCAGCCGGCCGCTCCTCCTGCCCGGCTCTGCCGAGCCCGGTGCTGCCTCGACGTCTCTTCGTGTCCGGAGCTGCTGGTCCCCTGCTGCCCGGACGGCTCCCGGTGACTGGAGGCGCTCAGGTCCCGCCTGGATGGCTCCCGCCGTGCGCGGCAGGACGGCTCCCGGTGCTCGGACGTGGCGGTCCCGGTGTCCCGCTGTCCCGCCTCGGTGCCCGGTGGCGGAGACCCGTGCGGACGGTGTCGGTGGGTCCCGGGAGGGGTGTGCGGAGGGGGGGTCCCTGGGGGGTGCGGGATGCCGGGGCAGCGCAGCGGCCGCACCGGACGCTCCCACCGCCTTTGTGCGGGGCAGCGCCGCGTCCCCACCGGGCGGAGCCCCCCCCC
>NDXB01004779.1:0-22617 GCA_002631895.1 Agapornis roseicollis | reverse complement strand
GACATGGTTTAGTGGAGGTGTAGAGCATGGGTTGGACTTGATGATCTTGGAGGTCCCTTCCAACCTGGTGATTCTGTGAATCTGTGATCTCTATCTGAATGTTACTGGTGTGAGTATCACAATGCACTGGCTCAGTGAGAAGGGAAAATGTGCTTGCAGCAGACAGGAAGTATATTTGTTGGGGGGAAAAGAGGAGTAATTCTCAGCAATTACTGTGGGTCTTTCTTAATAGAGTTTGTTAATGGTTCATATGTAATACTAGAAAACTTTTTTGGCAGTTTGATTTCAGGGAAAGGAGACTGTGTGGAAGAGAGAATACGCAGGGATAAAAATGTAGCAGTAATCTTCAAATTCCTTTGTTAAAATGGTCTGAGGCATGGGGAAGCATAGAAATAGAAAGCTGTTTCTTGATTTCTGCCTGCCCCATAGCTCTTTGGAAAAGTGAGAGAAGAACCTTGATATCACATTATCTGGCTTCTTTCTATGTTCTGTCAGTGTAGTAAGTGACTGGTGCACAAGGCAAATTGGTTCCCTCAGGGAAACTNGAAAAGTGAGAGAAGAACCTTGATATCACATTATCTGGCTTCTTTCTATGTTCTGTCAGTGTAGTAAGTGACTGGTGCACAAGGCAAATTGGTTCCCTCAGGGAAACTTTGTTCTGACAAGAAAAATTCAAGATAATGAAAGAGGAAACAGTAATTAGAGCAATGGGGGGGGATTGCTCTTTGCAATCTTTGTTCTGTCTGGAGGAGTCCTGTCCTGGGAGAACAAAATGGACAGGATGTCTTTAGGCAGGAGAGAGAGAGAAGGACTTTAAAACTTGCTGCAAGGGTACTTGCTAGCTCTGTGATTATTCCACAAGCAAGCAGGAGTGAAGGATAAAACTAGTATCTTATTTACAAAAGCCCTTCAGAGAAGTCTCTTAAGGCAGATTAGGTTCTTTGGTTACCAAAGGTCTGAATTTTTTCTGAGAAGCTTTCATATATTTTCCCCAAATAACTCTTATGTCAAGACTTAAACTATATCCCACTTCCCTCCCCAATATAACATAACTACAGAAAGTTCAGTGAGGCTGTCACTTTTAGCTCTGAAATCCCAGATTTTCTGAAAGCTTCTAAATTATAGGTTTTAGGGTTCTCATCTGTGACATGACTTATGTCAAAGACCCACCATTTTACACTAATGCCCATTCATTTGCTACCTTTCTTTTTCCACCACTTACACAGCAGCAGCTGTAAGATTTGCAGCAAGAAAGGCTGTCACATACTGAATCAAGTAAGTGAGGTATTTAATATTTTATGAATTTGGTCCTTAGTGTTCATTTCTCTTGATTTTTTGATTTTTATTTAGGAAAAGTGAAGTCATTCATGTTGTCTAATGTTTTACAGCAACACCTTCTGTCATATTCCCCTTTTTCTGTTTTTGAGGATGTAGGCATGGCACAGCTGCAGTTAACAGAAGTTACAGCTGTTGTACAATTTGTATTTTGCTGCTTGGCTTTAAAAATAATTATTAGCGATTAATCCATGATCACCGGGGTTATTTTTTTTTCCCCTGCAGTGGAGTCTTCTGCTCCCTATGTTTATGTTTTCCCTCTGGTATAAGGTAAACTTGGCAGCATTTAAATCAAAAGAGAAATGTGCCACATTCAAAATTGAGCAGTATAAGTTTGTTTATCCTTTTCTATTCTCTTCCACTAGGACTTCTAAACAGGCTCTGATAACTTACCATCTGGATTACTGCAGCATACTTGCAAGCTGCTAGCAAAGCTGTATGACCCTCTTACAGTGTATATGAAAATGCACCAACTCTGAACTTACTGCCTAAAATGCCTTTTCGTAAATGAACCTCGTCTTTATGCTTCATCAGATTCTCATCCTGTTCACATCTTGTGCTGCTCAGTTTCTTTTTTATAATTTTTAATGCATTGTTCATATTCTTTCTACTTTACTAATGATCATAACTCCTTTTTTTTTTTTTATTTTTTTNACAGATGTCTCAATGGGGGAGCCTGTGCACCACGGCAAACTTAATAGAAAGAAAGGAAATTATAAATGTTCCATAAAACTCAAGTCTTTCAAGTCTTTTTCTTTTTCTTTTTTTTTTTTTTTTTTTTTTTTTTTTTTATTTTTATTATATCTTCTTTTTTTTTTTTTTATTTTTTTTTTTTACTGCCCGTCAACTGTAGCTGTCTGCCATATAACTCTGTTTAGAGGCCTTTTGTGTGGAATCACAGTGCTGCTTATCATTCAAAATGCGTCCCAGTTCTTACTGAAGACAATTCTTCTACCTGTGGTGTTTGTTTCAACAAAGATAATGAAACAGTGCAAAATATTTAACTTCCATGGATAATCATTTGATCTTGCTGTATTCCCAAGAACCTTCCCCTCTAGTCTTCTCAAATTGTCTTTTGTTAGCTAATACACAACTGTATTCTGTTAGCTAATACACAACTGCTAGCTAATCACAACTGTATTCTGCTGTGGTTCTGAGCATACTGCCTGTTTGAACTTGTGCTCATCTGAAATCAAAATAATGCTAATGGTCATATCTGTAGCAGTTTACAGGTGCATGTCTTTATGGGCTCTTTATAATATGAATTATGCATGTCTGTGTTATGCTCTTCAGCACTGAAACTAATCATAGAACTCATATTAGCAGAAAAAAATTATGTTTTAGAAAAACAAAGTTAAACTCCTGAGATAGTAATACTTCAGAATCTGAAATGCTTTAATCTAAAAATGATATTTGTGGTAATCTCTGATTCCAAGGGTTTTGGTCCTGTCTACAGTTAAACTGTCTGATAAGGGATGAGCGAAATCTGAATTTCCTGTAATGTTGAAAATGACACTAGTCAATGATTATTATTTGCAAAATGCACAGTTTCATTTTGTACCCTCTAGAAGAGGGTGCTTCTGAAACTTTCACCGCTGCTGTACAGAACTGTCCTCAGCTAACACCAGTGAACTCTACTGCTCCACAGTCTCTTCTGCTTGGCTGCGAAATTGGTGCTTATATGTGCAGTCCTGGTGCTGCTGCTCCTGCCAATACCTTTGAATTGGCTTTCATTGTCATATGAAGTGAGGGGGAGAATTTCTTGTTATGGTTTAACCCCAGTCAGCAACTAAGCACCACACAGCCTCTAGATCACTGCCTACCTCCCTGCAGGGTGGGGGCAAGAGAATTGGAAGGGCAAGAGTGACAAAACTTACTGGCTGAGATCAAACCAGTTTAATAATTGAAATACAATATGATAATTAAAAAAAATATAATGAAAAGGAAAATGACAGACAAAGAGATAAACCCAAGAAAGAAACCCGATAAAAATGAAAACAGTTGCTTACGACCAACTGAATAATGTCCAGCCTGTCTTGAGCAGCGGGCCCCAGGCAACCTTGTTCTCCCTAGGTCATTGCTGAGCAAGATGTCTTATGGCATGGAATAACCCTTGGGTCAGTCTGGGTCAGCTGTCACACCTTTTTTGCTCTCCCCCAGCCTTCTTGCTGGTGAAGCTGGAATGGGTTGGCCAGGGAGGTTGTGAGTGCTCCATCCCTGGCAGTGTTCAAGGCCAGATTGAGCCTTGGGTNCCCAGCCTTCTTGCTGGTGAAGCTGGAATGGGTTGGCCAGGGAGGTTGTGAGTGCTCCATCCCTGGCAGTGTTCAAGGCCAGATTGGACGAAGCCTTGGGTGCCATGGTTTAGTGTGAGGTGTCCCTGCTTATGGCAGGGGTGTTGGAACTGGATGATCTTAAGGTCCCTTCCAACCCTAACTATTCTATGATTCTATGAAGTGAGGAGCAGAACAGGCCTTGACTCTCTATAAGCACTGCTCAGCAGTAACTAATACATCCCTGTGTGATCTATGCTGCTTCTACCACAAATTCAAACCATAGCCCTACTAGGTACTGTGAAGAAAATTAACAATATCTCAGCCAAAACCAGCACAATTTTGAAAAAATAAACATTTATCATTTTGAGAGGGTGAATAATTTGGCTAGAAAAATTTCAGGAACATAAGCATGCTGCTGACTACAATTTTTTATTCCTTGGACATACCAGGAGTTGCATACTAAGTGAATATTGATCTGCTGCATACAGATGAATGAAATTCTACTTACAATTCATTGGTTGCTCACTTGTCACCAATTAAAACTGAATAGCATGGTCATGCACCAAAAATATTAATTAACTCTCCCCAGTTGCTGGTTATTTGCTGACCCAAGAGACTGTGGGTTGGCTTGTTGGATATAGCTGTGTCTGGCCTTCACTGATTTGATTCCTTTTCCACTGCTCTTCATGCTGATGATTAGTAGAGTATAACCAGGTGAGAGGGGAAAAAAAAAAGAATTACTAGTTCCTAACTCCCCCTACTTTCTTTTAGACTTATTTGGTCACTGTTTCTATCTTACAGCCTCTGTTCCCATTACTAACTGCATGGTCAGTAGTCATTTAAAAGATGCTTCTTTCTTGTTTGTGCTGTCATGTTTCAAGGTATGAATTGAAGAAAAAAATCCATAACAGAGTAATAAATGAAGTTCTACGGAGTTGTTCTCTGGATTATCAGCTTTCAGAAATTCACAGGAGTCCTATCAGGAAAATAACTGATTGCTAGAAAGCTGGTTAATATTAGAGGAAGCGAAGAAAATAAATGACAGAATGAAAGCTAGGGAGTAAGATCAAAAGGACTGCTGAGTCTGCAGGGAAGGTTCTGGTCAGCACACCAGCTGAGGCATGACGTTTCTACCAATTGCCACAGCAAAACTTTACAAGCCTGCAAGGAGGTTGATCAGTGGAGAGCTAAGAAGCCTTAGCTGCTGTTCTAATAGAAGCCAGGTCTCTGACTTCTTACCTTCCCTCACAATTAGGTGTTCTAAAAATAATGCCTTTAGAGAAAAGGTAAAAAAATAAAATGATGAAACTGTATTTTGAGCAGCTTCATCTGCAAATCCTGAGTGATTCTGATGACATCCAATTATACCCATGTAATGGAGATCATCATCTAGGCCTTGATTTGAAAATGGCATTCCAGTTTTCAGGAAGCTCTAAAAATACTGATACTTCTTGTAGCTGGAGGGCATGCAAATATTGATTGAGCAACAGAATTGTTTTGTAATGCAGTGATAGTTGGCTGGTTTCTGAACTGTGGCATGTTGTTCTAGGCTTTACAATATATAAGCTAACAAGGAAGGAGTAACAACATTGAAATCCAAACGTGTTGATGGGGAACATTCCTGAAGGAATCAAATATGTCATCAACCACTTATGAAGTTTTCTTCTTTCAACCACTTTCAAAGCAGTTTCAACCACTGCTGCAGTTTTCTGCCCGTACGTTCCAGTACCAGATTTGTTCTGTAGCTTAAGCTAATACCAGGCAGAGGAAGCGTCCCCCAGATTCTTCTTCTTAATGGGACCTATTAAACAAGCATACGTGAGCTCTTAAAATATTCTGCAAGCTAAATCGTAAAATAGAATAAAATTCACACATTTGTAGAAATTAAAATAGTAAAATACCACTGGAGAGAGTAGGCTTCCTTGTCACTATGTCAAAATTTGCATGAATCTGTGCTGTACAAAACAAAGCAGAGGCACTTACTGGTATTTACAGTACATGGGCAATGCTGTTATTTTTTCATTAGGAGAGCAGTTGGTGGGGATGCACTTGGGAAAAATGTGCTTCATTAATGTTTTTTTCAGAAAAAGGTTATTCACCAACCTCTGCCATGCTCCAGCAAATACTGAATTAGATCAGTGCAGTAGAGGAAGAGCATTCTGGGAGCTGTCATGCCTGTGTGTCTGTGTATGTCAAACTAACAGAGGCAACCCAGCTCAGCTTCTGGAACAGGCAATTTCATTTCTGTTGTCCTTGTATTCAAAGAAATGAAGGAGAGATGAGAGTAAGGAAGGAGTCCTTCACTGTGCTGTTACCATGCTGTGCTGTTGTGACAAGATTTTACATAGACCATTAATATTTGACATGTTCCCTTTTATGCTGCATTTACTGTTCAAGCAGGAGCATGTTCTAAGCCTCTGTTTCCCTGCAGCTTTCTCCACAACTCTTAGTCCATTCTATTCCCATTCTGTCCTTTGTTTAATGTATAATTCATATGCCTAGGAGAATTCCAGCCCTCCTTTTAATCCAGAGGAATCAGGAGGCTTTCCATTTGTTGCTTCTGAGAAGCCAAAGTTAGAGGTCCAGAGCCTTTGTTCTCTTCTGGTTTAGTCCTGTTCTTTCTGGAGCTGGTGATTTCAGAGAAGCGAGAGAGTTTTCAGGGTCATGGCAGTGCAATTTTGATAGAGAAGTCACTTTGAAACCTGCAGAACAGGAAATTTAGGACCAAGTCCAACACCAGCTTATGCTGTTGTGCTGGAGTCTCAGTAGCAGAGCAGTTGTTCAAATCTGTTATTTGAAGATCTGTATTAACAAGGCTCTGCAGTTTGTTCATCCATACAGGAGCTTTGATAATATCTGTAGTATGAGGGAGCTGGAGGTGACAGAAGGGCAAGAGAGACAGGAGAGTGTGACTCAGCTCCTGTTCTTATGATATTGGCTAATATCCCTGGTATCTGAACAACATGATTGCTCCCATATGAGTAATTTTAAACTTGATGTGCCATCAATGAAACTGTCTTCCAAGTAGCACACAAATCCAAAGTCAAAGCCAATGATTCTAATGATCATTTCTTTCCTCTTAGAAGTTGTATTTTGGGAAAAAGACACTTCTGATACTGTGTTTCTTTGCTACTGCCACTATAGTTGTGGAGAAAGAACTTAGTGCTTTTACTTCATTCCCCATTTTACATAAGAACGTAAGATCAAAAGCAAAAATGTCTCACTCTCCTCCAAACTAAGAGTAACATTGCAACTTCAAAAAGAGAGGTGGTCTAACCTGACTTTAAGGGAAACCATCTGGGTGGCATCTAAAGCTGTAAAAATCATTATATTGTACCAGACAAGGAATTTCCTTTGTGCATTGATAGAGGCAATTTCAAGAGCTTGTCTATAAAATTTTACAAAGTAAAGTTCCAGAGGAGGTAATGGATACAAATTACAGAGTCTGCATCAGTGATGGCCCAAATGAAAGAGCTTTTACAGTGGCATCAGTTAGAAATTTCAGAGATCTACTTGCATCTTGTCACTTGAATGAACACTTGAAAACCACCAGACATAATTTGGCTTATGAAACCTAGCTGTTACATGAACTTTAACTAGGACAATTACTTTTCTCTTTCTATCCATCTTTTTGTCAAGAAGAAGAAATCACTGGGCACATTCTGGAAGTTGAAGGACTTGGCCTCAAATCTACTTTTGTCCATGTGAGTTCATCCTTTCTTCTGAGACTGCTCTCAGCCTGGTGAGAGCAAACACTCTGTGAGGCCTCTAGGATCTCAAGGTTCCTTTTTATAGGATATGTCTGGCTCATTATGTCTGCCCTTGTTTCTCCTTTCTCTTGCTGCATACTCAGTTCTTGCCTGCCTATAAGGTGGTAGGTGTGCCTGTTCTAGCCTGTACCCTCAGTGTGCAGACTGTAGAGATGCTTTTGGAATTAAGGTAGGAAGAAATAAAGGAGGAGACCTTGTCTTCTTTGCTTAGTTTATTGTCACATGGTTCCTGTCCTCTCTAAGTGCAAGTGATCAGTTTTTGTGACAGGGTAGTGGCCAGGCTATGGAAGAAAAGCTGGAGAGCTCCTTTAGTGTTTCTTCCAGTCCTAAGACCTCTTGCTTTTTCAGCCCAAACCTGCCAGTGAATGGCACAGTCCTAAATTCAGTTTTGATTGTTCATGTAGGAATATACTGACTACTTCCAGCCTTTCAGATTAAAACTTTGGAAAAAGAAATTCCTTGAAAGTTGAAGAAAATGGAGATCCCAAGGGCTGGTCTCTACTGATGGGGTTGCTTTCCACTTACACTCATACAGCTGAGTATGAGTAGTCTTATACCATCTTTGTCTTTGTTGCAGTTTGAGTTGGAAACCCAGCATTACTTTTCTTAAGAAAAATTTTGATACTGAAGTTTCAATTGAACTTTATATCAAAAAGCAGGAAGAGAAGCCCTTTCACAAAAAATAACTGTATTTTCTCCCAGATGGCAGGGAAGTGGGTTCAGAAACATACTACGAGACTGAAGTTTCTTAAAGTGCTTCTTAAATCTCTACTGCAGTTACTGTAATTCACAATAATAGATCCAATACTATTTTTAAGAGCTTTTGAAGGTTGCAAGTAGCATCCATCAATTGTGAGTTGGGGGTGATCTAGGAAATCAAATGTTCCCAAGGCTTTTCTTTAAATGAGAGAGAAAGATGTAATGAAAGTAGCTATGGAAAAACACGAAAGTTTGTGTTGTGCTGAACACTAACAAAAAAAGGCTCAGGAAATGCCTGAGCCTTTGTAAAAATTGTCCTAAGGTTGCACGTCTGGGATGAGCCTCTTTTAATCCAGTACTCCTTTTTATGGAGACTGGTTAAGGTAGTAGCTGACTGTGGGAGAAACTGTAATGGTTGAGACATATGAGGACAAATCTACAAAAGCCAGAGGAACCTGTTTATAGTTTTCTGAACGGGTACGGAATTCAGTATTAAGGTGAGGTAGGTGAATGGATCATCTACCTGCGTCTTTTCCACTCCCACCCCCAAGTGATCTTCAGATGAGCTTCCACAAAGGAGTGTGGAACCACTCATGCAAGATTTTGAACCAACTCTCAATGTGCAACCTCTCTCTCCATGCTGCAGGTCACCTGTAACAGACTATAATATTTTCTCTAATATTTAAATGTTTAGACTTACAAGGATGTTTTCTTTAGTCACCTCACAATAAAACTTACTGAACACTATAGAGCAATATGCTTAATTGATAAAAACTTTTGTAAATTTATACACATCATGAAGCTACACACATTTACTTCCTTGGGGGTTCTTTCCTTTTAATCTGGGTCTTGGAATCACCCACTTTACTTGAAATCTTTTGTTAGGTTTTATTCCTTAATGGCATGAAGGTGGACCTGAGACTTCAGATAAAAATGAACTGTGGCTTAGCTGGGGAGGCATATAGAAGAATTAGAATCAAGTTGCTCTTTATTTTCTAGGTAGGGTTATGGTCTTAAAAAAGAAGTAATCCAGAGCTGAATGTTTCCAAGAGAAGTGCTAGGACAAATTTTGCATTTCAAGGTCATTTTTTTCTCAGTATTTGGGGTGGGAAAACTGTGGGAGGAGCGGGATATTGGGAAGAAGAGAGGGAATTAGCACTGGTGGTACTCACAGGGGGCCAGTAATTGTAAAATGGTAAATAATAGCAGAAACTGCGGATCAGTAGGCTATCTTTTTCACTTGAAAAGCAGAGCACACAGAAACAAAGTGGTTTTAATATGCTTAAATGAGAAGTCATTGTATCTCTAGGGCAAAGAACTACTCTGGGAAAAATTCAAAGGAGTTGAAGGATTTGCCTGATTATTAGGCCCATCAGCCTTTCCCTGGAAACATGAGAAATTACTAGTGTTTCAACAAGAAAAAAAAAATACTAGTGGTAAAGGCTACTCGATAAGGATTCAGTGGCTGAAGACTTCAGTGGTTGAAGACTTACAATACAGGAATCTTGTTGAGGTGCTGGAGGAAGTCCACAGGGTAACCTTAAAAACATATTACATTAAGAGATTCAAGGAATACAGTCCGTTGTCTTTATCAAGGACAGATCTGGAGAAGAATTTAATTAGTGTGTACATAAGGGCTGAGAAAACAAAAATTTTTGTTCTACTGCATAGATGTATAGTGAAATACACATGGACTTTGAAATAAAGTGCATTGCTGTAATGGTACAGGTAATTAACATCCTGAATTGTCAAATCCTCTTGCATCTTAATTCAAGTTTAGAAGTGAAGTTCAAGGGATACTTGGAAAGTCCTACGGATTTTCTCAGGCAGCAGGTCAGACAAGATAGTCTATGTTTGTCTTCATAATCTGCATAATCCAAATATGTAACATATTTGTGGGGTGCATTGTGGATAGTGAGATAATGGAAACACCTAAGGTCGAGACAGTAGAGCTAAGCATGCAGATCTTGTTCAAACTCTGGAGCATACTTGGCCCTTCTGCCAACATCACGTACATAGTAAAAACTGTGTTAAATGCTTTTCCCTTTCCCTTTATTTGAAAGCTCATGCTACTTGGGAAAGCATTCCTAGGAATTCTGCTGAGCACAAGTTCCAACAGTCTGACCAAATGGACTAAAATCTTTGCCTCAGGAAAAACACCATTAAATGTAAATGTGTTCTGTATTTTGTTTTAACTGATGTTGTGTGCTAAGGTGATGAATACCTGAGGTACACATCCATCCTTTTCTGTATGCTAGATGATATTTATTTTCACCATGGCTTGTCCTTGTCAATTAATTGCTTGATATTTCAATCTTGAGCATAAATTGCTCATCTCCCTTTTCAAACTGTTACTGAAATAGTTTGTATAATTGTTTAGACTTCCACAATAGTATCAGAAAAAATCATCTATTTGATGTCTGATGCATCAACTGTCTGAAAAAGCAGAAAAATATGCAAAATGAGAATTTTTTGTGAGCATTGTAGGTGGCAAAAAAAGACATGGGAGAACTCAGCTTCCTACATATCATTGTATGATTCTGACTTCATTGTGGTGAGGTAGATTCTGAAGATGATATTAGTATGTCATGCATTTTGTGTAGGCACATGAAAATAAATTCATGGCTTACAAAGCCTCATAGTACCTTCTATCTTCTAGGTGACATGAAAGTATTAAAAGAATGTCAACATTTATTAGTACAAAGTCTTTACTTCTCTTTTACAAATTCCTGACAAATGATACGATGTATTTGTATTCAGACTGGAAAACCAACACAGTGAAGTGTTGTGCAAAAGACCATGCAGGAAAGAGTAAATCAGGAATACAATATGAAGCCTCACATAACAGCCTGCCTTGTGTTTGCATTTGGGAATTTCATATTAGAAGCTGGGATTTTAATAGTTTGATAATTGTTGGTGCATAATGCTGTAGTACTGTCCGCAATTTTAATTCAAACAGTTCTATGCCATGTGACTACTTATTAATGAATAACAAACAGTAGAATGTCAGAGAAACAGAGTCAGTGTGTGGTCTGCCAAGATGTGTTGAAGAGTACCTGTTCAGCCTTCAGCAAGGAGAACCTACAGAGCAAAAGGTAAAGAAATCCTGTCATGAAAACAGGCTTCTGAAAGCAGTATCGCTTTATCCACCTTGGCTAATGTGTTGTGTTGGGGTTTGTCTTATCAAGTGGTTGCAGTCATATAGCAAGGTATGAAATGATGTGACAAAACTCAGTTGTTAACAGAGCAGCTCCTTGTTGAATGCTGCAGCATTATCATGTGTCTTTTCTGACATGACATGAAAGAAGGGAGCTTTAGTGGAGAAGGAAGAAGTGCCAAGAAGAAATAAAAAAAGTAAAAAGAATAAAAACCGTTTTTCTCAGTGTTGCTTGTTTGCTGTACCAAGGTACTGCAAGTATTTAGATGGCTCATTTAAAACAGACCCTGCACTTATTCAAATGTTTTGGTAGGTGGATGATTGTTCCCAGGCTTGTAGGTGAATTGCTCATCAGCCAGTTGGCATCCCAGACAGTGATGTAGATCTTCTGACAAGAAAATCTATTGCATTGCTAAGTTTCCCAATTTGATTACTTTATAAAAAGTTCCTAGAGCAGTTCTATGCATGATTATATATAGACTTCTGAACTGAAAGCTTAGTCCCATACGCTCCACAGGTCTAAACAAATTGTAGTAATTATTTTGATTAGACATGTACTGAAATGCTACTTCAAAAATCAGTAAGGTGACGGGAAAATTATAGAAGAGAATATCCACAAAAACTTGAAAAATAAACAAAAGAAGGCTAAATTCAGCTCAAAAATTATTGGTTGAAACTTTCTGAATCTTATGTTCTTGAATTCAAATGCCTCATCAGCTTGGGAGTCTGTCAATTAGATTAGATTTGCAGATAAGATCTCCTTCCATTTCTCTGAAATGTCAAAAACACAGCACTTCACCAGTTACTAAGGAGAAAAATCACTGCTATAGCTGAATCCAGGACAGTATCCATCCCTTAATCGATACCATTCATGTCATGCTCAGATCCCATGTTTTAAAATATAGCATTGCTTTTGTCTCTCGTATATCTACATGCACACACACACACACACAATTATCATTCCTTAGTGCATGGACCAATCCCTATAAAGCTACTGAATTCATCCAGTCCATGATGTCAGGCTCCATCTCTTCTAATAGTCTTTCAGAGCAGGAGAGATGGTGTGCAGTTTTGGATTGTTGCCTGCCAATGACACCATGGAACTCGTCTGTTCACTGCTGAGCTCATCTGGTTTCGTCAAAGTTCATTCTTTGCTGGGATGATGATTGGAGGGAAGTCAGGGCCAGTTGCTGGTGACCTGAAGACATTTAGTTGGTGAGCTATAAAAGTGTTATATAGTAAGCATCAGCATATAATTGGCTGGTTTTCCCTAAAATCAAATCCCCTTGAGCTACACATCAGACTTACCCATCTTTCCGCATTACTCATCAAATATATCTGGGTCCCTGAGCAAAAACAATCCTACAAGAGCAACAACTTTGAAAACCAATAAATCAGCATTGTAGCAAATGACTATTAATCCAAAACAATGGATGCTTATCACAAATATGATTAGACACACTCCAGTCAGATCTGTCATTACCTCAGCCCTTCCTGACCCAGGAATGTCCTGAATCCAGGACACCTCTGTAATCTTCAGAAAGAGTCCAATTTACAGGAATACCAGTGGAGTGGTTTTCTATGAACATGGTAGTAGCATGGCTCTCCCTTGTGAACCATGCTGCCTGGCAAAGTTTTTAAGGTTCCTGGGTTAGATCTGTGGAAGAGTTAAGAGGGGAAGAAAACATAAGATTAACATTTTCAGCATGCCCTTTTTGAGCATGTGTCCTTCACGGATTTCTACCCTTAGGCAGAAACACCCGCCCCTCCCCCTCTCCCCCTCGCCCCCCCAGTTTTCTTCCCTTAAGCTCCAGAGGTGATAGCTCAGAATGGGGTTCATAGAATCTGTGGATCATTTCAGATTTGCTTTCTAGAAGTAAGGTAGGATTACCCTTTTATGACATAATCTCAGAAGTGGGAGGAATTAGTCATAATCTCCTTTTCATTTAACAGTTCAGTATTTCACAGGCCCTGATTGAATGTTTTCATTTTATGTTAAGCAGGTATGGAATGACATCCAGCAACTGTAACTGAAACAGGAACTAGACACCTAGTCTTTGACTTCTCAGATCCCCTAGGCAACAGCAATATTCTTTGCTATTCTTTCTCTTCTTATGGAGTGATTTGATGAAAAATCAAATAGTTTCCATTATAAGGTCACCTGGTACTCTTTCTCACACCCAGGAGTAAGTGAGAGCTTGGAATTAAGTCACTGTTGCATGAGATGAATCTTCTAAAGTAATGATAGGACATGGAGCTGGGAGGAGAATCGAGCCCAGTGTTAAATTTTGTGTGGAGCCCTGTTCTTTAAAGACTTTCTGGGAACTGGCATTGGGAGTCAAATGTATAAGCTGAACAACTTTGTGGTGATGGAATAAGTGCGATAGGTTAATGGGGATACAACCTGAGCTTCTCAGCACTGGTAATATGGGTGCTTTCTGCACATATTCAATGTGAAAAAGGTTTATGCTGAAACATTTGCAGAACTGGTGCTTGAATTGTGTATCAAGGTATACACTGTCTTAGCTACTTGCTTCTGATTTGTTTCTCCATGTGCAGGAATGGTTGTTGCAGGGGTAGTGCAGAGGTAGTAAGTAATTCCTTTGCTCTTGCACAAAAGTTCTCAGCAATTTCTAAGGGAAAATGCTTGGTTTTCTTTATTCTCCAAATTTCGTCAAAATCTGTAACACGCTACACCACATCAGTGAGTGAGAGGATTGTGTTGTGTGCTGTAATGCACTGTAAATTGTGTGGTGTGGGACAGGAAGCTGGAGGTGAAATTAGTTTGTGGGAGATGTAAATTGGATGGAATTGCTGTTTGAGGTCCTACAGCAGCACAGGCAGATTACAAAATAGTATTTAATTAAATTAACTAAAATATTCAGATTTATTTTCAAAACATTGTTTGGAATAGCATGAGGAATAATGAAGTATCTCAGGAATGTCAAAATGGGTTTTGTTCATTCTGGATTTTTTTAAAGGAGAACCTATGTTACTTAGGTTCATATGTAAGCAGTGAGCAAAGCTCTTTCACATCAAACAATGACTTGGAACGATTTCCCTTTAGTCAAACTTTGTAGAAAGAGTATCAGGTTCTAGTTTTAAGTCTGGTGTATCTTGCTTTCTGTCATTTTAAAATTTGCATTCAGTTGATGCATTGAGTATCTCTTCTTGTTCTGTTTATGATGAGAAGATGTGTGGAAGGCAAAAATTGCAAAAAAATGTGCCAAAAATCCAAAACCCTAGCAAGGGAATACCTGTGACAAACGTGTTAATTATGAACAGATTACCAGTTCTAGAAAGGTTTTTTTCTGGTTTAATATCTAATGGTTTTAAACTTATAATTTAATCTTTTTATTTATAATAAAATTAATAAAATATTATTATTTCCAATGTTTGGTGTCTCTCTCTCTCTGTTATCATCTGTACCTTTTAATGACTCAGAATTCTGGTTGCCATCTCTCCTGGCCATCAGGTGGTTACAGTGAAAAGATGGGGTTGTTCTCTCTGTGATTACCATTCTTTCCTTTTGAATACAAAATTAAGAATGTGTAACTTGTTACTGGTCACTTCTTAAACCCAATTAGAAAGGAGAATATTTTCATGCTATATGGTAGAAAAAAGCTTCTAGCAAGTCCTTTTATCATTTCCCAATGTTTTTCAGTGTGTATTATTTGCTAGCTGTAGAATATAAGCCATTAGGAAAAGACCCTGTTTGGCTGGTGAAGCTAGGATAGAGAATAGCAGGAAACAAATGGGAGTTTGCAGGATTGGGCAGCTGGAACTTTTGGAAAAAGAAGCAGTCTCTGGACACTCTTCACATGACATAAGAGAATAAATGAGAGGATTCAGTTTATTTATGGAGAAGTTAGAGGGAAATTCATCAGAGAGGTACAAGTGGTAGGGATGAGTGATAATTTAAACTCATCAGATATAAAGGGGAGAAAATTCATCATGAGAGTAATAGAACAGTGGAATAAGGCCCAAAGACATTTTTGAACATCAGTCTAGGAGATACCAAAAATTCATCTGGGCAAGACCCTAAGCAACCTGAACTAACTGGACCAGTTTTGAGCAGGAGGAAGGGCTAGAGACCCTCAAACTTCACATCCAACCTAAAGTGTTCTAAGTGTTGCTGAAAAGATTGTTTAACAAGAAGGAAGAGCACTTGCTTGCAAGAAAACCAGTTTATTACATGGCAAAAGACAAAGTAATTGATACTTTGAATGTAACTTATTTTTTCTTCTTTCTTAAAACCTCTTAAAATCTTTCAGATTTGGTGTACAGATCTTGCCTTTATGAAAAGAATCTACAAACTGGTTTTAAATCATATCTAACTCTTGTATTGAAAAATATCAGCAGAAATGGCCAGGGCTGGGATAAGAAGGGTATTAATTTTGAAGGCTATTTTGTTTAAGGAATGTGTTTTAATGAATGCTTTTACCCAATTCTATTTATTTCCCGGAAAATTCACAATACCAAAAAAATACAACCCTTGGAAGTTTGATACAAAGTTGAGAATAGAACGAATTTTCAGAAACTGGGGGAGCATTAATTCTTATTTTAAGTGACAGCGGTGTCGTATAATTAAGGTCCTATTTTCTCAACACTGTGGGAAAGTGTGGATACTACAATGCCTGCACATTTTCTGTCTCCTTTGCTTGAAGTTTGCACTCAGTTTTTATTGTATGTGTAAGAGAATGAGCCTTGTTTGAAATTATGACAAGTTTTTTCTTCATACTAGCTCCCACTTCAGGTGGAGCCAGCCTTGCCCCTGACAATTATCTGTGAAGGAGGTAGTCATCTTAGGGATCTCCCTCCTACACTTTGACAGAATGTGCCTGTTGTTCATTGTTAAATAATAACAACTGTGTTTTCACTGAGTGTCTCTAAGAAGACCTCCCTTTAGAAGGAGTTAAGGTCTTAGTCTAGTCCTAGGCAGTGGTCTGCATGGGTGCTACTTAGCTAGGCACGCTCTTTCTATTGGTAGATGGAACTTCCAAGATGTCTAGATATGATTTTACCAGTAGCACTTCACCATTGGCATGTTGCTTTTGGCACTGAGATAATAAAACTAGGTTTTCATGACCAAAAAAATCTAATTTTTCTGTGGAAAAATAAATAATATCAAGACAGATCTAGGAAGAGGCCTATTAGATCTCAAATTGTATCCTCTAACAATGTACTATTATATGAAAACCAAGAAGAGAAATACAGAAAGAAGTTCTTGATCTGATTAAAAAATGGCAAAAAAATATACATAAAAAATGCTTAGATCTAATCAGGTTAGTATTTTCCGATGATTTTTTTGTTGTTGGTGGTGGTGCTTTTCCAGACAGCATCAGTATTGAAATCTTAGTCTCGGTTCTACATATCAGCTGATAATTTGACATTCACTCTGCAGAGTGGCATGTTCTGTTGCAGTCTTATGGGAGAAACAGGAATATCCTGACACTAAGACACAGATGTGGAGGAAGAGTATAAAGGTAATACAATTGTTAAATTTCCTTTCTTTCTGTTTAGAGGCCTGTTCACCCTTCTTTCATTTCAACACAGCTCTAAAAGGCTAGGACTTGGCAGGTACAGCAGGGTAGGTAATGTACTGGGGCTTATACCATTACGTGCCTGTAAAGCATGTTGTACATCCATTAACAAGATTGCCATTAATTTTTTCAATAAATCCTGCACAGGGGTGTTAGGGTCTGTGAACTGACAATTGATATACTGCCTGGAAAATTATTCTTTATTGATTTATATTATGTGGATGCAACCGCAAATCTATAGCGGCCTTAATCAGAGAAAAAAATGCTAGTTAGTGTCATTCTTACTTAGGCAAGCAATTAGAAGTAGAATTGGTTTAGTACCTCTGGGTGACATCTACATGTTCTGTAATTATGAATCTCAGTAATCTATGAATTACAATACATAAAAGCATGTGAGATCTGGTTAATTATTTTTTCGTAATATGAGCAGTGCTCTTTGTGCAAGGTGTTTTAAATGTCAGCCTAGCATTTTTATGCAAAATTCAGCACCAGAAACTAAGTTTGATTTTCTTCAATAAAGTTTCTTGGGATCTTTACACTGCCTGGTATTTTTCTGATATTTTGCATGAATTTGACAGAATCAAGAATCTGAGACTATTTACCAGATTTGTATATCAGGTGTTTTAAAAGTGAGTAGATATTTCAGTCTTTTAGATTCTAACCTCAAAGAGGTGTGTGAGAAGGTAGAGCTATCCGTAGACACAAGGACAGTGCTCCAGGACCAAACACCCTTGAACCGTCTGGACAACAGACTGAATTCAAACAGCAAAAGCCCTTATCTATGTGTGGACTAAGCTGAGTTTTGCAGCTTACCTTCAGTTAACTATGTCTCAAATATAGTTGTATATGCATGGCTATCTTTCTCTGCAAACCCTTCACTTCTGTGAGCTGGAAAATTGAAGGGTATTGGACAGACACGTATGCAGTGCACTAACAAAAAGCTTTGCTGAGGATGGGTCTTGTACTGAGGAACTGGAAACTAGCAGCTGGGTGGAAAATCTTCATAGTTGTGAAGTTAAGATCTTTGGGATTTGACTGAAAAGCTCTGGGAACACATCTACAAAGATTGATGCAGCTTTTTTTTTCTTAGTTTTCCTCAAAAAAATACGTGAATATAAATGTATCTCACTCTGTTAGTAAAACAGAACTTTCTCTGTTGTTTTTTGAGACATCATAGGTTATTCACAAGGTATTTTCCTTCTTAAGGAAGCAAGCAGAGAGATTAGAAAAATAAAACAGACTGTGTTGTATTATGTAAGACTTCAGCTTTTAAAATTATTTCTCATGTAAGAATGCTGTGGAGCTTACTCTCCATTCATGAGTTTACCCATTTATGTAGTAGATGAAGGATATTTTCCTGCTTTGCAGGCACTGATAATATGGTACGACCCAAGGTTTTCTATGCTTAGACAGTAAACATATCATCAAATCATGAACAAATCCAGTTATGGGAAGTGTGGTTTATTGTGAAATATCATTAATTGGTTTGTTCCTTTAATGTGTTTTTGTTTATTGAGCTGTAAAATAATAAGCAAGATATGTTGAGGGTGTCAGAATGAACAATTCCCTAGGACGAAATTTCAAGACATGCAGAAAATCCCAGCAGATTACCTTCCTTGTTAAAAATCAAAAATAAACCTCTTCTTGGTTTTTTTGTTTGTTTGTCTTGTTTTTGTGTTTGTTTTTGTTTTAATTGGTAATTGCATTTCTTTGGCTTTTGGGGATGAATTTTATGCTCAAATGCTTAATAATACATGTCACAGGATGGGTCAATAATGGGTCTGTATAGCTGCCTTAGGCAGGAAAACACTTTCCTCCCTGTGTACTCGTTTTTTCTGTTCAGACTGGGCTTTAGGCAAATACTTCTTAGGAAAATCCTGTTAGCTGCTTCTTCCTGTAAAGCTAATCATTAATTACCTGAAATGTGGATTCAATAAAGGAATAAATATTAGGGATTTTTCTTGGAACTAAAAAGCAGGCAAGTAATGGCTTTGTCTCATGCTACCTAGGCTGGAATTGCATCCCCCTGTTATTAAGGGAACTATTGCTCGCTCGATATAGAAATGAAATATTCACAACAGTTGCTATTAAAATTTTAACTGACTGATAATGCAGATGGTTACTGCTGTGCCCTCTCCTTTCAGGGCTGTTTGGAAAATCAGGTTTTTAGGGTGTAGTTGCTTTTCTGACAATGCAGTGGGATGGGACAGGGTGACAAGTCATCCCCACTCCACTGCAGCCAGCACATAGCAGAGAACATGCAGCATGCAAGAGTCTGTGATGTGTCAGCTTAGTGAAACTCTTGGTTTTAGGAGCTAGTTGGTACACTTAAACTATTCAAAGTCCCAGAAGTATAACACTACAGTAGCTTGGTGTAGTATTTAAATTTAAAACTAGCAAGCAAAGCTATTGCTATATATAGGCAGGTTTTAGTTTGGCTCAGAGGTTTTTCGTTTTTGTCCTTTCTGAAGTACAGAGCATAAATTGATAAAGCAATACATGTTAGTTGTCCTTAAAAATGTAAATAAAATTACTACCCTCTGCATTTAAGACAGTAGCTCTTCTTTTCAGTGTACCTGCTCATTGCTAATAATGATCCCTTGGCCACCTTCCACGGTGACTGTTCTTAAGTAAGCGCTGCAGCTTGATGGATGAAAGGAAGTCTGGTGAGTGTAATTCAGCTTCCTTGAATCTACTGCTCATGGATCTCAGTGCCCCATAAATTAACAAACAATTACACAGTAACAAGAGATGGCCTTTTTCATCAGTCATCACTTCACTACATCTTATTTAATTTTAGGCAGTGGTACTGGGCAGTGTATTAATATAAGATTAATTTATGATCATTAATATTAAAATATTACTAAACATTTTATTCTAGCAGTTGTTTTATTATTCTGAAAAGCTTTTGGAGAGCAGCGTACAAATGTATAATTAAATCACATGTAGATGGTGGCACGATTTGTTTCTCACAATCAGTAATGTTTCATTCAGCCGCCTGGGCAAATTTGGAGATGCATTTCTATTAAAAATAAACCCCCTTATTATTACAGATAATAGTATTTTGATCTCATTAACATGGATATTTTTCTCTAAGCTGAGCTAAACTGTAGTGTAGCAGTAAAAAGCTCCTTTTTATTTCTTCTGACCTGCCATATAATTAAGATCCTGTTTATCAAAGTTTGCATTAGAACACTAATTGCATTACAAGCAGACTTGCTTATTTCTGAACTGTTTATGATTTAATTGACTTGTTTAAACTGATTTTCATGTCTCTGTGAAATTACATCATTAATGAAATTTATTTACACATGCAAATACTAATACATCACCCCATTATACTAGTAATGATTAACAAACCCATTAATGTCCTAATTGAATGAGTTTGCATGTATGTGCAATCTGGTAGCACTGCAAGTTGATTTAGGAGTAATACCATTTTAAACACTATGCCTCGATGCAATGAACTGAGATTTAAAACTCAGGGCAACAAGCAGCATGGCTGTTTGTATATAAATATTATTCCTGTGTACAATGAAATGGTAATATTGAAGAAAAGTATCTTAATTTTACTATTTTATCAAGAATATACCAGATTTTATTTGAATGGTCTTCTCATTACTGTAGAGACTGGCTAGTAATAAAGCATGATATAATAAATAAATAATAAAGCATAACGTGATATATAAATATCACAATATGTATACATTGTGTCTGATATGCATATATTATTTATTTTGTCTCTAAATTGGAGAGACATCGATTTGATAGATTTAGGAGTAATGGTACTGTTTTACATGCATATTCATGTATGAAATAAGCTTAACGTAGAAATTCAGTAATACCGATCTTTGTTTGCATTTATTACTATAGGGTGCTGATCAGTATTTAGGATTCTAAAGTGTCCAATGACAAGAAAATAAATTTTACATACCTCACTCACCAGAGAGTCTCATATAGTATGGCACAGAGGCTACTTGTGATAATTGAATACCATTTTGAGTTATTTTATCACAAAATAGAGTTTAATCTACTACACTGACAATTGCTTAACAAATGCAAAAAAACTCATCCTAGGCTCCTGTTTTCCTGTTCACTTTCCATCAGGAAAGCTAAAAAAAACCCCAAACAACCCAATAACAAACCTAACCACCTCGTGTCTGGATTTGTGTCAAAAAAGTGGAAGACTTACACGTGGGTGATAATGCACAAGAATAAATGTGTGTACAACCGAACAGGACGTAGGAGTTCATAAGTCTACCTGAAAAAAGAAACAAGTTCCCTATTTTAACTTAAGACTGTGTGAAATGTGTCAGTGGCCTGTATTTTCAGAAGCAAAAAATTATTTATGTGCCCAAAGGCGAATTTTAGGATGAGTTCTCTAAAATATTTGTTCTTGCAAGAGCTAGTAAATGGAGCAGGATTCTAGAGCAGAGATGGTGATTTTTAAATGTTGAAATGTGTAAAAATGCTACACAGAACTGAAGTATAGCATTTATTGGGTTAATTTTGCAATCAACTCTTCTTTCACAATCCTTTTTAGTTTGAGGGATAAGAATCTTATTGAGACCTGCAGTTCCACTTATTCCCATCTCCCAAAGAGATTTTAGATCCTACTCTTCTCATTTGACAAACACAAATAGTGACCTTAAAGAAAAATGTGACACTATTCAGTACACAGAACCCCTGACACAAAGAAATACATTCTCTTTAATCTCTTATCTCTTTTTAAAGCCTCAAAAACGCTTTCTCTTTCATGTTTCCAGTCTTTATTTATGTGCAAAGACTTTCTCAAATGACTGAATTCCCTAAAGCTATTGTGATAAGAACATGTGCAAAGCTATTGTGATAAGAACATGTGCAAAGCTATTGTGATAAGAACATGAAGTATACTTGACAATGTGTTATGTACTGAGTATAACCCACCAAATACTTTAGGGTGCCCTGGATGCAGTTTCAAGATATGATTTCATGGTTGTAGTGATTTGCACTTTTATTTTAGCTTTCAGGTATGGATTATAAAAAAAAATTAAAATAGAATCCCTAAACTGCATTTTTGCTTTAAAATTTCATTTGCTTTTAATGCTAGAAACGCTGTTTATGCATGCAAGATCCATTTCCTAAATTAGTATGTTATTATTTATTGTTAAACAGATTCACCAGAAACCTGTTTTTAAAAAGCTTAACAATGGTTTTCCATCCATGAAACAGAATTTTCTCATGAACATAATCCATTAAACATTTTCAGTATAAAATTTCATTTTATTTTAATTAGTTGTCAATGGTGCCACTATATTAATGTGGAAGTGGTAGTCCTCTGTAAAGTTCAGGTCCATTTAATACTACTTAGAAATGTGTTACATACTTCTAATGTTTTAAAAAGGTGTCCAAAGGTTCTTTTAAAAAAATTAATCATATCTAGCCACAGATTTACCTTAAAACAAAAGAAAAATACCAGTAAAATATGTTGGAATCTAAAGCAGACCTAATCCACAACAATACAAGGTAATATCTCATAGTAAGTCAGTTTAACATGGATTATTTCTTTAGAAACTTCCTAGCCTTTTCTCTCTGGGTTAGTCTTTCAAGTGCCGACCTGTTCCACAGAAGTTGTATTCTTCCTGCAGCAAGCACTTGTTATAAAGTTGTATCTTCATATGTGACAATTTGCTTCTCTTGGCTTAAATTGGATTTTATGGGTGTGTAAAACTGGTATAACATGGATTAGTCTACTTAACATACCACAGGAAGTAAAAGCTTTTCATTTGCTCTAAGAATCACAGAATAAAAGAGTTACCAGTTTGGAAGGGACCTCCAAGATCATCAAGTCCAACCCATGC
>NDXB01004772.1:0-17591 GCA_002631895.1 Agapornis roseicollis | reverse complement strand
CGAGAGCAGAGCAGAGGGGCAGGATCCCCTCCTTGGCCCTGCTGGTCACGCTCCTTTGGATGCGGCCCAGGATCCGGTTGCTTTCTGGGCTGCAAGCGCACACTGCAGCCGGCTCATGATCATGTTCTCATCAACCACCACCCCCAAGTCCTTCTCTGCAGGGCTGCTCTCAATCTCCTCTCTGCCCAACCTGGAGCTGTGGCTGGGATTGCTTTGACCCAGGTGTAGGACCTTGCACTTGGCATGGTTAAGGACATTTAAGACATGAAGCACTAAAAACATATTGACAAAAACGCTTGTAAAACCTGCCTGTGATCACTAACTGAACATCACGAGTGACACCAAGATCCCAACATTGTCTGTTTGCTCAGATGGAACAGCACCTCCTTCCATGGCTCTGCACCTGTGCCAGTGTCACCTAGCACAAACCCAGATCAAGGTGCAACTTCCTGAGTGCTTAAAAAGCAAGTGCCAGGAGGAAATGCCAACCACGCCCCTTATACAGGCAAAGCTGAAGTGAACACTGAGCTTCAGCAGCCATGAAGAGCAGCGTACCAACACATAACCCACTAAAGAACTAAACTGCTGAAAATCTTCTCCAAGGAAGAGTTAAACTGGGTTAATGGGGTTACATTTAAACGCTGACGCAACCCTGAATTATTTCTATCTCCCCAATCAAAAAAAACCCACAACTTTCTTGCTCTGCACTTATCTGCCTTCCAGGCTGCCTCAGAATTTACCCCTCATCCTTTATCTGTCAGCCACCCCCTTAGCTATACGCTTCCCTAACATGACCCCATCCTCCTTCTGAAGCACAGTCTGATTAAACAGGGCCAGGTCCAGCCTCTCCTGCCACATCGAGCAACTGCCATGTTGTCTTTCTGCCACCAACTACTCAGTTAGCAGCAGGGTTAATGTACTTCAGGTTTCTGAGTCCTGGTACTCCTCATAGATGAGCTTTCTACGTGTACTTTGAAAAGCCCAACTCAATAGGGTTGCTCCCACACGCACAGAGAGCCGAGTTGTAGCTTTAGTGTGTTTGGAGAAGGTAGAGAGCAGGTGCAACTTGGCAGTTACCTGCTCTGCATCGCTTTCGGGTGATAGATAACCAACCCCCCGCTCGATGGCTGCCATCACCCCCAGAGGAAGGAGGACGGGGCTAAAAGATCACCCAAAAGTGCTTCTTTCCCTTCCACATGAGGAGATGCCAGGCTGGCAGCTGAGCGCAATCAATGCCCCCAAGCCCTTCACTTGAGCAGAAGCATGAGGCAGTTATCGCCGAGCAGCTCCACTTGCAAAGCACACCGAGGCCGCCTGGGGGGTCCGAGCTCTCTCAGGGTGCGCTCCAACTTCACTCATTTCCACCAGCGGCCAGAACCGAAGTTATTTCATTCCGGTTCCTCCTCTCGCCAAACACCGGCCCCCCACGACAGGGCCGCGGAGCCGTCTCTCACCATAAACGTGGCTCTTAAACCCCCTGCCTGGCCCGACCAAGACCCGACTCGCGCTGAGGGGAGCCCAGCGGCACCGCACACCCGAGCCAAGGAGCCGGGCCCGGCCGCCGCGCCCGCCGGGAAAGCCCCGCGCCTCCCCCGCGCCATCGGCCATGACGGGAGCCTCTCTCAAGAGAAGCGCCCGCCGCCCGCACCGCCCTGCCCGGTTCCCCCCAACCCAGGGCCTGACCGGGAGGCCGCGGCAGCCGGCTCCGGCCCCACTCACCCCTTCCGTCGAGCTCGGCCAGGCGGGCGTGCGGCTCAGCCGCGGCCCCGGGGGGCGGCGGAGGTCGGCTCGGTGCTGTCCGGCGCGGGCGGCAGCGAACCCACGGGCGCTCGGCAGCGGGAGGGCGGCGGTCCCGGCACGGCAGAGCTCAGCCCTGCGGAGCATGCGCCGGGCCCGGCCCGCCCGAGGGTGGTGCCTCCCCGCGGCCGCCTCCCGTGCTGAGGGGGCTGCGAGCGCAGGGGCGGTGATGGCGGCTTCGC
The DNA here is from genome assembly GCA_002631895.1 of Agapornis roseicollis. NCBI lineage: Eukaryota > Metazoa > Chordata > Aves > Psittaciformes > Psittacidae > Agapornis > Agapornis roseicollis. The sequence continues at coordinate 15,612 of NDXB01004772.1, read as the reverse complement.
TGAGGCGCTGCAGCGCTCTGCGGGCGGAGGCGGATCAGGCCCTCGGAAACCGCCGAGCCCCGGCGGGACGGCCCTGCCGAGGCTGCAAGGGTGTGACTGGAGCCGAGCCAAGGAGAAAGACCGGGTTAAAATGAGCCTCTATGCTGAAGTGGGGTCAGCACCTGGGCAATTAACAGCAGGTTGTTAGCAGGTGATTACAAACAGCTGTCAGCCAACGTGTGGTGGCACCGCTCAGTGCTGAAGTTGTGGCGTTGTCCTCACAACCCCGGAGCAGTGGGCTGAGCTCTGGGTGTTACTTGGATCATAGAATCCCAGACTGGTTTGGGTTGGAAGGGACCTTAAAGCCCCTCCAACCCCTGCCACGGGCAGGGACCCCTTCCACTGGAGCAGCTTGCTCCAAGCCCCTGTGTCCAACCTGGCCTTGAGCACTGCCAGGGATGGGGCAGCCACAGCTTCTCTGGGCCATCACCCTGGGCCAGCGCCTCAGCACCCTCACAGGGAACAGCTTCTGCCTCAGAGCTCAGCTCAGGCTCCCCTGTTGGGGCAGGTTCAAGCCATTGCCCTTGGCCTGCCCCTACAGGCCCTTGTCCCAAGCCCCTTTCTCTCCAGGTTCCCTGCAGCCCCTTTAGGCCCTGGAGCTGCTCTCAGCTCTCCCCTTCAGGAGCCTTCTCTCCCCCAGGCTGCCCCAGCCCAGCTCTCTCAGCCTGGCTCCAGAGCAGAGCTGCTCCAGCCCTCGCAGCAGCTCCATGGCCTCCTCTGCCCTCGCTCCAACAGCTCCACGTCCCTCTTGTGCTGCTGCCCCAGAGCTGGAGCAGGGCTGCAGGGGGGTCTCCCCAGAGCCCAGCAGAGGGGCAGGATCCCCTCCCTGAGCTGCTGCTCACACTCTGGGGGTGCAGCCCAGCACATGTGTGGGTTCTGGGCTCAAGCACACACTGAAGCGGGGTCATGGGGAGCTGCTCCTCACCTAACCACTCAACCAAAGTGTCTCTGGTCTGAAGGGCTGTGACCCCAACCTTCCTCCCCAGCTTCAGTGCCAACACAGAGCTCAAGGAACCTGGCTGCACAATGGGCATCAAGAAAGCAGCTTCCAGCTAACATTGATTCCGCTGCTGCAAACACCCCAACCCATGGCTACATTCATTTCTTCAACAGCTTGCCATGAGATGGGGAGGGTAGGAGAGAGCAGGGGCAGACCTGTGTATCAGGGAATCCACAAGCCACACTTTTGCACCTTTTCTGGCCCCAGCCCAAATCCTCAGTCAGTAAACAGGAAGCCACTGCTGAACTCCATGACACACATGCACACCCCAAACAACCTCCTCAACTTCTTCCTCCTGCAAATACAGCTGTCAACATCTTTAAAGAAGAGAGTATCTGTATATGCAAAGAAGGGTGTCAGGGCTGCACCTCAGTGGTCATGAGAGCTTCAGGAACTGAACTTGTTGCTGTTCTTGGAAAGGCAGCGCCCTAAGGAACATAGAAGTTGCAAGCAGGGGTTTACAATAGAAAAGCTGTATATTCCATTGTGGTCAAACTCCAGGAATATTTGTTAATATCATGTCCTTTATGAAACAGACTTCTACTTGGTGAGATAGGAAAGCACCTCTAGATACTACCAAGCTACTCCTCACCACCCCTTCTCACCACTACAGCTGTGTCCCTGCTAATGTGGGTTGCAACATCTGCAAGGTCCAGCCTTGATGCCAACATAACCATGTAGGTCTAGATGCAATGCCTGGATCCTGGACTGCAGCACTTCTGGAAGCACCAACCAGAACAACAATTATGCCAACACCTCTAAGTCTCAGAGAAGGCGAGACTGAAGACATCACCCTGAATCAATACAATAAGCTGCCACAAAAAGCAGCTTTAAGACCTCACTACACCTTTTAAGTACCTTTCCTGTAAAGAGCTTAGTACAGTAAATGTGAGTAAGCAGATATTAAAAATAGCTGAGCAGGGACGCTCTTGTTCGATCACTTTTAGCAATGACTCAAACACTTCTGACTCACGCCAAGTACATCCTGCTGTATCTGCTTTCCCAGTGCTCACTGTAACAACTCCTGCTTTACATACTGGACATCACTGCTGATTTGGATACCTCAGAGACAGAGGAGTCGTGTGTGTCAATACTCACCACTGAAACTTAATCTGAATTTCCTACTTGTTCATTCGGCCTTCAGTGATGGTTTCTAAGTAAATGACTCACAGGATTATGCCGCAAAAGGACTGAAAGCCAACATAGACAAGGACTAGAAATTAAGGAGTTGTCTTACCTAGTTTGACAAAAGGTTTGACAGGCAATTATCAAGAATCTCACTTGAGAAAATCCTTTCTTACACTGAGTTACGAAGTCACGCTCTAACAAGATTATCCTCCTCGTAACCCCCAAGTCACACAGCCAGGCTTTGTGAATGCAGTGTCTCTGCTGTTCCTTGTTCAAACCACCCGAAAAAACAGAGAAAAAACCCTCCTAAAGCACATCTTAATCATGTTTGCTGGAGTTTACAGCAACAAGTGGTCACATATAGGGAATTTCCACCCAGTTGAAATCATAGCTTTTAGACTTCAACTGTACATTTACGATCAAAACATCAGAGAATGGAAAAGCCATTACAAAACCTTCTCAAGAGATGCACAATTCATCCAAGACTGATCGAGCCGACCAGGTATCAATTACAACCTCTTTAATACTACATATACACCATAGGTGGCAAGGTGTGATCCTGTGTATTTTACAGATAAGGTAGTGCTCCAGAACTGTTTATGTGCTTCCAAATCATATGTAACAGTCTTTGCCAGGCTTGCACTAATATCCTCTGAACCAAACAATTTTATGATCTCTTAAGGCATGATTGTCAAAGAAAACAACAAAGAGAAGAAGATAAAGGGGCTACTGGTAGCAAAGCAACATCAGGTAGGTCATCAGCATATATATATATGTATATGAAGGCTTATATATGATTATATACAAAGGAGATACATATGTATACGCATATATATGTCATTCAGGAGTTACAGGAAGTTTTTATGTGAACTTTAGTCTCATTGGCAATATAACAGTGGTATGTTTCTTTGGGGCTGAGTGGCTTTTGGGGGAGAAGATAATGCAGGAGGAGAATCACTATCCTGAAACCTCTCTAAAAAATACCATGTATTTTATGGAAGCCCCACATTGTTGAATGCTCTATTTTCACAACTCTATTAGATACCTTATGCATGAGTTATTCATAGTAACTTATACTGTGCTAGACTTGAAGATCATCACTTTCTGCTCTTCTTTGCCAGAAAAAGCCCAACACAACTAGTTTGGGGGACATTTTCAGTGTCACTGGGAAAAGGAGATAAATGTTATGCCCAGAGTGACCCATTTCTAACTATCAAACAGCTTTTGCCAGCTTCCAAAGCTAACAAAAACTAGCAGTAAAGACCAAGCTCAAACTGTCTGGTCAGAAAAACAGGAACTGTCCTCTAGAATTGGAGTTTTGTATTTCCCCTTTTGAACTTGATACTAGAACTAACAATGTATTTTGCATCTAAGAGAACACAAGACAAAACCTGCTGAATTTTGGGGGAGAAGGGTAAACTTAAAAGCAATTATTTGCTGCTAAAAGTTGGTTCTAACTTCAACTAAACAGAGAATGGCTTCACGCTATGCACTCCTTTTCATACTTCTAGGAATGAGACAGCACAGGCAAGTGAGCACAGCTGAAAAGGGACCGCCCATGAAACTCCATCAGAAAGTCATGAGGAGGAAAAAAAAAAGAGGCAAGTCTGAGGCCTTTTAAAATCACACCTCTCCCGTTTCATACGCTGTGATGAAATCGGGTGGCTTACAATCACAATTCCAAAGCCTTGATTTCAAAACTAAGCGCTATGCAGAAAAGGAACTTCTCAGAGGCATGCTTCACTCCAGGTCTGCAGCCAATCTGCAGATATCACAGTGCAGCTATTCTGAGCAATACATGCTTAACTATAAAGGGCAATACTTGCTACAAATAATACTTTAGAGGGGAAAAAAGGCTTTGGGAAACAAATCTGCCTATTGAAGCTTTAGTAGGAGATGATGAAACCTAAAAGCAGAAAGCACATTGTGCATACAGTAACTGCCTGTCACAGCCTGTCAGATCTGCAGCACAATATGGCTACTGAAGCCTTGGCTCCAATACTCATAACCATAAAAGTACTTCCTTTTTGCTGTCCTTAAAAGCAACTTAGAAATTTCAGTTAGCAACTTAACTTGCTTTTAGTAAAAGCGACTTAGAAATTGAATTGCATGCTCACATGGACTCAGCAACAAAACCTCTTTCATACTTCATTATGTTGCTGGTTTATCCTGTAACATCTAAATATGCTCAGCCTTAAACTGTTCAACCCTTCCAAAAACTAGTGATACCACAGCAAGCATTCTTCATCATTTACAGAAGCCTCATGGATTTTGGGGAGACAAAGCTTCACTCCAAACCCCTGCCCTAAACCACTGTAATTGCCATGCTATCCCATGAAAAAGCAAACTTAAGATGCATCAACACATTAAAAGAATCATGCTTGGCTTGTTTCAGAAAGGAAAACAGGGTCAAAACCCCTGTTAGTTTGTAACCTAACACACTGAAACAATATTTGTTACATGAAATACATCTCTGTATCAAAAGGTTAACTGCAGACCTCAAAGGAAACAGGCAGAAATTAGTTACAAGTGATCTCTTATGAACCAATCTCTGTAATTCCTGTAGTAACTTGGATGTATCACCCCTCCAGTTTCCTTAAGCAACCTGAGAATTATCAGAGGAATTTCACTGAGAGGAAATACCCTGTTTTCCAAACGGCTGCTCAAAACCTTTCCCTGTGTCTTACAACCTGGAAACCTGGCAGCATTTCTGCTTTGGTGGTTACTGTATGGCGTGAAGTAAAACCAGTTCATTTTCTCAGCTGGCTCAATGCATGTAAATCACACTTAACCGGTATGCGATTTCTGTGCAAATGCTGTCATAATCTTGTATATTAAGTTGTTATCTTTAAAATGCAAGGTTATCTGCAGTTAGAAACAGTCTACTGCGTGTTGCTGTACCACTCTAGACACAGTCCTTCAATGCAAATAGAAGAAGAACCTAATCATTTCCCTTATTCTTAAGGGGAAATAAACTCAAGAAAAGAAAGCCACCCATGTGCTGTCAGCATATAGATATCTAACAACTCAGCAGTGCAGAACTTGTCACTTCCATGTTTGCACATCACAATGACCAACACCACAACACACGACCACCCATGCTGTGATCCTCACCTTTGTATCTCCTCAAATGCAGTGCTGGAGGCTCCTGGGGCCATTACTCAAGGATTACACAGATGACACTCAAGCCCAAGTGATAATCCTACAGCAGGAATTCATGCTTGCAGGCCCCTGAGGCATTAAAGTACTGAGGAAAAGAGAACTTCAGTGCTCGCCACAGTTTTTCCTTTGCCCTCCAAAACATGTCTATGCCGGCACTCAGAATGGGAGATGAACTTTGGAGATAGATTTAAGAGTTTCTGCTCCAGCAGGATCTTCACCTGCATAGAACAAGGATGGATACACCATGTCTGTTCCATTCCATGCTGCTCCGTGTCTCTCAAGCCACCAGCTCTTGAGCAGAACAAGTTCTCAATAACACTTGTCAAAGGGGCTCATGCACAATTTTACACAACTCCTATTGTTAGAACCTTGTTTCCCAGTTTGTTTTCTTACCAAGCCACCAGAAAGCTGATCTCAATATCCATTAGCTTCCAACAAGAGCTCACAGCCTTTTAACTCCTCCCTCGAGTGTTCAGTGTGCAATTGGTCTCTTCATCTCTGAAAATCTAGTGGAACAAATATGCAGAACCACTCTCACAAACAAATTCACCTGAATTTAAGCAAAAGGCCACAACCCTTTGCCACAAAATCACCACGAGTAGAATTCCTAACATCCACAATGATGGAAATCCATGGGCCACTATTTCCTTATCAATCACAGCAAGCAAGAAAAAGTACACTGGAATTTGAGATTCAGAAAACCCGCTGTATTTTTTTTTCTTTGATAGTAATAGAAGAGCTGCTCTGTTGGCTTAAACCCATTGGAAATACACCACCATTCTGTTTTAGTCTCAAAACCTGACCCTAGCACTAACAGATCGTCCTGAGCACTAACAGATTGCGACCAGAGGTCACTGAAATCAGGGCAAAGGACTTCATCTGGGCTGCTTTCAACTTTGCTTTCTGCTAGTTAGCATCACATACTTGACCTAGACCCCTGGAAAATACTTTGGAGAGGAACTCAGAAAGAGCCACCCTGCCGTTTTCACTAGGAATGATGAAAATGTAATTGAGAATTACAGAAGCCAAACCCACCATCTTTTAAATCTCACAGATTTTTTCTGTTTACTGTAACAAGAGAGCAAACAGATGTGGCAAGGGAAACGAAATCAGCATGCCAGGTACTCCAATAACCAGATATTCCCTACTGGTTGCAAGCACCTACTTGGTTTTTTCTAGAGGACTGACACACACAAATTTAAGCTGGCAATAAAAGTAACTACAGAATTAAAAATGGAGGTACCAAAAGGTGGGGGTTTATTAAACCACAACTTCCATGAAAAAAAATATACCGGTTACCTTTTAAAGCTCCTGGAATTGAACAGGATCAAATGCAAATCAAAACAGGAAGAGATACCTCAGCTGTAAACTAAGAAAACCTGATGAGGGACTTGGTATGCAAATTCAAGAGACAACTCTACACCAGCACTGCTAAGCCACCAGTTTACTGCAGAATGCTTACAGCCAAAGAACACCCACCACACCAGGCTTCTTCACGGTATTTAACTTCTCAGAGCATATTCCCAGGAGTTTAATTCCACCTCCTACCCCTTTTAAAGACATTTCATAGCTCATCCCCAATTCTGGATGAGGATGAACTAGACGGGCAGGAAAGGGAACTGCCCCATTGTAGGCACATTTTATGAAGGGTTCATGGAGTCAACTGCTTGCTGCTCTACAGAGTTATGCCATATTCTTCAGGAGAGTTTGATTCTAAGTCAGTCCTGAAAACTTCATCCCTATTAACATAGGGATATAACATATTAACCTTCCCAAGCCTTTGTATGGGGCTTAGCAAATTATATGTTCATGTTTGTAGGTTGTGCCCTCTCTAGGAGTCCACACCACGAGACACACCACTAAAACCAGAAGAGCTTTGTAGGACCACAAGTGTGTATTTGTTCATGTGATTGGGATCACTGTATCAGCCTTACCTGCTAATTAAATGACTCTTAACCTCCCCTGTCTCTGAAGCTGAGTAGCAATAGGTTCTGAAAAACAAACACCTTGCAGAACAAGTGCTGATTAAATTGCTTTGAAAACAGGAGCTGAAAGGTGCTAAATCTTATTTCCAGCCAAAGCCATGCAAAAAAAAAAAGCTGCAGTTCTAACAAAAGGCTTTGCCAGCTTCAGAAAAACTATCAGGACAGCTGCTTGTATCTCAAGGCCAAACTCACCACAAAGCTGGGGACAAACCAAGTTCTTTCTGTAATTACTGAGCTTCACTGATATACACCAGTTTGTCTGTGCAAAACAAGTTGCATGGAACTCTAATGAAATCAGTGCACACAAAAAGCACAGCAGTTTACATTAACCTCTAATAAAATTTATCAAGCACTTAAATAACAAAGATACAATGGCTTGGAAAACTCCTACGGAATTTGTTCATCAGAGGAAAGCATGGAACAATCTCAGGGCTCACAATGAGCCAGCATAGCGGAGGTGAAGGTAATGCATGATGCTGATTTCTCTCCCTACAGAAGCATCGTCCAACCACAGATTTATAGCTTGGCAGCTCCTTTCCTTGTCACATAAAATTACTCTCCAAGTATACAGAGCAAGAGGGTGGTTCTACCTAAATGCTCCTCTGCATGCTAAATGACACATGAAGCACATCAACAGGTATATGCTGTGGTGCAAAACAAGCCTAGAGAAAGTTATTCGGGTTAGATATAAAGAAGGAGCTCTTTACTGTGAGGGTAGTGAGGCACTGGCAGAGGTTGCCCAAAGAAGTGGTAATAGCTCCATCCCTGGCAGTGTTCAAGGACAGGGCTTGGAGCAATCTGGCCTAGTGTGAGGTACCTCTGCCCATGGCAGAGGGGCTGGAACTAGATCATTTTAAGGCCCCTTCCAACCATAACTATTCCATGATTTTATTTAGATGGACTCTACGAAGAAGTTAAACTGCTCCCACTTAAAAGCATATTTGTGTTTCTTCTGCAGGATTTTCACTGTGTCCAAGCTAACACATCCCTGCGGGAAGCAGGGCAGGGAGCTGATGAGAAGTGCTCCAAGCTGGAACACATATCCATCAGAACACGTTAGTTGCTCAACCAAAGGGTTGACATGCCACAACAGGAGTGCCTCAAGATAGTTCTACTGTGATCTGCAACGTGAAACCACAGCCTCAATGATACCCGGGCAGCACTGCTCACCTCCTCCCTCTGCATGCACACCGTAAGCAAAGAAAAATATGGGCTCATTACTCACTTAATTCCATGGCAAACTTGTACCAACACAGTGAGATTAAACCTGGAGATCCCATGTGCTTTTAGTGCAAAGTCAACTTTCAGTCAATACCAAAGGGTGAACAATTTATCTGTACACAGCCGAGTTAGTACGACCTGTGTCTTAGGTTTTACTTGTTTAAGGCTGTGCTCAAGTACTCAGGATTTAAAAGGTGCCTTTTTTTAAGCTAAGTGAGCCCTCTGTTTGCTGATGTATCTTGCTTATAATTGATGTAACTTGGCTGTGTGTTGTAAGTCACATGTACAGGAAGTCTAAAGGACTGCAAACCCACAGGACTGTGTTGTCTTTTTTTAACTTGGCAGAAGATAACTGTTCTTCTTTTGCAAAGCTGAAGTCCTTCAAGTCAACTATCCCTATATGTCCTTTGACTTACCACCTTTGGCTTTGAAATCAAACCCATGCTCTCCTGTGTTAGCCAATTCCACACTTGTAAGAAAGGTGTTCATGGTCATAAATTGCTACTGAAATAAGGGCTGGCATAAAACAACACAAGCTGATTATTTCCATGCGACACTGGTGGTAAGACAAAGAATCCCAATCCTCCTGCTACCAGCTTGCATCTACATAGAACATATTCATCAGGCTATGGAGGCTTGTTCTAGACTATCAATAAACACAACCTCTATGTTCCCTTCATGAAGGCAATGATACAGAAGCATCAACACAAGCATAAGCTTTCTTGGCAATAAACAGTTATGATCCTAAGAAAAAAATGGGGATCAAACTCATTTTCTCTGATTATACCAGCACTTTCCAGAATGGGGACGAACTATTGACTATTCCCTGTCTTTAGGGGACAGAATTATTAAGAAACTTCCCAAAAATCAATACTAACAGTCAACTAAGATACGTTTAAGCTATTCGCTGCCTAAGATGGGCACTGATGTTCCTAACAGCAAATCAGTTAGAGGAGTGATGAGGTTATAGCACCATTTCAGAAGGAGGTGAACATTCTAGCCTGCAGACCACTAAACAGACTTCACCTTTAGAAACAGTGGAAGACAGTAAGTGCCAAGTGTTGCAATTGCTGCTGTTAATTCTGTAAGTCTTCAGGAGGGTAGAAGATTCAAATAAGGAAAAAAAAAAGAGTTTAATACAAATGCAACACAAATCAATAGCAGGAAGAGGTAAAAAGACAAACAGTGGATCTGTAATCTGTTTTCAGTGAGGGTAACTCCTGAAGAAGAGCGCTCCAGCACAGGTTATAGAGCTGTAAAGGCTGCCAACAGAGGCTGATACATACAGGTCAGGCTCACTGTTTCAACTGCCTGGTTCCTTTTGAACTTTTAAACTCTCTAAATAGATGGGCTCTGGCAATTTCAAACTCATTAGTTCCTCCGTGCTTTGAGGAAAAGTGAAATACAGAAGCATTCAGGAAGTGAAAGGTTATTTCTTGCACATCTGCAGTAAACATGAAAGACTCTGAGTGCACAAGAAAACCATATCAAGTGAACTGCAAATGCCAGCTTAGAGCTGTTCTTGATTAAAAACCCCAGAACCAAGGGTGGCCACCCCTTCCATCCACACAGGAGGCCACCAGCTTCAGTTAAGATGCAAGAGCTTGAAACCCTAAGAACAAAACCAAACCAACCTGTGCAAAAGAGCAGATTTAAATATAAAAGACTGAGCCTAACGCAACACTTAAGCTAAATGGTATCTTTTATACTTCCTGCCCCCCCTTAAACATCTAACACCCCACAAACTCAGAGGGTACAAAGATGCTGGAGAGGGACTGTAGTGACAGGACAAGGGGTGATGGGTTTAAATCTGAACAGAAGAAGTTCAGGTTAGATATAAGGAAGCAGTTCTTTACTGTAAGACTGGCGAAGCCGTGGCACAGGTTGCCCAAAGAAGTGCTAAATGATCCATCCCTGGCAATGTTCAAGGCCAGGTGGGACAGAACCTTGGGCAACATGGTCTAGGCATAAGGCATCCCTGCCCATGGCAGGGGGTTGGAACTGGATGATTTTGAGGTCTTTTCCAACCCAAACCATTCTATTATATTTAAATCTGCTGGTTTAGAATCAAAGGCTATGCCTATTTCAGCACTTAAGCTAGATGGTACCCTTTACGCTTTTTTCTCTTTTCCTTAAAAATCTAAGGCCCTACAAGCTAATATACTTTACCAAAAGCATCCAAGCAAACAAACAAACCTGCTTTGAATTTATCATCACCCCCTGGTAACAGCCAGAGTTGCGCAGAGATGAGTATTTCTGGCTGGCAAGCAACAGGAAATAATTTAGACTGTCCAAGTGCCAAGGCTTTTAAGGTTTGTTTTGTTTAAGGTATCTCTTTGTGCTGCTCGTGTCTCAAAATGAGTATAAAAGTTTGTTCTGCCAAATTGATTTCCTGAAAAACTGAGTCCATGTACAAACAAATGTCTTGTAAGCGTTCCCTCTCCTCTCGCAATCCCCTGTGACTCCAAGTCACAGATCCAGCATGGTCTGCTTCAACTTCCTTACCTAAAAAAGGAGGCTTAGATCGGTCCTTGCTTCTGACATGGAAGGTATAGGGACTTTTCCAGCACTGCTGTCTCCAGCACAGCCCCAGACACAGCAGCTCTCAAAGCAGATCTAGGGACAACCTCCTAGGTTGAACAAGAATTCTTTCCCCTTCTCAATAGCATGAGTCAATATTATCTCAATTCACAGCCAGTAAAATTAAGTAGTTGAAAAGATCTGAAGTGGAAGATCAACAGTTATTTAGATGGATTATGCCCAGATTGAAGGGTTGTTATCAAGAGTCCTGCTGACAAAGTATTACAATAGCTAAATTCCAACTGGGCCACCTGATGGGCAATCCAGACTCCCGCTCAGTTTTCAAATAGCTGGAAATGACAGGAAACAAAACATTCAAGGGACACTTTGAACAGCACTTGGTGTCCAAAACTGCTAAGAACTCCCACTCTGTTGATGTATTGGCAAGTCCACAAGCCAGGGCCCCACTCAGACGCACTCTGCCAGCAAGGGAGATGGTGTACCAAGGTCTGAGGAATACGCAAATTTTCCTTTAGGAGTTTCCTCCTGGAAGTACAAGTAACAGTTGTCACTTGGCTTTTGTGTTCAAAGGGAATTAAGCCTTTTGGGACTGGGGAGGGAATGCAGCATTCCCAGGAAAAAAGGGAGTAAGTGCTGAAGGAATAAACTGTGCCAGTGGCACGGCACCCCAAAGCACCATGGAATGCTGCAGGATATGCTTCTCCATCTGCAGACTGACTCCTCATCTTTGTAAACCTTCCTGTTCCCTCTTCCAGTATACACACAGGCAACCAATGTCTTGACTCATGGTAAATCTGACACGCTTCAGAAGTAAGAGAATATAGAATTAGAGAATCAACAAGGTTGGAAAAGACCTTTCAAGATCATCAAGTCCAACCATTCCCACAGCACTGCCAAGGCCACCACCGAACCATGGCACTGAGGGCCTCATCTGCATAGTTTGTGAACACTTAGAGAAACAGTGACTCCACCAATGCCCTGGGCAGACTGTTCCAACACCTGACCATCCCTACAATGAGGAATTTTTTGCCTAACACCCAGTCTAAATACTGATTTTATCCCACGTATTAGCAGACCCTCCTTTACATAGCAGGCCAGCTTCAAAGAAGTCCAAAACACTTCACAAAGCAAATTTTATGAGATATGTGCATTTATGATACATGTATTTCTGACAGATGAGCTTCTTGAAACCAGTTGCCTTGTGGAAGCTTGCTTTTGACCAGCAAGCCCCTGCTGCTGCTTTAGGAGCTCCATAGCTACAGCAGAAGAGTGGCTTGGTATTTCTGAAACAGTTTGTTTACTATCAGAACTGCTGACGAAGCAGAATCAATAGCAACCTCGAGCCACTTACTCCAACACAAGCAATTCTATTCTCTGGGAGCTGTAACTGTACTTGTGCAGAATCCTAACTCTGCAGGTAGGTTCTTCCTCAAACAACAGCTCCAATTTAATTTTCCCCAGGCTTTTACCACCACCTCACTCCATAGTTTGGGATGCTGCACAGATCTCTGTTTTTCCACTGACTTCCAGTTCTTCTCCTTTATTTTCCATCTTACCTTTCACATCCAGCAGGGAATTAAAAAGTCTAACAGAGTAACAGAGCAGTTTTATAGCCCAGCTATTTAAAATTGTAACCATAACCACATAACATGTAGAGACCCATATCCACATCGCTGTTATCAAACAGCTTGGAGTTGGTAAAAGGTAATGACAGGCAACAGAAATGCTGCAGGATGTACTTTTCCCAAGTAGAAGATGCTCTTCATTTCCTGCAGCTCAGTTTTTCTGTCAGTTACGCAGCTTAAATTACATTTATGCAACAGGTCCAGAGGGGAAACAAAACCCCTCAATTGCTCTATCCAGCTTCTAAAACTGTACTTTTATAAAATGGTAGCTTTATAAGCCTGAATTAAAATATCAGCACTTGTTCCTTAAAAATGCACCTGTTTTCAACAGACCAGGACATTAAAACCACTAAATCACACTTCCTCCCTTTCGCCTTCCAATTTCAATCAAAAGGAATTGCAACCAACCTGCCCAAAAGAACCACCAGCAGCTTCATTTTCCAGTAACCTCATACTCTTTAGCATTGTTTCTGGTCTTTTTGGAAGGATAGGGTGAATGGGGAAAAACAAATAGTGGCCACGGTACCTACAGCACTGCTAAAGGCATTGAGTAATGCCCCTAATCTTTCACTTCAAGTAATGCATAGGAACTACAGCAACAGACAGAACAGTTTAGTGGCCAAACACCCCAAATGCTGTTCCTGAGATCCCACTTTACTTCTTGATAAGTTCTGGCCTATTTGTCCTGCCCTACAAGCAAAACTGAGCAGTACTAGTCCATGAACAAGTTCTCTTTCTAAAAGGCAAGGCTCTGGGTATTGCCTGACTGAATCATGTGCTCCAACCAGAAAAGCCATTTGCCATCAATTTGGCAAGCATTTGCACTACCAATACCTGAAATCTAATTGCATTTTAAGTGCTTTAGAGATCTAGCCTAACTCTGAGTGTGTTTACAGGAATAATACCCAATCTTTTAAGAAACTGCAAAGTGTTGGAAAGGCTACAAAAGAACAAGTTGAATATTGACAGTTTATCACCCAGAAGAGAGTGTTTTATCCTTTTTAATTGCTGTTGGACATGAGACTAGGCAGGAACCATGACCCAACTTAGCCTTCCCTCCACAACCTGGCTCCTAAACATGCTCTGTCCTCATGTCTAAATACAAACCAGTCTAAAAGGTTTATTTCTGTGTGTAAAAGCTTTAACTTCTCAAAACAATTCAAACACCTTCCTCTGTATGTAAACAGAGAGCAGCTTCTCATACAATTCACACCCAATACAGCAGTCAGACACAAGAATTCTCTGCATTCGTGCTCTATTTTGAACCTCTCTCTTCCTCATACCAAGTCAAGCAGCAGCAAGGTGCCAAGAAACCCAAGGGCCAGCTCTGCAGGTGAAAAAGGTGTTTTACCCCCAAATTGGGGGAGGATGGGGAGCAATGTGGTAGGAAGGAGATGAAATCTCCCTGCCCACAAGAGCAGGCATCACTGTCAGGATGCTGCCTACGAAAAAGGAAAGATTTCTCACAGCAATGCAGAAAAGGGAAGCTGGTTTCTGCGAATTCAGTCTTTTATTTGAAAAGCGTCCATCTAAGATTACTGTATTAGTATCACTTACTCTTCCAACCAAAAACCCTGCCTTACTTCCAGCTCCAAGGTGGTAAGGTAAAAGAATTAAAGCAAGTTAAATGGCACATTCTGTTTGACTAAGGAAAAAACAAACTTATAGAAGCATAGAATAGTTCGGGTTGGAAAGGACCTTAATATCATCAGTTCCAACCCCCCTGCCATAAGCAGGGACACCTCACACTAAACCATGGCATACAAGGCTCTCTCCAGCCTGGCCTTGAACACTGCCAGGGATGGAGCACTCACAACCTCCCTGGCCAACCCATTCCAGTGCCTCACCACCCTCACAGCAAAGAATTTCTTCCTTAGATCCAATCTAAACCTCCCCTGTTTGAGTTTGAACCCGTTACCCCTTGTCCTGTCACTGCAGTCCCTAATGAAGAGTCCCTCCCGAGCATCCCTATAGGCCCCCTTCAGATACTGCTATGAGGTCTCCATGAAGCCTTCTCTTCTCCAAACTTACAAGTTCCATTATTTTGCCCACTTTTCAGATATGCTTCAGCATTTTGCTTTGCAATTCATACAGGTTTGCTTTCCAAAGCTTTTGCATCAGATACTCTCTCCAGATCTTGCTTCCCATTTGTTGTTTAAATAAACTCATTGAACAGACAAGTCAATTTGGACATACAGAAATAGCATGTTCTTGAACATGCTCTAGAATTACACAGCCTACCTCTCAAACAAGGCCACTTTTATATTAATTCTGAAAGACTTCTGCAGTGCAAAAGACTTCCAGGAGTTCACAGACTCAACATTGTTTCAGCTCTGTGTTTATATTCTTGTGCAAATTTAAACCCACTCGCCCTGGCTTTTTACAAGCTTTTCACCTAACCTTTCCCTAAGGTCAAGTGTTTGCAGTTTTGCTCTGCGTGTGCATAGTGTATTCTCTGTTCCACCAGGCTTTGGGAAACAGCTTGCAGGTACTTAGACAATGAAGAATCACAGAACAGTTAGGTTTGGAAAGGACCTTAAGATCATCCAGTTCCAACCCCCCTGCCAGAAGCAGGGACACCTCACACTAAACCAGGACACCCAAGGCTTCATCCAACCTGGCCTTGAACACTGCCAGGGATGGAGCACTCACAACCTCCCTGACCAACCCATTCCAGTGCCTCAGCACCCTCACATCAAAGAATTTCTTCCTTAGATCCAATCTAAACCTCCCCTGTTTCAGTTTGAACCCATTCCCCCTTGTCCTGTCACTGCAGTCCCTAATGAAGAGCCCCTCCCCACCATCCCTATAGGCCCCTTTCAGATACTGGAAGGCTGCTCTGAGGTCCCCACACAGCCTTCTCTTCCCCAGGCTGAACAGCCCCAACTTTCCCAGCCTGTCTTTGTATGGG
>NDXB01004770.1:27815-43394 GCA_002631895.1 Agapornis roseicollis | reverse complement strand
TACAATTTAATAATACTGATTCTATGCAGGATCTGAGGAAAGACACAGCATGCAATATAACCATAAAAGTTGAAAAAATGAAGACATATTTGTTTTTTTTTTTTTCAAGGATTTTTTTTTGAGGCACTTTGTCGTCTATGTGATTTTCAGGAAATTTTAGAGAACATTATTGAAAGGTTCTCCAGGTTAATATTTCCCTGAGAAGTGATATGACTTCTCTGATATTGAGTATCTACAGCAAACCAAAATGTTTGTAAGGGTATACATTGTTAATGCAAAGATTTTAGACCCCAGGATTTTCTGATATGACACAAAAACCAAAGATGACATTCGGTTAGATCAAGAATAAGGCATCACTTAAATGGAACATACTTTAGAAAAGTACAATAAGAAGCCCAATAGCTGATCTTAATTACTTTTGAATAGGAAAAGTAACCCTTATTATTTCGTTAACTCTCATCTTCTGCTCATTACCATCAAGATATTTCTATATAAGCTTCTAACTAATTTTTACAATGCTGACAAAGTGTAATTTTTGCTAATTGCATCTGGTCTCCTTTTTGGCAATCCTAATGCAGAGATGATGAATTGCAGAATAACTTAATCTGTCATGCCTGTATATTTCTTAGTTACCTACAAAATAATTCCAGGGTTCAAGAAAGATAGGACACTAGATTAGAAAGACAGGATACTAGATTAGAAAGACAACAGATCAACAGATCAAACCCTGTTTCATATTCTGGTCAATATCTGATATTGCATGACAAAGAAAAAGCTCTGTTCTTAGCCATCCACCTATCTATCAATACTGCATGTGAAGAAAGACATTCTTTTTGATCTTTACTGGCAATCTGCTTACTCTTTGATGCATAAGATTTAAATAGCCATAAATATAATAGGAAATAATTAAGTTTACATAAATAATTCATCCACAGTATTTGATATTTGGAAACAAACCAACTTTGGAGAACACCTTCATTCTGAATCACACAATGACTGACACCAGCATGTACAACAGGGGAACAGAAAGCATTATACTGATGAATGCTGATGAATGATGAATGATGTCAAGGACATGCACCATATGGTGTTCAATGATAAACAGAAGTTAAAAAAAAAGGGGAGAGGAAAGCAATGACACTTTACCTTTGGGTGCTTCTGTAACTTTTAGCAGAACGTCTAAATGGTCAAGAATGAGTACATCACTACACTACTGAATATAAAATGTGACATTAATAAAAGTTTAGATCTATTAAATCGAATTTTCTTTATACATTATAGACAAAATCCTGAACCTACAGAAATCAACAGCAAAATTACTATTTTCTTCACCATGATAAAAATATCCATTTCTATAATGATTTAATAATTAAAGCTTTCAATAGTGCAAAAAATTTTAATAGTATCATCTTTTAAACTTACATATCTGACCTTCCTCAGAGGCTCTTTGACTACTGATAATAGTATAGGCTTCATATGTATCCAAGCAGTGACAGATAAAGCTGATCAGCTGTCTTCTGAAATCAGTGGGAGGTCTTGGAGTTTTTTTTATAATCTCAAGATTGATAAAAACAAGTTTTCTGGAAGAACAGTGTAACTCCTAGAACAAAATTAAGACTTTAAGATGTCTACTAGAAATAGACGAAAAAATCTATTAGAAATAGAAGAAATTTTCTGTGTGTATCCTTAGTATTAACAAGTTTAGATAAGATACAATATGCAAGACAGGCCCAGTGATAGCGTTCTGTATGTACCTCCACATCTTTTGTCTTTGTCTTCTTCCACAGTCTTAAACATCCAAAAAACTTTTCCTTGATCTTTTAGATACCTTGTTCTAAGACACTTCTCCTGCAATGACTATAGAAGCTTGTGAGTTTGCAATTGTATCAATGCTTAAATAAATTTTCATATGCGATATTGCTGTAAGTCATTTACCCTTATCATGTTCTCTCCTTGCTGTTTATTAGCTCCATTTGTTATGTCGCATTTAAAATTAGATTGGGAGATATTTGGGGAAGGAATCATTAGCAGGTTGCAATCAGAGCTCTAATTATGTTGCTGCTGGAGGGTGCTGAAGAAGCTATAGCTGAGTGAACAGATGTACTCATTTTTAATAGGGGAAGTCATGTCATAGTAAATTACTGCTCTATTTTCTAGAATATGAGCCGACTGAAGGACCTGCAGGTAAAAAGTGCTAACAGAACTGAAACTGAAAAGTCATGACACACTAAGTGCAGACACTATGCTGCTGCTCAGACACTGCACACTGCTGCAGAATGCAAATAGACCCGAGACTTCTTCCATCAGTTACTGACAAAGCAGCAGAAAGTCAGAGTTTCTGGGAAAGATAAACAAGGTGCTGACAGGAAAAGGTAGAAGGGAAAGGAAGAGTTTATTGCAATGTTAAAAAATCACAGTAGCTTTTTCTATGGACAAGATAATTTACCAGCAGAGGCACTAATGGTCTTAAAAGCCAAATCTCTGCTTCCTAGAAGGAACAGTCTGCTCTGGCTCAGTGGAAAAATGAGAGAGGATATATAGACGCTAATAACAAGCTTACTAAGCTAAGCAGGAAGCTTATGATGACAAAAGAGCTTGCGTCTGCAGGCCTTTTATAAATACATATGACTTGGTCCTGTCTGAACTGAATCCCCACATAAAGCAATGGGAAAAAATGAACAGTCCAAGCTGCAGACAGTGTACAACTGAGTTCATGCACAGTGATGGAGATGAGACTGAAGACAAATATGGAGAGCACAGCAGCTGGACCAGGTAACTCTAGCTCAGTATCCTGCTTCTCACAGCAGCCAAAGAAGTTGCACAGGGAAAGTAGAAAAGCAGGAAAAATATGGAATGATAATTTCCCTGGACATGCTCCTAGCCTCCAATAATTGCATTTTAGGGGCTCTCTGAGCCAGCTGTAGCTTCCACAAAGCTAGTAACACTGGAGATTTTTCTTCTGTGTGCTTATGCAGCCTCCCCCCAAACTCATGTGAACTTTTAGCCTCCACAGTATCCTGTGGCAAAGACTTCTACAGTGTAACTATGCCCTGAGTGAAGAACCACATTCTTCTTGTTTTGAACCTGTCAAGTGCTACTTTGAATTTATGCCCCTTAGTTCCCACAAGCAGCATAAGTAATCAGTCTCCTGCACTGAGATGTTTTTTGCAGAAGGCAGTCAGCATGACTGGGGAGTGAATACTGGAGCTAGAACCACAAAATCATACAATACTCATGCTTCTTTATATCAGTAAGTGAGAAAGGCCAAGCAATGTGTGTCAGTGCCACTGATCATCCATGCTACCCAAGGCTAAGCATGTTCCTTGGCACAATTTTGGCCCATTCTAACTAATACTTTCTGAGCCAAGGCCAAAGCATGCTCTTGAGAATGGCATGCACTAGAGACTGCTCCTAACAGGCAGCACGGAAAAGACTGCACCACATCTTGCTTCCTCCACCTTTCCCAGTCCTCCAGCCCTACCCTAGCAAGCCCTCCATCCTCAAATACATGCCATATGCACTTATGTCCTACCCCAGGATATGCTATACATATGTTCAGTGCTGTGTTATGAAAACTTCACTCTGGTGGGATGCAACTCAGCTCTCACATATCAGACACTACAAAATAGAAAAAAATGCATTAAACCAATAATATTATATAAACTAAATAATACTATATAAATAATAAAGGCTAGACACACCAAAGTTTGTATCATTCAGCTTCAGGCCCAGAGAATGGTCCCTAAGCCTAGTTTGAGTCAGCAGCACATGAACAGCCTTAGGTTACATCTGTACAGATAAACCACACAGGGCCTGTACCCATATCATTAAACTGTTCACATGATCCTTGGCATGATTTTGGCTTGGGCAAACGAATACCCACTTAGAGGGAAGCCTGGGTGTTGCCTGGGGAGTAGCAAAGGTCAGGAGCTATTCTCAGTAGGCCCCATGGATGGGTAGAAACATTTTGCTATCTTCCTCCATAGCATTTGGTGACAGCTGGTCTCATTAACAACGAATGGTCACTCTCTGGCTTTATTTAGTAGTACATGTGTTTGTTGTGATTAGCAAGAACAAGACACATGCATAAGTAGAACCATACAAATTTATGTAGCCTTCCAGACATGACCTGCAATGCAGTATGTCTAGAGCACTCAAGTTGAACCCATTGGCCAGGTACAAAAAATGTGCTGGCATCCAAAGATACACTGATCTTGCTCTTTCCCTCTTTCCTATCAAGCTTGTTAGCTTATCTTTTAGGTACAAAGAATTCATCTCAGTTCTGATACAGACTTCTAATTAGCCATCACACAAAGATACTGCAAATTGCCAGAAGGAAAGATGCCTAAGTGCAGAGAATGTAGCAGAAAAAGAACAGGTCCCAGAAAGGAAAGTTTTGTAGGAGGCAGCAAAAGTGACAGTCTGTGAGCACATACTTTGAATGCTACTCATAGCCCCAGGATCCCTGTAAAGAATTGCCTTCATGAAGAGCTGTCAAGAAACAGGGAGGTCCCTCATCAACCAGATCTGAAGCTATGAAATAGAGGCCACTTACAAAACTATCAAAAGTGGTCTCAGGTCTCTATATAAAGATGAAATAAAATTTAGGACAGGGTAGCAACAATAGCCCTAATGTACTATTCTGACAATGTGGCTCCAAAAGATTTTGAACTGATTGAAACTGGGACAAGCAAGGACTCTATAGAAAGAATGCCAGGGATCTAGACTGGTTAAAAAAAATTATTACTTGTATTGCCTATCTGGCTCAGTACACCAACTTTTCATGGAATTAGATAAGCATAGTGACACAAAAGTGTAAAGGGTAGAAAGTTGGGCTGTGGGAGAGAGAAAGAAGGTGGCACCTAAGCCACAACTTAGATATTAAGTTATAAAAGTACACCTTGTTTCTCTGTCACAAAACTGTGCTACCACATATATGCAGCTAGAAAATAATCCATAAATTTTAATAACTGCATATCTGAAGGATGAACTTTCTGGTTCTTCAAGGCTTGCATACCCTGATGGTTTAAGCTGATTCTTCCAAATGATAGATACCTAAGGCAAAATGTAACAAGAGAACAGCTTTGCCATGGATACAGCGAATTATTCATATGAATCCAGTGCTACTTGCACTGAAGTTTAAAAAGAGGCTCTTCACACAGTTGAAGATGAGTTCTCTTCACTGTAGGGAAATACAAATTCAGACAGATACCTGAAGAAGTGGAAGGACAAAAGAGATGAAGAAAACTAAAGCAAAATATTTGCTTAATCTATTATGGTCTTATTTTCCTTAAATTCAATAGCAGTCTGTTCTTCCAGGTGTGTTTAATATTTAATGCTGCATTTTGACTGAATAACTACTTCAACCAAATCCACAAATTTCAAAATGACATTGCGTAAAAAAGATAAGAACCAGAGGAATAATCAGAAGACTCTATGACACAGTTTGCCTTTTTGTCTGACAATAAAAAAATCAGCAGTTCTGTCACTATAAGAGTTGTCATACCAGAGAATATGAAGTCAGTCATCTAATCTCAGATGGTAAAACTTTTCAGCACAAGTTGCTCTGGGACTGTGGCTGATTCCAATTCACATCAGCACTAATACAACTGGATAAAAACATATCAATACTAATAGCTTTTCATAGCAGGTATTGCTCTGTGGTCATTTTTCAAGTCCACAGCTGTGTAACAGTGTCATGGGTACAAGTCTACTGTTACTAAAGGCAGATGAATCTGTGGTAAACATTTTCCAAACTAGATTCCTATTCCAGGTTTCTTTTGTCACTGTGTATTGGACATTTTAATGCATAAAACCAGGAAGTGTACCATGATATGGCATGTTTTCTTGTTATAGGTATGTTTATCTCAGAAACACATTTACATTGTGCTTTTAACTTGAAAAGTAAAATGTGAGTGTGAATATAAACTGTGGTTGGTCGTACACTCTATATTACTTTTCATACAGATAACAGAGAACTGCTCCATTCAGTAAGCAGATTCTACCTACTTACATATGAACAGGGATGGCCTCAGAATAGCTGGTAAATGCGAGTAAACATCCAAGGCCTTTACTGAATGACTGAACCATCAAGATTTGAAAGATTAGCAAACTATACTGAAACTGAAATTGAACTTCAAATGAAAGCTCTTCTGAAAATGAAGTGTCTCAGGAGGAAACTACGAAATTCAAAAGCTTCAGTATGTCCACTGATTCAACAAAAATGTAATTACAAGGGAAAAGAGAAATTAAGAGACATGAGCAAGACTGCTGTGACCTAAATAAAAGAGATGTTGCAAACATCATTTGATGATTTTATAAGAGATGAAACTATGGTAGTCAAACTCAGAAATATTAGTGTGTTCATAAAACATAGTTTGTGCTATAGAACCTCTTGAGTTTCTGTAAATGTATAAAAACGATGATGAGGGACAAACAATGTCTTCTGCCAGTGGCATACCATTACCCATGGTAACATCAGGTTCTAGAAACTTCTTCCATAAGAACGCAATGGAAATCTGATTTTGATGTCACACATTTATTGCCATCTTTGGAAATCCACCAAGATGTGTTCAGAGGCGTCTGAATTTCAGTTATTAACAGTCTCTGAATTCAAAGAACCTGTGCTATGTATCATCTGGAGGAAAAGTTAAAAAAAAGTCAACCAAAGAAAAAGTTACCAGAAATCAAGAAAACACCTGTTCTCTTAGCCATACTAGTTAGAATATTGCAAGCAGACCTAAGTAGGATTTTTCTGATGTAACTTCTTTCTTGTACGTTCATCTGACTTTCTGAAAAAAGCACTACTTTCCATAAATTTTTCATTGTAAAAGTAGCTCAAGTGAATAAAAAAATTCTAGTTTAAGTTCTGGTGAGAATGGAAACAAAGACCCCACATTTCAAACTAATCCATAGTCTTCTATCAGCTACATCTAGAGAAAAAGACAAAAAATGTCAACATCTTCACAAAATTAATTTCTAATTATAGGTCAAGCTCCAATATATGTTCATACATATAAGTATCTGACAGCATATCATTCTTTAAAGAGCTTCATGATTACTTTCCATAAGGAACTTGTGTGCCTTATTTAGAATAAATCCAGAAAAGAATGTTTAATGTTTCTTAACTTACTATGCCAGTTTTGGAGACCTTGGAGACCTTTAAATTCAAGTCTGCAATTCAATCCTAAATGTCCAAGAGCTTCCTTTGTTCCAGTTCTTCTGTTATTGCAAACTACAAGCTCACAGAAACTGAAGAACATGGCTGTATCTGTTAGTCAGTGACCTTGTAAATCTCAGGAGGAAAGACTTAAATTACAAATGAAAATAGCCTATGGTTTTTATCAAAACCTTCAGTAGAAAATGGGCATGTATTCAGCATAGCTGTGGTTCATTTGAGGAATGGATCTGTAACTCCCTATGTCCCCAGATGGATGCTTGAATTTATGTTCAGAATATTTAAAAAAATTCAACTGTCTCCTCATGTTTTTCTATGATGATTATTGTGCTGCTGTAAATCTTGCTTAAATGTGTGGCTGAACAACTCTTAATGTTAGAAGAAAAAGGGTCTTTAGTTTGCACAGCTGTGCACAATTGACGCCACAGAGGACAAAGAACAGCAAGACATATCTCATCTCCTTTTCTTCTTATTCTTTGGGCACACTAGAGACCAGGGAAGCTGAGCAGGGTCTGGTCCTTAGCAGCAGGAGTTGGAACATGAAGAAGTATCAACTAAATCAGAACATTTTATAATACTGCAAAGCGTCCTGAATGCATGACAAGGTGATACTTTTGCCTTTTTTTTAATACACCTACTTCTTTTCACCTTTTTTCCTTCTTTAGTGAAGGGTTTTGCTTAATCTTTCTAGGTGGACAAGTGTACAAAAGCTTTTGCAGTAATGACTGATGGACAGGATGTATCCTCCAATTATCTGTTATCTCTGTAGCCTTTTCCAGAATACGCTTTCAGTGGTTGTAAAAACAGATCTTATACCTTTTAGTTTGCCTCATTCTTGCATGGAAAATTTATATGATGTTTTTATTATTCTTATTTTTCAGACTAAACAAAGGCTTGAAAGATAAACCATTACTCTTTAGTACAATGATTTCTTGGTTTTCTATCTCTTGTAAGAAACAGCTTCTTCAGTTCTGCCAATCTATATGAGATACATTTATTTTAGATTTTTTATTTTGCTGTCACTATTAATGTTGTTCTTTGCATTGTCACATTCAATCTGCATGACATCAATATGTCACCGATACAACAGCTGTCACTTTATTATGGTCTTTTTTTTTTCCATTGTAATTAGTGATATGGTCTTTCTTGACATGCTACAATTTACTTGCAGCAATACAGGTGCTCTGGATGGGGACAGGGTGATATAACCTCGAGTGACAACCAACAGAGTAGCAATAATCTACTAAGATATTTGAAATAGAAAAGTCTATCTCACTCAGCTAAGAAGCCTGAAGGATCAAAAGATACCAAACAGTCTTCTGTCTGAAAAACACAAATCAATGTAAAGCAAAATGGTACTTGGACTTGTTAATGGCTACTTGGATAGCTAGCAACAATCATGCTGTAATGATATTTAGGAGATCAGTACAATAACAGTAATTTGTTCTAACACTGTTTTGATAATCGGCTTAAAACTGGTTAAAAAAGAAAATCCACAACATATATATCTATAAATACCACTGGGCCCATGTCTTCCAGTTTTTATTTCAATTAGGGTGCAAGATGGAAATTCTTTTATAGTGCCTGACATTGTGTCACTTTCCAATAACATGGCTGCTGGTAGTAGGAGGCTAAAATGCCATTTGTGGTTAAAATCTCTATTTTCAGATACATTGTCTAGTTTATTCATGCAGAGAAGTAATTTTACCTTTTGACCTTTCTGCTGGACTGAACAAAATGAGTAAAGATGTATTTTAACAGTCCTTATATTTGAGAGAACTGTTACAGCAGCTGAAATTGCCAGTCTCCTGTATTATTCACATTAATTTATTTGTAATACACTCTGCCAGATCATTCTATTTTAGATATTTAGATATTTACTTCTTTTTGTTTAGATTTACAGTGAATTTAAAAAATTAATGAGTAGAAAATCAAAGCATTTGAGAGCATTTTAATCCCATATGAAGTATCACAACTGCAATGCTCCATGCAGGCCCAGGTTTTGCAATGCTAAGATTTGTTCATCTGCTTAATTACTTTTTATGGTAAGTAATAATTTAACGTTTAAGCATAAGCCCATACCTAAATGCATTGCTGAATTAGGGCACAATTCCCAACACCTTTGGCATAACAAAAAAATCCTATGGAAATTTAATGATATAATAAGAGCTCAGGGCCCTTTCTAAGATGTTATACGCCTTCACTCCTCCTTGGCATACATGGGAGCTGAAAGTGTCTAAAAGCCTACTCGACAGAGTCCTACCTGCTTAAGTCTGACTTCATCCAAAAAAGATTTGTTTTCAATGGTACTTTAAAAGCCCAAAATATCTGGCAAAGCACTTGCTGGAAGCTGGCATGCATTAGTAAAAACAGTATCTCTGGGGGCTGGAAAAACTGAATATAGGTTATAAGGAGTTATCACAGAAGTTACAATTAAGTTAAGCATGACATTGGTGAACACAAGAAGAATAGCACATCATTCAGAAATTACTGAAGTCACACAAATAAGCAAAGGATCTGAAAAAGCTTAAAAAGGTTAGTCATAAATACAGCTAAGCAAAGAGAATACCAATGAAATGAATGGTCACAGATTACTCTGAAAAACAGCAGAGAGAACAGCCACACATGAGAAACACTGCAGACCCACAAAATGTAAATGTAGAAAACATCAGAGGAACAGCTCAGTCTATGGTGCCAAGTATCACAAAGGACCCCAAGGTAAGCACTGAGCAAAATACTGCTGCTGCTGCTTCCATAGACTCAGTGAAATGCAAGGACAGTGCTGACAAAGCAGTACAAGGTAAATTGGCTAATTCATGGTAATCTGCAAATAAAACTGATTTGTGAATGTCTATGAGAGTAAGTAATGTAACTGTTTCAGATAAACAGGTAACATGGTACTAACTAAAGTGCTCTCTCTGCCCCACTAGGTGTATGTGATCTTTACTGGTAACTTGACTATCTAGGTTAATGAAGCTATTACCTGCATTTTGGCTTTCTGACTATGTGAATAAATGAGAACACAGAGCTGATAAGATATGAATAGCCACACCAACTTTTCAGCTAATTGTATTTTTTCTTTATGCAATCCTATACATTCATATTTTGTGTATAAATAAAGCCACATGCACACATCGAGCTGGTAAATTCACAGTATGATACATAAATTATAAGCAACCCGTTGACTTACAATGAGTCTTCAAGTCCAGGATAACACCAAGATGAAGAACCTAAGGATCATATGTTCCCCTGACACAGAGAACCATCCTCTTTTGCTGGCCACCTGTAAAGGTCAAAAAGCCAAACACACACTGATGAACCTGGCTGCAGGCAGGACTGGCAGGCCATGTGTGCCCAAACAGCACTTCTCTGTCAGCACCTTGCTGCTTCTTTCCTTCCCTGCCTGCGGACTGCTGTCAGGGCCTTGGGTCATCCCTATGGAGGTCACCACAGATCCCACCTCTCTGATCTAACATGCCCACCTCACATCCCACCTCTGTGATCTGCTTGGCTCTGCTCATGCATCATCACCATTGCTTGCATGAAGTACCTGCCTATCATTAGGAAAAGCAATGAGTCTGCCACAGTGAGCCAGAGACCCACTGCCATGAGGCAGGCATCAGTGGTTCCCAGTGCTGGCACCAGCAGTCCGAGGCCTGGCGTTGCCAGTCCCTGTGCGGTGCCTCCCCGGTGCTATGGGTGAGTTTTACAGGTGCCCCTGTACACGCATGAGGACTTAAGACCTTGCAGTTGCCAACCGTCAAGGACTCCGGCGGCAATGGCTGCCTCCGGGGACATGAGCTTTGAAGCTTCACACACAGCAACCGGGAGGACCCTCGGTCATTTGGTGGGAGAACACACAAAGGCGCCGTGGACCGAGCAGGCAACGGAACGCTAGGCAAGGCTGAAGCTCGACTGCTTGGGCACAAGCCGGAGCGACGGGGGCGGGACAACCGCTCGCTTCCGTTCCCTGGGCGGCGGGCGGTGCTGCTTGTCCGTCAGCGGTTGCCGTACCGACCGCTCTTCCCGCCGCTGAGGCCCGGTTTTGAACCGCCATGAGCTTGTGGGTGGACAAGCACCGTCCCGCGTCCCTCGGCAGGCTGGACTACCACCGCGAGCAGGCGGCGCAGCTCCGCAACCTGGTGAGCCTGCAGCCGGAGGAGAGCCCGCCGCCCCTCTGGTCCTCCCTCCGAGAGTCTCTGCCCCGCCGCCTGTAAAGCTGCCCCTGCGGGTGTGCCGGGACGGGGTTGGGCGCCTTGCCTCGGTGCAGGCCCTGGCCTGTGGAGGAGCTTCCGCGACGCTGGGGAGGCAGTTCGCGGGCGTCGCGATCCCCTCGGGAGCATGGCCTTTACGCTAAGGAAAAGGCTACGAGGAGATCAGTGGCTTTTGTTTTCCGGGGGTGATGCGTACCTGTGCTTCCTGCTGGGTTTAGCTGAGTGTTCCTGAGAATAGGGCTTAGCTTGTTGACTTAAAGTTAGCTGAAGTTTTAAGGTGAGCAGCTGGGAAGAAAAGCTAAGGCAATATGATTGCTCAGATGTTAAAAGGCCTGCTTCCCCTGCCAGATGTGCTATGTTTACAAGACCACTGGATTGATGCACTATCATAGTGTTTCTTTATCACTGTTAAATCTAGTTATAGTAAATTATGACTGTGGGGTTTGGTTAGATGTTCTCCACACTTTGTAGTTTTTAAAAAAGCAAACTCATAACTTCGTTTAAATGCAGGCTATCTGTCACTTGTTTGCTAATATTCAAGGCTTGCAAATTAACATCAAAATAATTATGTATCATAGTGTGTTTATTTGCGTTAAACTTTGTTTTAATCTTTTTAACTGCGTGTTTATTGCAGCTGTCACTCTAGAAACGCTGGAAAGCCGGGAGTGCTTTTTTGTTGGGTTCTGGGTTTATTTTGTTGTTTGGTGGTTTGGGATTTTTTTGGAGTTGTTTGGCATCAAATGACTTACATATCTTCTTGAGAAAATACATTCTCTAGGAAATATTGCTGCAGGAAAGGAATTCAGCAGTTCTGATTCTGGGTGCTGTGTTGTGACTGGGGTGGAAAAGTATTTGAATGTAAACTTGGGTGAGAATGGAAGAATGAATGCTCTCTTATAAGAAAAATACTGTTATGTCTTACTTATGTTGCTTTGTGTTCAGGTTCAGTGTGGTGACTTCCCTCATCTGTTGGTGTATGGACCATCGGGAGCTGGAAAAAAAACAAGAATAATGTGTTTGTTAAGGGAATTGTATGGTGCAGGAGTGGAAAAACTGAGGATTGAGCATCAAAGTATAACGGTAAAAAAGAATNTCTGTTGGTGTATGGACCATCGGGAGCTGGAAAAAAAACAAGAATAATGTGTTTGTTAAGGGAATTGTATGGTGCAGGAGTGGAAAAACTGAGGATTGAGCATCAAAGTATAACGGTAAAAAAGAATCTCCCACCTGCTGTTAAGTAGTGTGGATATTGATGCCCTGGTGTATTTAGTTGTGAAGACTTTATTTGAGTTTTAAAAATAAGTGTTTTTTTTACTCAGTATCTTCAAGCTCCTTCATGTAATGAATCAGACTACTTTGGCTACATGAACAAATACTTTTGCCAAATGTTCTTTTTTCTTAGGTCTTCATGGGTGGGAGGATGTGGGGTTTTTTACTGCTTTTTGTAGCATTATTTTTTCTTTTTTTTTTTTGAAGGGGGGTCTTTACAGGTCAATTTGGACATGGGCATGTATTATGATAGCATAGCTCTCAGTTAGATGTATGGAATTTCTGTAGAAGTAACCCTTATTTTAAAAACTGCTAGCACTGCTTTTGGCATATGTGCAAACTTTAATGGGTTTTCTCATTCCCATAGTGACAGTTTCAGCATTAGCAAAAAAAAAAAAATAATTTTTCTGCTTTGGTCTTAAGCATTTAATTGTTTATTATTAAAAGGTGATATTATCCATTCAAAATCCTTGTTACGGAAGGCTTAACCAGCAATGGATTATGAAGCTTTTATTGATAAGTAGATTATTTAATGCTTGTTTTATAATTCTCAGTAGTAGAATAAGTATGAAATTTGGATGGAATAATAGAAGTATAGAATATATTTAGCTGGCCAGACCCAGTTTCAGTGGCAATATAAATACTAGTGTTTTATTTATGGAAAGTATAGACTTGGAATCCTTTGCCAAGGAAAGTAAATAGCCTCTTCAGACTTATCCAGAGGTTTTGTTTCCAACACTTTTCTTTGGCTGGACAAAGTATTGCCCATTTTGAATGTCTGATTCCAATAGTAAGATTTCCTGTTACAAAACTCAGGAACTGAAGTTTCCAGTAATATGTACTATATGTTGCTATAATAATCATTACTGTTGTTATTTTATAAGTTGGATGATGTGTCAGGGCTACTTTTCTCCTTTGGAGGTGGGGTTTGGGATAGGAGATTTGCAAGTCTAGTGTCTCAGCAGTTGTTTCATCTCTAAGACTTTTGGTTTGGCTGTGACCATGCCACTTGTAAACTGTAAGATAAACTTTTGCATCAGATTTTTTAGGATACTCTTTCTGAAATCTAATATTTTTACTTTCTACAGGCACCTTCTAAAAAGAAAATTGAAATTAGCACCATTGCAAGTAATTATCACCTTGAAGTTAACCCAAGGTAAGTGTACAGTAAAAATGTCCCACTTCAAATATAAGCTGCTGGTCACATTGCAAGTGGCTTAAACTTGGGTATATAAGGATTGGATGGCCTGATTTATTGCCTGAGCAAATTAGGTAATGATCAGGTTGCAAATGCGAGCAGGGAGAGGATTTTTAATTGAACTGCTGTAAGCTAACAAAAACTTGGATTGCTGTATACTAAAGACAATGACATTCTTCTTAACAAACTGCATAAGCGTGCTGATACTGACGACTGGGTAACAGAAACTATTCTGCATTCATAGACTTTACCATTTAAGTTGAAATTGAGAACTTTTATTAGAACCAACACCCCCATATCGTTAGTTCTCCCATGAATACAAAAGTGAAGTGATTTGAAAGTAAGCAAGGTTTATCCAGTAACTCTTAAAGAACTTAGAGCACGAGAAAGAACAGCACCACAAAATACTGGGAATCCTGTCACAAGCAAGGTCAGATGTTGATTTAAACAACAGAAGCTATAATGGTGTACAGTATATCTTCTTTGACAGTTGAGAAATTGCTGGTGATAGTTCACTGACCCAAAGTAAATACCTGTGTTTGCCTGAAACCCTGTAATGTTGCTTTAAATCACATGAGAGTAAATGTCATTGTGTACTGGGAAGCTTTGATTATGTTGGCTTTGTTGTCTGGGTTGCAGTTATAAGATAATGTGTTTCCTGAAGTAACTTTCACTATGTGCTTATTGCTATGATTTTCTCATGTTGCTCTGTGGTTTAGAAGCCGTTCTCATGCACCATGCCTTTGTTAAAAGCGTGTTCTGCAGCTAATCTCAGTGTGCTGATTAGCGAATATCTGTTTGTATCCTAATACTGACCCAAATAATTAAACCTGAGACTTTTATTGGTAATTATTGGCTTGAGTATATCATTTGGTGATATAAAATGTGTGATCATTCAGTCTGCTGCGGTGATAACCTAATACTACTAACACTTCTGTTACTCTCCTTAAACTCCTGTTAGCTTGAAATATAAAGCAATTGTATTTTACTTTAAGTGTAGAAGTCTTGAAAGTGTAGAACTGCTGTATTGGTTATTGTATGTAACTGTAGTGCTGAGTTTTGGTTAAGAATTAATATATTGATTCATAGTCTGTAAGTGATCAGGTAATTGTTATCCTTATGTCTGACCAGACTGTAATCCTACATGTGCTATGCTATGATCTGTGAAGTCTGATTGAGTTACAATACTGTGAAATCATGTTGTACATCTTGAGTAACACAGGACATGATAAATGACTAACAGGGAAGGGAAATTAACTTCTGCAGACATTGAATTTGTTATGGAACTTTATTAGATAGAGCTGTCCTTCCTCCTCCAAAGGAGTATGTTGTCAGAATTCCAAAGCATTGTCTGCTGGTCACTTGACTAGCTTGGGTAGGTGCTTTAAAATGGATTCTCCTGGGTAAGTGGGTAGTGAAAAGAATAGGGAGCAATAAAAATAAAACACTTGTGTGATAACTGCCCTTGTTCCTTGCTTTCGTTGAATGTTTGATGTGTTCACATAGTATCACAGATAATTTTTCACCATTAAGTTATAACGCTGGATTCTCTGTTACTGCAGAGAATAATTTATCTTTGAATATTAGGAAACTATTTTAATCACTTTCCATTTCCAAAACCTGGCCTTGTTCATGAGTAGAATTTGCTTCATTTTTGTTGTTGTGGTGTTTTGTGGTTTGTTTTTTTTTGTTTGGTTTTTTTTGGTTTTTTTTTTTTTTTT
>NDXB01004770.1:5944-27735 GCA_002631895.1 Agapornis roseicollis | reverse complement strand
TTTTTTTGTTGTTGTTGTAATCCAAGGTCTGTTCCCCTGCTGAATGACCCATCTCTGCAGTCAAAGTCAGTGTAGCCTGCTCAGCAGATTGTGAGCTATTGAGCTCAAAAGGCTTCTGTCTGTTTTGCTGCCTTCTTGGCAAGAATGGGGATGGTCTGGTTGAGTGATGACTAGAACAGGGCAGACAAATGCTTTTTCATTTGCTTGTCAGTGAGATATTGCAGAGCTACTGCTACCTCTGTAAAGGCAGTAGTCTGGGGATACTAAAGAGTGTCAGGGTTGGTTGGTTTTTTTCCCCTCTTCTTCACTTTTTCAGTAATCTAATTTGCAAGTGAGACCCTGCCCTGCTTGTCAAATGCAAATCAAACAAGCTGAGCTACTAGCCTGGGGGCTGGGAAAACTGTGCAGTGCTACTGTAATGGACAGGGAGAAGATGCAGGAGGTGATTTAGTGTTTCCCCATGTTTTCCTGCCTTCTAAGACAGAAAAAAGCTAATCATCTGTGCTTAATAATATCTCAGTATCAGTCTTTTACTAGTTACTCTTTGTAACTTCAGTGTGTCAGTCATTCAGGTTTATAATAAGCGCATAGATTGTTCATAGCTTGACATCTAGTTTTCAGGGCAAAAACCCTAAGCATTTACATCAGTCCTTTGAATCGGGCATCCTGTTACATTGTTAGAGTTAATTTTTCTCCCCATAATGGGTAAAAGTGTTCACATTTCGCGTCTTTGACCAAACTGTAGGTAAAAATGTTCAGATCTCTTATACCAGAAAAATAAGTTCTATTTTAATGAGCTAATAAAACATTTGACAGTGGTTTCACTACTTCCCAATGCAGTGCTACTAATTCAGGGGTGCCTGTGTAAGCTTAGATTGTTTTTCTTATTGGGAAGGTAACTTTCAACAAAGTAAGTGTGTTGAGCTTAATTCTAACCACAATAACTAATGAATGCTTTCAGCAGTCTTGTTCAGTCTTCAAGGGCTTGTTCAGGTGGATATATTTTATATGCAACATGAAGTTGTTGTCTTAAAACAAGTTTTATTCAAACTCATGTTACAGTGATGCGGGGAACAATGACCGTGTAGTGATTCAGGAACTCTTGAAGACAGTAGCACAATCACAACAGCTTGAGACGAGCACTCAACGAGATTTTAAAGGTAAAAACAGTTAAAACCAGCCAAGGTATTTTTTAAACTTTTTTTTTCATGAGTTTCAGCTTTTTTGTCTGTATCCATTTATGCATGAAGGCATATATGAAAGTTTTCCCAAGTTAAAAAAAACTCCCATTTTGCACTGCAAGGGCATCTTGACTGGTTAAATACTCAGTATGAGGTTGTCTCTTGTGTTGGTCTCTTAGGAGGGCAGGATTTAGTCAAATGTATGTGACTGCTGTCTTTTTTCTAAGTCTGCCACTGAAATAAGCTGTAACCTACCTTAATGATCTACAGTAATAGTTGAATTATGAGCTACTGAGGCTTAATACTGAGTTGAGGAGCAGAATAACCTTACGGTAAATGGTGATGTCTAAATTAGGTGTTAGTGTCTTGGGGTATGAACCATCTTGAACAAATTTTAGAAGACTTTTATCCACAATGTACAGAACATTGGTAAGAAAATGAACATTTTCATTGAGTTTTCCAAAACATGTTGCTACAACTGGCTTGTTCTACTTCCCCATGGCTAAACTGAAATCAAAATTGGAACTATATAACCAGAGACTGAAGGAGAGAGGAAATCTTGACAGAGTAGAGTGGAAATTAGTTTAAAATGATCTTGGATTTATTACTTGTGTTGTTTTTCTCAGTGTTCTCAGGAAATACTATATTTCACTTAAGCTGTTAGGTGCTGATTTGCTCTACTAGTTATAGAGTCATAGAATTGTAGAATCAGAATCAACTAGGTTGGAAAAGACCTTTAAGATTATCAAGTCCAACTGTTACTCCAGGACTGCCAAGGCCACCACTGAAACATGTCACTGAGGTCCTCATCTACACAGATTTGAACACTTTCAGGGACAGTGATTCCACCACTGCCCTGGGCAGCCTGTTCCAATGCCTGATCACCCTTTTGATGAAGTGAGTTTTCCTAATATCCAATCTAAACCTCCCATGGTGCAGCTTGAGGCCATTTCCTCTTGTCCTGTCATTTATTACTTGGGAGAGGAGAGCAGCCTCTCTCTATCCTCCTTTCAGGTAGTTGTGGAGAGCAATAAGGTCCCTCCTGAGCCTTCTTCTCTTCTGCAGGCTAAACAACTCAGATATTCCTTATAAGACTTGTTCTCCATACCTTTCACCAGTTTTGTTGCCCTTGACCTGCTTCAGCACCTCAATATCTCTCTTGTAGAGAGAGGGTCCAGAGGGTCCAGAACTGAACACGGCATTTGAGTTGCAGCCTCACCAGTGCCAAGTACAGGGGATGATTATTGCCCTAGTCCTGCTGGCCACACTACTTCTGACACAGGCTATCAGTTATTGATGTATATATATCTTTACAGCTGCAGTCATACCATGCACCTCAAAGTATCTGGTAAGCTGGCCAGTCCCCTTGCGCTGCATATATAAACAAAAGAGAAATGGGCAGACTTGTTCCCCCAGGCTGTTCTTACTGGACCATTCAGAGTACTGAAATGAGCTGTCTATGATTTGCCTATGGAGGAACCTGCAGAAGGTAGCTGGTTAAGATAGTCACTTCAGATTTGATGTCTTTGATTGTTCTGAAGCATTTTTTGAAATATGCTTTTCCTTTTTTCTTTAAAAGACCATGGAAAGGTGCTGCAGCTACAATAACAAGGCAACTTCTGCTACTCCCATGTTAAGCTAAGATATTGGCTTTTAAATATAAAATGTATTGAGGGCAGTCTTCAAGAAGTTTTTGTTTTTTGATATGTCCTTAAGCCATTAATTCTTTTGCATTTCTTAATCCTTTAAAAATTTACTGTACTAATTGCTTGTACACCTACCTGTATTATTTCTTGGCACTGAAGTGTTGCAGACCCTATTCTGAAGAAATTGCCATTCCAGGACATGAATATAGGGTGTGAACGAATAGAAGATTATACAGACAAAAAAGCACACAGGTTGTCTTTATCTTTATTTTTCTGCCCATGGAACCACGCTGCCTTTTTCTGCTTGTATCATTTATTTTGGTATTATTGCTTGTATGTCAAAGTACTCATTTCCTTGGAAAGATTTGAGTTTTAAAACTATTGTTAAATCCTTTTTCAGTGGTGCTGTTAACAGAAGTCGACAAACTCACTAAAGATGCTCAGCATGCTTTGCGAAGAACAATGGAGAAGTACATGGCGACCTGCAGGTTGATCTTGTGCTGCAACTCCATATCAAAAATTATAGGGCCTATTCAGAGCAGATGCCTGGCTGTACGAGTGCCTGCTCCCAGCATTGAAGATGTATGTTGACACTGAAGCAAAAATAAGTTATTTAAAACTTATTTGATAAGTTCTTGCTGTGGATTTGGGAAATATTTTAATTCCACAAAGTGACCTAGCTTTCCTTTGTGGTGGGTGACTTGTCAAGCATATCTTAAAAAAGACTGGTCCATCTCTGGTCCAGAAGTGTTTCACACAGGAGAATGAGTAGGTGCTAAACTGTTTGCTAAGTGTTGCTCTCCCTGCTATCTGTTTTTCATCTAGATCTGCCATGTCTTGTCCACTGTGTGTAAGAAAGAAGGCCTGACTCTTCCTCAGGAGCTGGCTCAAAGGCTTGCAGAGAAATCTGGCAGGAATCTTCGGAAAGCACTACTTATGTGCGAGTCCTGCAGAGTACAGCAGTAAGTCACTGCTAAAAATTAATGTAAATCATACCCTCAGATGCACAAATGAACTTACTTCTGAGGCCTTATTAGGATAGGGGGCAGCTTGCTTTGATTTCAATTCTTTTAAAATCTTATTGTTATGTAGGTATCCTTTTACTTCTGATCAGGACATTCCTGAGATGGACTGGGAAGTTTATTTAAGAGAAACTGCAAATGCTATTGTTAGTCAACAGACACCACAAAGGTAGGTGAATACACTTACTTGCACCTATAAATTATGATTTTGGTGTACTCTTAGACCCTCCCCCCCCACCCCCCCCACCCCCCCCGAAAGTTATATTTAAGAATGTGACATCTTCAATTATATGTAAACTTCTGGCATTTCTACTGGAGCTGGTGCTTACAACCAAAGGAAGTGAGCTTTAAAATTACCAGACGTGGCTGAGTGGGAACTGAAACAATTATTGGTTTTCTCTTAACCTTTGTAATCAAAAGTGAGCATAAACTTAGTTGCATGTTGTGCTGCCCATC
Source organism: Agapornis roseicollis (assembly GCA_002631895.1). Lineage (NCBI taxonomy): Eukaryota > Metazoa > Chordata > Aves > Psittaciformes > Psittacidae > Agapornis > Agapornis roseicollis. The sequence continues at coordinate 23,430 of NDXB01004770.1, read as the reverse complement.
ATCATTGTTTTTTCTGGGGGGTGAGTGTTGTTTTGCTGGGGTTTGTTTTGTTTTTTATTTTATTTAAGGTTTCTGTTTCACCATCTTTACATAATGCAGCTTTGTAAAAGAACTGGCAATGAGAAATTAACTGGTTTTTTAAGCACTTTAGCAGATGCCCCCTTTATCCATTTTCTTGTCATATACACAGCCTAATCCTTTTAGTCTGTTCTATACATTACATAAGATGTCACGTAAATTCTTGTATTTAATGTAAATACTTGTTGCTTCTGACCTCCTGATACCAAAAGTTGAGAATTGATGACTGTGTCACTTTCTACCATCTAATCATCTTACCCCCTCTTATAATCAATGAAGATGGAAAAACAGTGTAAACCAATCTTGTGCCTCTAATCAATTTTGTGGTGTCTTCTCACTAAGATGAAGCATGAATAATAATTTTAATATTAAGAGGAATTAAAGGGAGACAAGCTCGAGACAAATTCTAATAGCCTTGTAGCTTCTCAGTTAACTGAGACTATTGTAACTAGAGTGTATGTAACTTATCTTACTGTTTTGAATAGAAGGTGATATGTAGCAGTTGAATTGAAGCCGACTGTCTTGTGCAATTCTTTGGGGTTTAAAATAACACACAAAGATAACACCCAAAGCCAGAAAAAGCCACTTTTCTTCAGTTGACTTTTCCTTTTTTTAATATATTTTTAAAATTTTTTAAATTTATTTTTTTTTTATTTCCTGTAGCATATTTCACAAATAGTAAAAAACTATTAGTATGCTTCGGGGACATACTTCTGTTATCTTGTGCTGTCTTTCCAACAGGCTTTTAGAGGTCCGTGGTCGGCTTTATGAACTCCTGACACACTGCATTCCTCCTGAGATTATAATGAAGGTAATTCAGCTATCTAGGTCTTCATGTGTTACAAATATTAAGGCTATGACAGTCTCAATTTGAGTTAAAAAAATAAAAAAACCCAAAACATTACAAATTATCCAAGTATTTGATCCAAATAATATCCAAATATTATCCAAATCCATGACCTTAACAAATAGACATGAGTGACCAAAAGATTATTTTCTCTTGTGTTTCTTTCCTCAGAGGTAACCAAAATAGTCCAGTTTATTGTGCTGAAGCAGTAATTAAAGTCCTTGTTCTTGCAAACACAATAGCATTCAATTCTAATGATCCTCAGTTGATATGCCAGACTGTTTAGCTAGTTTCATGCCTGAAAAAAACAAAGGAGGATGTGCTTTGTACCCCTGAAGACTTCTCAGGCCAGTTTCTTTACTGAAGCAGACATATTTTATGGGCTAATGGTGATGTGGTTTGTTTTCTTTAGTAAAAGTTTTGTTGTAAGTTCAGTATTTGCTGTGTCCTACTGGAGAGGTTTATAAAAAATGCTAGAGGAGCAGGCCTCTTTAAAGATGGAAGTCATTTTGGGAGACAGAAGGCAAATAGATGTGCATATTGTTATTTTAGGCAGGATGAAAGGATGCTGAAGACAACTAGAGCAGAACAAAGATTAAAGCTAATGCTTGCAACTGACTCTAGGTGGACTTTGCCATCAGATGTAATTATAAGAGGACAAATTTCTTTTCGCATTACCTGATTTCTGCTTTCTCACAGTTTTAGTAGATAGATGTTTCACTAGCCTTCCTTTCTTAAGATAGCTTAGTGGATCGTGCATTACCCTGTTTGAGGACTGTTGTCATCACACCAAAGGTTGATGTTCTCTACTTCCTCTCTCTTCATAAATTTGAGATGGTCTAGAGATACTTCCCACTTAAGCCTGACCATTTTAATAAATACAGATTTGAGATGATTTTGTTGCTGTTTTTGATGTAAATTAATGAAATATTGCTGTACAGCATCTTGTGCCTATCTGCACATACATGTATGTACATAAATGCAAACAAATACACTTAAATTTTAAACAAGCTCTTGTTATTTATTAGTGTTGTTTCTCTTCGTGCTTGATGCTGTCAAGACAGGAAGGAAGTGATTTTAATACACTTGCTATCTTGATAAAAATTCTCCCCAGGGCCATCTCTGCATGCAGCAGAGATTATAATATTTGGAGAGAAGGTTAGTTTGTTGTCTTTATTAAGGCATAAGTAGTTTCAAGATATGATTTTTCCCTCCTAAGAACACAATAAGTGTTCATCTTGATATGAGGAGTTCATCGTGAAAGAAAGGTCTTGAAGAGACATGGTTCCACGAATCTAATTCTGTTAAACAGGTGGTGTAATGATTCTTGAACATCTTTGTTTCTGGGTTCATGAGTGAACTATTTGCCATAACTTGGCTATTTTCAGAGGAATGGGGTTATCTTCTTAACAAAAAATGCACAATTTTTCAAATAGTTTCCTGTTTTTTCCCTTTTAGGGCCTCTTGACAGAACTTCTAAGTAACTGTGATGGGCAACTGAAAGGAGAAGTTGCACAGATGGCAGCCTTCTATGAACACCGCCTGCAACTGGGCAGCAAAGCCATTTATCACCTGGAAGCGTTTGTTGCAAAATTTATGGCAATTTACAAGAAATTTATGGAGGATGGACTAGATGACATGATGTTCTAACTGATGCCAAAGTCATACACAGAATGTTGTGTCATAATGCCAGTAGTGTTGCAAGCATCTACTTGTCTATGCTTGATTGAATGTAGGTCTAGATCTTTTATTTTGATATTAATGTAAAACAAAGTGAAATAAAGAACAATGTTTGTTTGGTTTTAGAAACCAGATGGATTGTTTGACAGCCATAAATCCATGTTTAGATCCATAGAAAATTAGCCTTTGGAAAGACAAGTTTTCTTGGGACATGAATAAGATCATAGTTGCTTTGCAGTATTTGTAAGCTGACATTAATAAGGGAGAACATGGATGCTACACTCATACTTTTTGATTGTTCATAGGCAACGCTGTAAACAAAAGATGTTTTTTCCATGTTCTGGTAAGTTCTAGTTTGATAGGTATGTTCTGCCTAATGATTTATATATATTGTTGTCTGCCTGGGTTTTATTTTAGCCAGGTTGTTTTCTGAGGTGTTCTGACACAGAATGTTGTCTGACTGTTGCTCATAACCAGTTGCATTGATACTGTGGATGAGCAATCCTTCTGTGTTGCTTGTGAAACAGTTTGACAACATGGAACACTTTGTTTAGAAGCAATATATCTATGTAAAGCAAGCACTCTTGCTGACTGAGGTTCACCTCAACATACATAATACTGTTCAGGTAACAATCATTCCTTTGACTGTGGTTTAACCAGAGTGAGGTTCAGCTTTTATCAGTTTAGGAAGTGAAAGAATATTTGTTACATGACATTTCTAAAATGGCAAAATAAATTGTAAAAATACGAACAACAAACAGAATGCTGAATTAGTGTTTCAGCAGTGTCTGTGACTACCTAGGGATGTGCATTCATCTGCTTTGATGTAGACTCTCCTTCAGAAAGGTAGGATAAAGGCCCCCTTCCCCATTGTAAGACTAAAGAGAACCACTGAAGTTTAAAACCAAACAATAAAAAATACCCCCCCAGCCAGCACCTGTGCCAGTTTGTTCTGCAAGTCTTCCATGCATTATGTCTATGTACTAGGAATTAATACTTTTTATTACTTGCCTGTGCTAACTTAGGCTGTTACTACATAGTATTTAATGATAAAGTGAGTTAAATACTGTTTCCTGTAACCTTCCCCCCCTTTTGGTTGGTTTAGTTTTGGGTTTTTTCTTTTTAGCAGAGAAGGTTTTAACATTTGGTGACTTTCATGTCAGCTTGTGCATAATGGCAGGTGTGTGGAAGGTAGGGCCCTCCTTCTGGTAATTGATAAACTAGTTCCTGCTAAGTCTGTCATCCCCTTTGGTGCTAAGGCACAGCTTGCCTTCAGATTCATTGTGCTGGCTTGCTCTGTGCTCAACTGGTCTCCTTAGAACTGAAGAACTCTAAAAGGTGGATTTACTGTTTTTCTACTTTTGTCACCCAAATCCACAGCACTAGTGGCTTGTCAGAGCATGAGTGTCTTGACTGTCAGAGATCTTAAATCAGTGGTAGTAGAAATGAGTGCTTACAGTTGTTACAAAGAACACCACAATAATGGTAGAGGGGTCATAATTACCATACGTACAAGTTGCCTGCTCTTTCAGGAGCCTAGTCCTATCCATCCTTAAGTGCTGAACAACCAACCATTTGCCTGCTACAAATAGAATGTGGTGAAGCAGAAGTGTGAATTCAAAAGATGAAATTACCTGCCCCATAAAACAACTAACCAACAAAAAAACAACCCTAAAAACTAATGTGGGAGTAAAAGAATATTTCACTAATGTGAAATACAGCTGGAATGCACATGGACAGTACTGGTGTGGAAGGTGGAGAGGCAGGAGCTCGATCTAGGTTTAGCAGTTGGAGGAGGCAGAGGAAGGGCTTGGTGATCTGAAAGATGTCAGTAAGTTTGTTTAGGAGACTGAAACCTCAACATAAATCTCTGTAAGTGTTCCATAAAGCTTCCTGAAATTTTATATTTGTTTAAGTTTACCTGGGATGAGTCAAGAGCAGTCAGGGATGGAAAAATGAGATAATGACCTGTGATCACCGAGAGAGGAAATGGTTACCATTGCTCCTGAAAGCCAACATTTCTGTCTGCTCAGCCTACTCCTGCACTTTGTCTTCTGTGGCCTAGAACACAGAAATCTAAACACATGGACACAGTATTCAAATCTCTGCACATGTTTTTCCTTCCTACAGTAGTTTTGTAGTTGATTTTGCATTAGTATCCAAAACAGGCTCCCCAAGGAAGTGGTCCTGGTACTAGGCCTGTCAAGGGCTCACAGAGTATCTGGATGATGCTTTAGGTTATGTGGTTTAGTTTTAGGTAGTCCTATGAGGAGCAGTGCTGGACTCTGATCTTTAGGGGGATCCCTTCCAACTTGAGGGATTCCATGATAACAATCAGTAAATGTTGTGATTTTGGGGGACATCTCAGGCTAGCTGCCTTAGATGCTGCTTCCACTCTTTGGGGTAGCTGTAGCATGTGCATAGAGGCAATGTGTGTCAGAACTGAGCTCCTGGGCTGTGCTGGAGGAAGCAAGATTCCAGTAACCTCTTCATGCTGTGCACTGATAAATGGGGCTGATGGGAATGTATGGGCAGGTGGCTGTAAGAACCAAAAAGGAGTTTTCTGCCATTTTTTCCCCTTGTGTGCCTATTGTGTAAGCTTTCTATGGGTAAAGCAGCACCTTAGCCTGGTAAGCAAGGGACGGGCACACAGCCCAGCTGTCGACCTACGCAGAGCACTGCAACTCTGCTTCACAGATTAAGTGAGAGAGGCAGTGCAGATAGACTGTTAAACACTGAATAGCACAGGAGCAACCTCTAGATGATCTACTTCAGCTGATTTAATCTTTTGAGACCTGCTTAGAATCTCTTCTGAGTTGCAGGCAGGGAGGATTACCCTTGCTTTCATCCAGTGTTACCTCCTCCTAGTTCCAAACGAAACTTCAAGCTGCTCCCACCTGGGCGGGACTTCAGCACTGTGCATGTCTAGGAGGTTGCAGAGGAGTCAGCTTCACACTGGCACAGAAAGCCAGAGGTGAAACCAGTTTAAAAAAATATCAGGAACCTAAAGGCAGCAAATCCTTCAGTTAAAGCTTTCTGTGCTCTGCAGAGATCAGCTGTGCAAAGGGCAAGTGCGACACAAGACTTCATTCCCCATTTCCAAGTGTTAACTCCCGTGAGAAACACTTTTAAAATCATATTATTTTAGCCATCCATGGTAAACAACTCTGCTTGAGCATTAATCATAACAAACATACCGTCTGGTGGGAAGACTGATTTATAAAATGCATTTTGTTAAATAAATCCCTATGAACAAAGCTGACATGAGCAATGGCCCTTCTCTCCCAGTGAAGTGTCCTGATTTTCGCACGGTACAAGGTAAGGTAGGTAAGAGCTCATTATCACAAACTTACCTTCCAGTACAGGGAATTCAAGATTATTACAGTTCATTGACATAAAATAGTATCTGTACTTTGTCTCTCTGGGAAGCGCTGTGGTTTGCCTGAGCAGCCTTTAATCCTTCTGGCTTAACATTTTTTATCTGCACTAACAATTAATGCTCTATGAATTTGTTGCATTGAATTTTAATCAATGACCCAAACCAAGTCCTGGAGTTACGTTCTACTAAACAAAAGTCCTAATATGACAGTGAAGTGCACTTCTAGTTCTTGAAGGCCAAAATCCTTCATCTTTGTATTTCGTAAGGAGGGAAGGCATATAAATACAAAAGCAGGCAAACGAATTAACCTCTGTTGTTGGATATGTCCTGCAGGCTAATCAATAGTACATCGTGCAAATTGCATGTAGGGAGTTAGCTGCACATCACAAATGACCAGGATTAAAGGAGTTTGCCATTAACTTCAGTACATTAGGGAACTGACTCAGGATTTTCTCTGTCATCAAAACAAATAATTTTTTGTCCAAATTAACAAGGACAACTGGGGCCTAACCCAGAATTTGGGTTTTTTAAAAGTGGATGCATTGCTTGTCTGAAAAATGAGCCTACAAGCAGTTAAACCTTCCTTCAGCAGATTTTCTTCTAAAGTAGTGTACAGTATGTGTGCTGATTTTCTGCAAGAAATTGTATGGTCTCAGCAATCCTGGAGCTAGTAAATACTATGGTATTTCAGTGGGGATGGGTTTGGCATCTCGTAAATAGCAGTGAGGCATAAGGCAATACAAGCAGAAGGAGCCTGAAGCACGTAACTTCACTACTGATACCACTGGTCCATCTGTGTTTCTCCTAGTGGATGGAGTGCCCGTCACCACCTCTGTCCTGGCATCTTCTTGGACCTGATCTTTAGCTGTGTCCCAAGACATGGAGCAGGTGTTGGTTTTTCACTGTGGAGCCTGTCTTAGGAACAGACACTATGAGATGTCATCTGAAGTGCTGGGCAACAGTGAAGGTTGCTGTTCTGTGCTTAGCAGTGCTGGAAGCATCCTCGCTGCCACACCACAGTGCTCTGTCAATATCAGTGGCTCTGTTTTGCTGTGTCAGGGGAAATCTCTGGTTTTGATACAATGAGGTACTTTATCACAAATGTGTCCCTTGATGGTCCTGTAGTGGCTTTCAGCTCTTAACCAAAATTATGAGGTCTTAGTCCCATGGAAGTCCTATTAACTCTTTCTCTGGGTCCATCTCACAGAAGTTAATCAATATTATTATTTTCCTATACAGACTTCTCAGTGTTATTCCCAGAGTAAAATTGTGCCATGATAACTGCTGGAATGCAGGCTCCTAGCTCCACATGTGAATTATGTTATTATGAATGCCCTCTGCCCAGAGTCCCTTTGAACCATGTCTGTGCAGTCCTTGAGATTTCTCCTCTTCTTCAAGCCTCACTTCTCTGGTTTGCAAAGAAAGATGAAACACTTGAAATTGATTTGCAAGAAGAAGGTGGTTGGAAACAGCAGGAGCTGGTTTGAGAGTAGCTGGGGACAGTTAGAGGAGGTCAGCTATCAGGAAACATGAAGATAAGGCAGGGAGGGCTTCAGACACTTGAAGGACAGCTGTGGGGGAGATGGAAACCATCTGCCTAGGCAGGGATCTACATATATTCCTTGCAGGAGGTAAGCAAGGCTCATGCTTTTCTGAAGCCTGGCACTTCTCCTCCCTGAGCTCCAGGCTCCTGTATCTGCCAAACCACCCTGCTTTACAGCTACCAATGCCCAGGTCCTCCTGCCTGGCACAGTGAATGCTTCCCAACTCAGAGATGCTATCTTCTGTTCCATATTGTTCCAGAGCTCCTTTTTCGTTGAGGACACCCCAACTTCAGTATCTGGAATCCTCAAACCAGTTTTAAATCTCCCCACTCTTAAACTTCCTCAGACCAACATTTCTGCCTCTAGTCTGGCACTAAAGTTGCCCCCTTTTACCCCTAGGCCCTGGCATGTACCTGCTCCCATTCCAGCCTGGCTGTGGCTGGCAAGCCTTCCAGGAAAACAGTTCTTTGGTAATCTTTCCTGTGAAGGGCAAGGTCTGCCTCCTGCCTCCGCTGCTGTGGTCCAGGGAAGGGACCGCTGGAGTTCATCCTGTTCAGCCCTCTGCTCCAAGCAGGTCCAGCCACACCAGGTTGCTCACCAGATGAGGTTTCAGTATCACTAGGACACAGAATCCACAACCCCTCTGGGCAGCCCATTTCACTGCCCTCACATGGAAAATGCTTTCCAACCTTTTAATTTCCTTTACATATTTGAACCTTCCTTTACATATCTGAGCTCAGTCAGGGGATCCCCCTCAGCTTATGTTGCCCTTCTGCCACATCCACTCAACTTTCCACACGTGAAATGGAGCATTCCTGTGCATGGAAGATGATGTGCTCTGACACAAAGTAGATCAGCAGGCTGCAGTAGAAGACATTTCCAATTGTAAGTTCCAGCAGTGTGCAGAGGTACCTGAATATGGGGGTGAAGGGAAAGTGCTGGTGGAAGAAAGGAAATCTGCTTGGCTTTATGAGTAGGAAGCTTGCATTTTACTAGCCAGACTGGTTTTGTAGAAGGCACCTTTTCTGTTCAAGTTGCCATAAAGACTCTGTGGCAGCTCTGGCATGGCTTACTGCTCATGTGCCTTTCTTAGTTATTTTTAACCTCTTTTGAAACCACTCCATACAAAGAGCAGAGATTGGGTATGGGGCAATTGAAAACTGTTGGATGGAGACCTGCTGTCCTGCTCCCTCTCTTGGCTTACCCACTGTTCTCCCAAATACTTTTTCTTGGTTTCGCCTGGGACAATTTACTTTGCTGTATCAAATGTGATGCTTTTAGTTGGAAGTTTGTGCCAGCTTGTGAAAGGCACGGTTTCACTCTAGCTAAATGTTGCCAGTGTGGGCTTTCACTGACAGCAAGCTGGTGGTCTTTTTTAAACTCACAATAGTATGTTCATGTCAAATGATTTGTTGTGCCAAATTATGAAGTGACACTTGGCACAGTTCTGGTCACAATGAGATCTGAGAGGCATGCTAGTAAAGCACATATTTTGATAAATCCATGGAGCATTTCCTGTGCCTTTTTCCACTAGGAATCCTGCAAAATGTTGCTTTCAGTCTTGAGTGAGAAGGAAGGAAAAGAAATAAGGAGCTCCATCAAAGAGATGAAAGGAAGAAGGCAGAATGACAAAGCAGACAAGGACAGATCCTGGGGGAAGACAGGTATACTCATTAACTGTATTTACATTTCAAAGATAAGTTAACTGCAGTGTTCTCAATCATACCCTACACTTGGGTTCCTTGCGCACACTGTGAATAATCAATGCACTTTGAAGGATAGAATAAGTGACCCAATATGCTCCTTCCACTTTTAATTTCATAGGTGATCTTAATTTGAGAGGTCAGTACAAATGCCTGTGGTAAGTGACAATTCTAAGCCAGTAATTACTAATTAAGACAGAAGGCAAGATGCTGGCTAAGGCAGTTTCAAAGAGATGGCAGATAACCTTGCAGGAGCTGATTAACTCAAACAGAACCTCCCTGGGTGATGCTACCAAATGATACTTGGAACAATTTTTGAAATTAAAAAGGACGAGGGAAAAGGATTTATGAAACTCTCAGCTGAGTTTTCTCTGGAGGAAGGGTTTTGATAATAAGTGGGATTAGCTGTTTGCCAATTAGCAGACAATTAGAACAAAGACATTTACCCGGTGGGTGAAAATCTTTCATGACAAACTCACACTCATCAAACCTGCTCACACCAGGGGAGGATAAACAGTGCTGTGCTCACCGTGTCTTAGGTTTGGTGATATGAGCAGGGCTGGCTGCTGCGACCAGGTCAACTTCACATGAGCTGCGTGGAACATGATGAGACAGTGCCTCCATGTGGCAAGCACACAACAAAGGACCCCAAGTTGTGCTCATGCATCCTGGGACTGCTGAGGATGGTTTCCCAGGGGTCCACAAAAGAAATTAAAATCAGCACAGCAACTGCCTGTGGAGAAAATGGAGAAATCGCTGACACTGGGGAATTTCTAGGGACCTGCAAATGAAGACACTGGCTTTATTAATATTGCTATCTGTAAAGGGTCGTCAGTAGATCAGAGATAGTGCTGGACACCGGAAGCTTTTCTGAAAGTCCCTTGGACAGGCGAGGCCTCAAATGACCTCAAATTCAGACTGCAAGGAAGAGCTGAGATAGGCTGCTGCCTTTTGTCTTTTGTTCTCCCAGCTTAACAATGAAGCTTTCTGCATGGCTCTTATAAGATAGGCATCTGTAGCAGCACTGCTTGGCCAAAAGTGGGGGAGTAGGGGATGAATCTGTCTGATTTTACTATTGTTTGTGCTCCTTTTTTCCATCCTCAGAACTTAAAAGATTCCTAGGTAGGATCCACGTCTCCTAACTGAAACATACAAGAATCAGTGTTTAAGGTTGAGCATCCACAAGCAATGGAAAGAGATGAGCAGATGCTGAACATAAATTCTCTAATCCCAACAGCTCCTCAAGGTGTATTTCATGGTTTATCCTCTAAAGGAGCTATTTCTTGCCCTTAATTCCAAAGGCAATATGGAGCACAAAGCTAAACTTACATACAGATCTACAGCCTAGATGCCTAAATAAAGGCAGAAAAGTTGTATTTTTCTGTTCTAAAATCCAGCCCAGAACAGCGAAGAGCACAAGAGGAAAACAAATTAGGACCAAGCACTGCTCAGGAGTGTGGAGCATTTCCCTGCTATATCCCTTGGTGTAAGTTAGTGCCTACCCCAAGGAGTACAAATGCAGATTGCGATGTAGAAATGAAGGTATGATCTCAGTCCTGGCTTTACTACAGGCATCTTGATAAAAATGAGAAATTCAGGTAGAACCTATGGCTTTGTAACATTTTTGAGAAGCGTAAATGTGAGGAGGTATTAAGACATGATCCTTCCAAACAAATACATGTTTTTACTTTCTTTCCCTGTATAGTCAGGGCCCCGTTCAGGAACAGCTTCATTTGCAACAGGCAGAAGTTACTCTGATTCTAGGAAGCACTCAGCACCCTCCAAAGGCAACCATTATGAGTGGAAGTCATCCCATGTGGAAGCAGGTCTAACCTGTGTTTTAGGCAGCTCTTGGCTACACAAGAAGTGGGCCTTTGCAGTTTGTTTCATTCAAAGCAGGGACATTAACTCCTTGTTGAAGGAGAGGGTTGCTTTTAGAGCCACTGACAGCTGTCCAGAGATTAGAATTCCTTCCAGTTAGGCTACGACTGTCCCTGTGACACAGATCTTGCTTGATGCAGAGCAGGCAGTTGGGGGCATCAGCACTAGGGGAGATACAGTGGTCACTCATTTTGCTCCAGGGAAGAACTCACAGTGATGAACACTTTTCATTCAGGGAAGGCTGAAGCAGGCTAAAAACTTCCAATGGGAGCAGTCAGGTTCAGTTAAAATACCTGTGATTTTTTCCAGAAGAACTGAACACCATGAGTTCTTGAGGGCAAGGACTTTCAGCTACGATTGAAGGCACTTTTCTAATGCATTGTGTGGGCTAACAGCCTATTGAATTGTAGGAGCAGATGTGATGGAGAGGCTCAGAGAAGTTGTGTTGCTGCTGCTTAGCACAACCTGAAGCTGAGCTGAAATTTAGGGAGATGCTGTCAAGTCCCCCTGGCAATGGAACAAGTATACAAAATGAAAGCAATAGTGTCATTAGAGCTGAATGGCAGCAACATTTTGTGACTGAAAATCATTTTATCCATTGCATGATACTAACATTTAGAGGGAAAAAAGAAGCACTACAGAGGCAGGCGCTACAGAGGGAAGAGACTGATTATTCCCTCTAGCTTTTCCACCTGAGAATACAAGATGAACTATGATACTGCCGATGTGAACTCCACGGGAGGAAGCAAAGGAAATGTGATTACAGATATTATATCCAAATTGAATTAAAGGTGAATTAAAACCCCAAGATTACTGCATGTTTCCATGCTATGTTTGAAACATCTGCCACTAACAGACATGCAGAGAACATGCAGGGGCTTATTTCTTAGAAAACAAGATTGATCTCTGAGTTGCTGATTCACAACTCCACAGAAACAAAGGCGGGAAGTAAAATTATGGATAAACCTCCACAGACAGAAATGTCATCAGCAAAGCAGCCATGTTGTTTGGGATCTTTGTGTTTCTTCTAAATATATACTCTACATTGCAAACTTAAGCAAAGTTGATTACTTTAGTTTCTTTATCAAAATCAATAATGAATCTGATCTTCTTTGCAAAAGGTGAATCTGAAGTTAAAAGCATTAGTACTTCATTATGATGTTAAAAAACATTTTCTTCATTGACTAGTGGTCACTAAAATACTTTTCTGTGCTATGCTCATTCACTGTACAGGTTTAAATGAGTTATTTAATCCTTCAGACTTCTAGTTTTGCTGACAGGGAGAAAGCAATTTGTAAGCTGGTTTACCATATTTATATATGCTGTATTGCTAAGCATACATGTCAAACTCACTTTTAAAACTATGTTTTTTAGGGGTCAGGTAGTGGCATATAGGGAGGCAAATATCTTGGCTTTTTTAGCTGTAACTGCTACAAGGCAATGAAAAAGATCTCTAGACTATGACAATGTTATGAGTTACTGCCTCTTCCATGAAGGCGCTGTACATCTAGTAATTTTCTTGATAAAGACTGTCTTGTATGACTGGAAGTATCATATAGGCTGACAAAGTGGACTGTAATAAAACAGTGCATCGTCAACTACTTCATGCGTTATGTTACATCAAGTGGCAGAGTACAATAAATTTTAAAATAAAAAGCTGGCATGAATTATTATATAGTAATAAATGAGTGACAAAGACTTTAAATGCACACATTAAAAGAAATCCAGCAATCACCTTCCAAATGTATTTTACCTATTTTCAAGCAACAAAGCACAGCTAGCAGCTGTTTATGAAAAGGGATTAGTGTGCTAAAATGTGCTCCGTCTGAAATGATAACTCCATAAAAAAAATTCAACAGAGATGTATTTTAAGAACAAAATCAAAGAAGACAGTCACTGAACCTGGGAGTTTCAAAGCAGTCTTCTCCCCGTGTATCTCCCCTCTTCCCCAAAATAAACCTAAGGCTATAAAAAGCATCCGGAAAAATTTTCAAAGGTGCTGAGCTTTCAAAAGGAAGAAAGCTTCTAAGTTTTCCCTGTGCATTTCAGTAAGGATATTTCCCCTAGATCTTCCACAGTTCAGTTTTTCCTGTGATCATGCACCAATTGGCATGGTCAAAGTATGAATGTGTAATCCGTAGCTCAGGAATATGATACTCTATTAGCTCAACAAACTCCCTTTCTTGAAAATGTAGTATTACCTCACCCAGGCCCCACTAGGATCCATTTTCTGTCTGCTTGGTGTGGCTAGGGCACAGTTATTGACTGTTTCCTGCAGAGAAGAGCCCACTCTGCTTTCATTCTGAGATTGGCAGATAACTCCTTGTTTTGGGTGATGGTCTATTTTAAGTGGTTGTCTGATAGCTAATTCTTTCTGATGTGAAATCACGTCAGGTAAATACACTCTGTCTGCTGCAACCATGAAGGGTAACTGCAGTCATAGGGAGCTGTATAGTTGCTTGCCCTAATTCCAAATAGCAACTTCTGAAAGCCTTTGAGCAGCATGGTGACATGGGCAGCACAGGTTTAACAGCCACTTCAAAAGTGTTGTATTTTTAACACTCAGTTTGCAGTGTAGAGAAAAGTAAGAAGCACATTTTGGAAAGGAACACTCCCTGTTTTGTTTTGGTTTGCTTCTTGGTTCTGTTTTTGTTTTTTTAACTTTGTTTTTTCTCTCTTCATTCAGCTGAATGCTGTAATTGCAGTAACTAATGAGTTGTTCTTGGTGCCACTGATTGATTGCCCAAATCTAATACTGAATCAAGTGATCTTGAGAACAGAGACCATCTCAGAGATTTCTCTAACACTGTGCATGGTGCTTTTTTTCTCCCTTCCACAGGATGAGCTCTTTGTTGTCCTGTGTACCTCTGAAGTCCCATCCAACTTATGATGGGGCTGCTTCAAAGCCAGATCTTTGTCCTTGTGAAGAACTGATTTTTGTACTCCACGTGAGCAAGGCTTAACTGAGGAGCAGGAAGGAGTTGAAGTATTCCAAGGAACAAAGACATCTTGCTTTTCAAATCTTCTCCATTTTTGCTCCATTGCCCACACATACATCATTATCTGGCTTCCCACTCTCAAGATGTGAGCCATCTCTTTTACTGCTTGCATGTGCCTTTCTTCTGTTGAAAAATGGTGAATTACTAGAACAGAACAGATAAGGTGAATAAGTATCTCCCAAGGCACTAATGAATACAGAGCGTAAGGACAGGGACTGGCTCTGACACACTGGCAGCCAGCAGTTTGCACCACAGGAATACATCATTTATCTTCCATTGTGCTACGTGTTATTGTACTATCTATCTCTAACATATCTAACATTGTACTGCCTCTAACTAAAGAGTTCATAACACAGGGACTTATTTTCAAAGTACAGCAGAATTTAGAAATGTTGAAACAAATGACATCTCTCAGATTGGCAATAAAAACCACATCAGTCTTGTTTTCTCAATGAAAAACAACCACTTTGTTTGTGGCAAAGCAACCTGGCCCTTTTCTAACCTCCCCAAATGCTCATCTGCAGCCTGAAAGAAACACTTCCAAAAGACTGAGGCATACATAGTCCTGGCAACAGCCATGATATCTGCTTAAAAAAGGATTAGGTTAAAATTGCCTGCATATTTCTCCTCCTTTAATGACAGATGTCAGTAATAGAGCAGAAAATGTGAACAGTCACCATCAGCCTGCGATACATGTAAATCATCAATGTATGGGTGAAGGACACTTAGTCAACTAGCATTTGTCTACTTCTGCCATTAACAAGCATATATCATAAAACCAGATAATTAGATAAACCCAGTCTTGCTTGATAACCCCCACACCACACAATACGCGTGCCAAGGACAACACCTCATCATTACGATGGTGAAACTCAAGCAGCAGAGTTTCATTTGAGTCAGAACTGAGCTTAAATTTAATTCCCTTTTCAGTAAAAATATTTGCTCCCAAAAGGGCAACCGGTCTCAGGCTTTGGCAGGAATTTGCCAAACAGCAGCGCTGCAGGTTGGCTCCTGCTCTCACACTGCACGGCTCTAGAGGAACCCACAGCAGATGTCGAGGTTGATTAGGTCTTGGTGCACAGCAGGGACTTCAGCAAAGTTTCAGCTACACCAAATGAATGTTACATGAGAAATAATAATAGGAAACAATCCTAGAATAGCACTGGAAAGGGCACATATTAAATACTCTGCAAATTGAAAGCAATTGAATTAGTGATATTTATCCAACCTGGTATTTTCCTCAATGAAAATGCCTGTGACACTTAGGGCAGACATTTCTACACATACCCCTTCAGATTACAAATACAATGCTTTTTGGTTAAGTTGTTGAGGTGTTGGTTTCCACAGAAAAAGAACAGATCTTTCAAGATCTGTTGTATCTGTAGCAATAGAAAAGGGGTAATGGCTTTAAACTTAAAGAGGGGAAGTTCAGGTTAGATACAAGGAAGAAGCTCTTTACTGTAAGGGTGGTAAGGCACTGGAATGGGTTGCCCAGGGAAGTTCTGAGTGCTCCGTCCCTGGTGATGTTCATGGTCAGGTTGGACAGAGCCTTGGGTGACATGGTTTAGTGTGAGGTGTCCCTGTCCATGGCAGGGCGGTTGGATGATATACTTAAGTATAGAAAATGCTAGCAGACACTGTGCCTGTCAGGACAGACATTCACCATCAGACCCATTTTGCCTTAGAAAAAGAGACACATCACAATTAAAAGAATAACAGCGTGCAATCAATCTGAGACAGAAAACCAGTCTCCCTGCAATGAATGAAGCATTCAGAGCCTCAGTGGAAATGTGAGGATCAAAAGGCAAGCTTTGAAGAAATAGGGTCTTTAGCATTTAGTTATTCAGCTGCTCTGCTTGTAGGTTTCACTTGTTTGAGATGAGCAGAAATCAATTCCAAAATCCCAGGTCTTCCAGAAGTAGTTGAGAGGTTGACATTGAAACATTATGCCTTTTTAATTAAAGGGCATCAAGTATCATTTAAGTAATTAGAGTGTATCAATAAAATCTCACCCTGAGCAAAACTTTAGTGTCTTTGAGATAAATTTGTCAGATAATTAAAAAAGCTATGGGTGATGGATTCCTTTTAAAAATGCATAACTCAAGGAAACAGAGCATCTGTGTGGGGCAACACTAGACTATCCTGAAATCACAGTTTATCACATGAATTATTGCACATGATCATTTTTAATAGAAGCCAAACCTGTCACGTTCCAAGATCACCATGCTGCCATGTCCACCTAAAGCAGGAGGCTTATAAAACCTCCATTTCTCTATTTTCCTTGGCATTAAATTCCTTGAATGTTGAAACAGTGTTTAAACCGATCAATCTGTACAGCAGTGAAGATGCTGTTTCAGAGATGGAGTGCTTCATGTTAGCTTGCAGTGAAACACAAACACTCACTGAGGGCATGACTGCAGCCCAGCAACAACATGAGCCTGCTTCCCTCCCCTGTAGTGGAAATGGTTCGGATCTGCTTCTACTGCAACTCCTCTCATGCTGATGAGTAGATGGCTATAGGTGCAATATTTCATTGAATTCTAGGATGGCTTCAGTTGGAAGGGACCTTCAAATCTCTAGTCCGACCTTCCTGCCATTGGCAGGGACACCTTCCACTAGATTGCGTTGTCAAAGCCCCATGCAACCTGCCTTTGAAGAATTCCAATGATGGGGCATTCCAAACTTCTCAGGGCAACCTGTACTAATGCCCAGCCACCCTCATAGTGAAGAACCGCTTCCTTTTATCTAATCTAAATCTACCCCCTTTCAGTTTTAAGCTATTGTCCCTGTCCTGTCACTACAGGCCGTTGTAAAAAGCCTCTCTCCACCTTTCCTACAAGCCTCCTTTAAGCATTGAAATATCTCATAATGTCTCCCTGGAGTTCTTCTAGAGGGGTGACTCTAGGCTACAACCCTAGAGCAATCTTTCACCAGCTGCTCAACATGTTTTATGGTGATTTCTCACCATCCAAACACCATAAAACAAAGGTTCAGATGCTTAAAAGTGCATTTGTTGTAATGAATGGTACTTTAAATGAAAATTAGTTTTGTTCTAAATTACAGTATGTATAGAAGCTTGCAGGAGGCAAAACCAGTATCAGGGCAGAGGAGAATCATCCTGGGTAAGAGCAAACATCCCTCCACCATGGGACTGTGGCAGCAGTCAGCACCAAATGTTCAAGAAAGAAGGAAAGATAGTGATGCTCTATCCCCTTGCTTCCTGAGGTCAGCAGCCTAATAGCTTCTTCAGACACAGGCCAGAGCTTGTATCTAAGAGCTAGTGATAGATCTGTCCTCTATGGATACCTTCTGGGACTCACTTGTACTTCTGATTACACAAATCACATGTCAAAGGAATCTGCAATTTATATATTA
>NDXB01004768.1:31993-45499 GCA_002631895.1 Agapornis roseicollis | reverse complement strand
GCTCTTCATTAGGGACTGTAGTGACAGGACAAGGGGTAACGGCTTCAAACTTAAACAGGAGAGTTTAGATTGGATCAAAGGAAGAAATTCTTTCCTGTTGGAGTGATGCTGGAATNGCTCTTCATTAGGGACTGTAGTGACAGGACAAGGGGTAACGGCTTCAAACTTAAACAGGAGAGTTTAGATTGGATCAAAGGAAGAAATTCTTTCCTGTTGGAGTGGTGAGATGCTGGAATGGGTTGCCCAGGGAGGTTGTGAGTGCTCCATCCCTGTCAGTGTTCAAGGCCAGGTTGGATGAAGCCTTGGGTGGCATGGTTTAGTGTGAGGTGTCCCTGCTTATGGCAGGGGAGTTGGAACTAGATGATCTTAATACGAACATACTGGCATGCTCAGTATGAGTCATTTTGTTGCTGTTTGGAAAACACCTCTGAAAGAAAAGCTTAGCAGGAGCAGAAGGTAACAGAGATACAGTCTGGAACACTCCTTTCTGGGTCTGCCTTCAATAAAAACCTAAACTATGCTCTGAGATGGTCACAATTTTGTTGGAAAGACTTCAATTAAAATAATTTTTTTAGTATTTTTTTGAAAAGTTACACGGTGATAACTGAGGAAAAAGCAGTAAAATACAGCGAAAGATTCTCCACCATGACGGTCAGTGATTGTTGGAGGAAGAAGTTGGAAAGAGAAAACAAACAGAAAAACAAAGTAAATTTTTCAGCAAGATCTTGACTCCAAATTTCCAGCTTGGAAGGAGCATACTGTAATCCCAACACTTCCACATAACACAGTCTTGAAAATGTGTAAATATATTGATTTTTAAATGTGTTCACAAAACTTTACAGCTGCTACAGACAAGAGCTCTGGTATTTAGATCTGTTACAGCCAGGCACAGTTAGGTTACCAGTCAGTCATTTGTAAAGTACTGCAATCACTAAAGTACAGCTTTCTTAGCCTTGACTAAGAGTGCCAGTCTCCATATCTAATGATTTCAGCATCATTCTTAGAATTGCAAAGCTCTAATACCTGTCAAAACTTTACTCCATTGGTCTAATCCTTCAGAAAATATAATCCTTCAGAAACAGTACTGATTTAATACTTCGATAGGATAAAAAGGGATAGTCATGATGCTGATTAGGATGGACTGTCAGTCTGACAAGCCATGAACATGAAATGCAAACTGCTTGTGATTATTTAAGTCCTTGACAAATGGTGTCTTAAAATTAGGCTGTCAACTCAACTTCCCTGTTAAAGCAATTAGAACTAGCCTAAGTACAAGTTTTCAAAAATTTGTATGTAAATGTGATATATTTCTTCATTTCCTGAGCTTGTGAAGCATTGCTGCCCTTGTGAAGCGCTGCTGTCCTTTGTTAAAAAAGCTCCCATGTTCCACTCTACCATTGGCTGTATTTCAAAAGTAATTGAAATAGTTGTTGAAGTATACGAGGAGTACCCACTCCACAGAACCTGTTCACACAGTTATTTCAAGATATATCTCTGTACTAGTGGAAAAGAATGTTTGTATAAGGACTACTCACATCTATCTACGCTTGACATTTTTCCCCTTTAGAATAATAACACCATTCCCCTTCAGCAGGAATGTAAGATGGTAAAATATGACCGAAGTGCTTGCCTGTTACTGAGCTGCGAATCTGCTGTCCTCCATCCATACCTATTTCAACCCTTGCTTCTTAGTTGAATCCCAGTGACAGGTCTCTCATGTGGCTCAGTAGGGCTCTCAAGCTTTTGAAACTAGCATGAGAGAATGCAGGTCTTCCCATATGATGCTGGTAGAAACTACATCCAGTGAATGTGAGCTAGTGATCTAAAATCATTTGCAGATCTGCAGTCAAGAAAAGCTTGAAATCTTTGGGCTGCAACAGTAATAATTATTTTGATAAAATAACATCTGTTTTTCTAATATGCGGGTTATTAGGATAATAAGGGGTCTGAGCACTAATGAAATAGTAAGCACTGAACTATTTTGTCTGTGATCTGGTAACCCAGAAAGAAACTTTTGAGATTTGTTTTATAAATCATTTTGTCAGATATTAAGCCTCCCCTCTCATGCTGTCAATGGATTTAGTCCTTTCTCTCAGCCTGATCAGGGACTTTGTGTGTTTTTATGAAGACTTGTTTTCCCCAAGTCTTTGCTGAAACTTATTTGTGGTTTGGAAAACAAGAAGGAAGAGACAGGCAGCCCTCTTATAACCAGGCAGCCCATGTTCCCAAAGTTTTCTCCAGAACAAACCACGAGGACATTAGGCTGACTGCAGCCTACAGAGAAGCACTAACAAGGAAGTGCCTGAGGAATATGAGGAAATACCTTTATTGACCATGGACAGTTTGTCTGCTCTACAAATACAAGTAGTGTAAACAGGAGACTTGTCACGGCAGTGAGACCAAGACTACTGTGGAAAGTGTGAGTTTAATGGCTCTGGAACAAAGCCAACGAGGATACAAAGTCATGCCATTTCTAAAGGTGCAGGGTATAAGCTGGTGCTGGAGGAGAAGTAGCCATTGTATCTGCTGGTGTAAAACAATCTCCCGCTAGACACTCGACACTCTGATTTATAGGAGCTGCAACAGTGCAAGCCAGCCTCAAAACAGAGAGAATACAGAACAAGCTTTATGCCCTTTGTGTCCCTATCTTTGCAGTCATGCATTCTGCTTGCTCTTCTTCTGGAGCCTCTAAACGTTAAAAGCTCCCCCAGGTCCCTGAACCAGCTCATTTTTTTAGAGATAGCTGCTTTCTTAACCACGGACTGGTTATCGGTCTGCTTTTCACATTTTCATATC
The DNA here is from genome assembly GCA_002631895.1 of Agapornis roseicollis. Taxonomy (NCBI): domain Eukaryota; kingdom Metazoa; phylum Chordata; class Aves; order Psittaciformes; family Psittacidae; genus Agapornis; species Agapornis roseicollis. The sequence continues at coordinate 42,703 of NDXB01004768.1, read as the reverse complement.
AACACTCCAAATCAGTCAAGATGTGTTTTTTTCATGCAGCTAAAAATACCTCAGACGAAATGTTACTGCAAAACATTAATCCATATGTATTAATCTTGAATGTTGGGGTCTACAGGTTTGGGCTACTTGTAGACCCCAACTGTTCTGTGTTCTGTGATCTGTGAACCTTCTACGTACCTGTAGACCTGTACTCATCAGCTGGCATCCAAAAGCAGATGTACACTTGCAATTTTCTACTGTATTACAGAAAATGTATAGAGATAGCCTTGTACAACAAGTAAAAGAAAGCCTCCAGATTCTTCCTCATATTCTTCCTCCTCCTCCTCCTCTGTATCTGTGATACAGATATCAACAATATAAACAGAAGTACTCAGGTCTTCTAGACAAGGGCTCATAGTCTTCTAAGAAAAAAAGGGCCTTGCTGCACTCAGCTCAGAGAAACCCTTATTACACATCTGCTCAGATGCCACTGGTTGCACATTGGGATACCCTTCAGCCTGAAGGCTGATGCTTCTCTGAGTGGGGCCACAGGCAGAACTGCTCTGGGCTTCCCACATCGAAGGATTCGAAGCAGGGGGAGCCAGGCTCCAAGCCTGGCAGTCACACTCCCTGTTCAGAGAAGATAAAAGCAGCAGAGGAGAGTTACAGCACAACCGCAGCATCTCAGTTGTTAAATAGTACTTGAGCACAATGTGTTTCTGGTTAGTTTAAGGAAGGATAAACAAGATTTAATATCTGGCAAAGAAGACGAGTTTTTTTCTTGCCTTATAACTGGTGTTTGGATTCATTCAGATTCATGTAGCTTCCACTCACGTAAGACTCCGTTCCATTTCCTAATTTTCCATCTTCCTTATTTCCTAAAACATGAGTTGTTGAGCTAACGAATTAAAGCACTTTGAGGTTTGGTTTTGGTCCTGTGTGCATCTGTGCTATTTTACTACCATAATTCAATGTGACAAGTTTATTGTCCTAGCAAACACTAGCACCTATTGTAGAACTATAATAAAAAAAAAGAAAAATTGCCTTAAGCAGCAGATTTTATGCAGAGAAGACCAAATGCTACCTGTTGACATTTTATTTTCTTCAAATCATGTTTCCCTTTTCATTCCATAGTGGTCACTAAACATGCAAGTCTGTAGGAAAAACGGGCTAGCTTAGAGTTTAAGGATCAGCCTCTGCAATGAGCTGGATCAGATAGAATTCATTCTTCTTACTAGCTTTCAGCTGATACTTATAAGCCTGAGCTCAGGCCTCCCATTTGTGCAAGGCACATTAAACACTGTGAATGCAACCCCTGCCCAAGGAGCTTGCAGCTTAGAAAGACAAGGATGTGAAGATAAGCCAGAAAAAAGAAAAGCCTAGGACTTTGCAGAAAACAAAGCCAAGCCCTGCCTTTGCTAAATGGATGTACAAAAAGCCAACACAAATGAGATGTCTATTTCTGCATGAGAACAGACTTAAATGTTTCTATACAATACAAACCAGTCATGTTCAGCACAAGGCTGGACCTCCAGATGAATGCCTGTCCAAAAAACCCCAACCCCCCCAGATCTACAGCTAAGTAAATAAACTATAATGACCCCAAAACAGAATGTGAAACACTCTGGGTTTTAAGGCCCACAAAACAAGATTTTAATGACACATATGGTCTTTATTTGATCCATAATGGTTCTTTCATATATAGTGGAAAGACTTTAACTTACTGATGGAGGAACATTTTCATGTAACCCACCCTATTGTTGATGACATAATCAAGCCTTCTCTCCATGCATCTGTTTGACAGGTTATATCCAATAGCAGCTCCTGAAATATTTCACCAGCAGAGGAATGCCAGAAGAGTGGCACACAGATAGAAACTGAAGAGGAATCAGCCTGTCCCATTCGTTTCCTGAAAAATATTTTATACTTCTGCAGAAAAATTCGATTTCACTATGAGGCTGGCTCAGCACAGGTAACGAGGTAGTTACCACTGCAAAAGACTCCTTTAGGAAAGAAAATACCCTGTGCTTAGTTGCTCGCATTAGTGATGCAAGAGCCTTGTAAAGGTGGGCTTCCTGCTGCAGCCACTGCTGCAGGATGTTTGGCATGGGCAAGGGGTAGTGGTGAGCTCCTGCAAAAGCACCCTTCCCTCCTCCCTCAAGCATTGCAAAAGCAGTGACCTGAGGTCTCCAGGGCTTGCTTCCCTTGCACTTCTCACCAGTGCTGTGGCAGAAGCAACCTGTCCTGAGAGGCAGGCCCAGTTGTTACCTGTAGGCAACAATTCAATCCTGCCTACACTACTGAAGAGTCTTGGACTGCCTTTCATGGGAGAACTGGGGGAAATCTAGATGGGGAGGTAACACTGATCTCTTTCAGACCAGTAATATTTTCATGTAGCTGAGCGTTGAAGAATCTAGCTGAGAGTAATTAGTGCTTTTCACCACATGAAGGACTCTTTCAAGTTGCTATTACTTTCTACCTTTGTGAAGCAGCCCTGTGTCATTAAGTGACACTGGTGTGGTCTCTTTTTACAGTATTAGATCCTATTTATTACATTCACCAATGCCAGGTTTGTGATATTCTATGGCCTCCAGCATCCTGGCAGACCGCATTGAGCACTGGAGGGATCAATCTGATATTAATTTGAGGTTTTATGGTATTTTGTTTAAACAATTATACAAATACAGCATGCATCTGTTTGGAACATCTTTGGCACAGTTCAGAGAAACTATATTTCACTCAGCTTTCATCCCTGGTTTAAATTAATTACTACTCAAAGAAGGGACAGGAGCAGACACAGGTATATACCAAGTAATACACGTTTTCTATGGGAAGGAAGTTAATTGAATTTTGAAACCTTCCCACTTGGTCTGCTTTTTCTGCATTATTTTAACTGAAGAGGCTGCACAGGCAAAGTTGTTTGATACACGGAGATACTATGTGTAATCTGAGGAGGAGAAGGAGGCAAACCTCTTCTCACATCCCCACCAAACCCATGCTCACCCTATGCTTCATTCCATTAGACATATCCGGATGTTCTGCCTTCAGCCCTACAGGACCTGATGGGCTCACAGATCCCTGCCTCCGCCACACAAGTGAGGGGTCCCAGGAGTTGCAGGGAGAGCAGTCAGTGGCTAATCACATTTTTCAGCAGGGGTACAATTTAGCAGATACACATATATAATACTGAAATCCCTAATTGAATTTTGGAGGGCAAGGGAAGTCAAATCCTGTTCTTCCCTGCATCAGTGGGATCAGTGCAGTTCACAGCTCAGAGAATTGAATTGAATAAATTATTCACATTTTGTTTTGCAATTAGACTTACAAAAGTAAAGTCAGGTATGAGACGTTCAGATGTTCACTGTATTTATCAATTAGTAATAGAGAGAATTACATGTCTTCTGCTAATAAAATGGGTACATTGTATCTAAGTATATCTATACATACATGTTTGTTTCCAGACACAGAGATGACAGAGAGGAATTGTCTTGCACTTTTTTTTGCATGCAGCAGTTTCCCAGGTGGAAGTATAATATTGAGCCTTACAGCTAACATATTGAAAGGTATTAAGAGGGTTTAAGGCTTCCATTTATCTTCATTAAAACCAGTTTGAGTCTGAAAGCTGACTTAAGGGTAATTTTTCATATCAGGAGGGAGAAGACAGAGGTTTCACCCCAGCTCTTCAGGTGACTTAGATAGTGATTTTAGACAAATCCCACAAGTTTGGGGCATGAAAAGTGAGGTTATTAGCACATATCTCACTTCAAAGTAGACAGAATTTCAGGGAAAATAATCAAAGAAGAAATAAAACAGCATTTTAAGTGAATTGAGTTAAATACTTTTGTGTAGTGAAGGAGAACCTAAGCAGACGGATCTATGTACACTTAATCTGTGCTTCAAGTTTTATAAACTGGGAGAAGGTGTACAGCTCATACAAAATCATGGAGCATTTTGTAAAAATATCCCAAAAAACAAAATGAAAAACAAAAAAAACACAACCAAATGCTGTTTAATTTAAAGTAAATACTTCTCAAAAGCACATGTAAGTACAATAATGCAAATTTTCACGTCAGCCACTGCTTGGAAAATCACATCTTTCCTGTATTTTTAACAAAAATTATACATCTTCACAGTCATGTGTAGACAAACAGAACAGTGTAGTGTTGTCCTGCTGGATGAAGGTGAAGAGGAGGAACAATGTCCCCTGTGACTTTGCCTTTCCCTCCTTCATGCTTTGCTTAAAGTATCACTATGTCCCTAAGGCCACCTGGAGCCCCCAAAGTTGGGTGGGAAAGGAACCAGGAGAAAAACACTTCCCTGACCCCTTCAAGTCGATCTTAAAAGCAGCAGCAGCAGCAAGCAGGAGTGCCCATGGCAGCCTGCATTGGGTCAGAGTGCAGCCCACGGCGCTGCAAAACTGCCCCCTCCATCAAACCTGTCACAGCTGGTGGCATGGACAGTGCAGGGGAAAGGCATAGCTGAGTGGGAAACTGAAGGTTCTCTGTTGGGTCCTTAGCAAAATGAAAAGAGTGGTTTTTTTCAGGTGACAAATAGTCTGTGGATAGATGCAGCTGGGAACAAGCACCCAGCAGAGATCATAAATAAACACTTTGCTCCAAACCTCTGGATTTTTGATCTCTTTCAAAAGAGGGCAACAGGATATTGCATTTTTGTTCTTCAAATGCTCTGAGAGCACCACTGTGCCTGATGTGAGCACTGCACAATCCTGCCATGATTTACATGTTGTAGATGATGCCCCAGCTACAGACTAGACTGTTTCGACACTTTTATGGGTGCTCAGCGAATAACACACATCCTGAAGGAACCTCAAGAGAAGTAAGGCCAGAGTAAAGATATCTTGAAATGGTCTAAAGTTAAAGGGATCTCACTTCTCTGCCTCCAACAGAAGGGAGCTTTTGGACAATGCAACTCATAGTGCCTTGGAGACTTTCTGTCTCCATTTTTTCCTCCTTAAAATGGGTGTAGAATCATAGAACAGTTAGGGTTGGAAAGGACCTTAAGATCCTAACCTTAGTTCTAACCCCCCTGCCATAAGCAGGGACACCTCACACTAAACCATGCCACCCAAGGCTTCATCCAACCTGGCCTTGAACACTGACAGGGATGGAGCACTCACAACCTCCCTCAGCAACCCATTCCAGCATCTCACCACTCTAACAGGAAAGAATTTCTTCCTTAGATCCAACCTAAACCTCTCCTGTTTAGGTTTGAACCCATTACCCCTTGTCCTGTCACTACAGTCCCTAATGAAGAGCCCCTCCCCAGCATCCCTATAGGCCCCCTTCAGATACTGGAATAATGACACAAACTTCCCTTGCCAGACACTGATATCTACATATGAAAACGCTCTTTGGGAATTAGGTGGTTTTGTTGTTGCTATTACTGCTGTTGTTTGTGCATTTACACTGAAAGTAAAATTACTGTGCAAGGCCATCAACAAAAAATCTTACTACAAAACGTGAATATGTGGTTAATCTCCAAAAAATAAATTCACATGCTCTAAGTTAACCAAAATATCTTGCAGAATTACATCAGACTCTGCAGACCACACTGCAAAATTCAGACCCCATTTTTTTATTGTTTCACACTTTAAACAAACCTCAACTTTTATTTCAACTGCTTTTCAGCAATGCTGTGAAAGAAGCCAAAACACCTTCTCAGGGATTATGCCAAGCAGTAGTTTTGAACAGGTTTGGGGCAATATTAAATGAACTGTAACTAATCATTTTCATCTTATCGCCTACAGAGTCATTGCATTGGAATGATGTTTGGCTAATTTTCCAAAGAACACATTTGCTATGGGTTGTTCTACATAGCTGTCAGGAGAAACAGTGAGCCAAAACATACTCTGTCAAGGGAAGTGTTCGGTTGATGAAATTATAAATAAGTCATCAACCAAGAGTCTGTTAAAATGAATTGTCATTAAATGTTTCTCTAAATACAGTGTTTAATCTCAAACTCCAAAATAGGAACTGCAAGACTGTCTTTCCCTACCTCATTCACAGATCTCCCCTTTGAACACATCATGAGAATATTAAGTTAGTTAATTCAAGCTATATGTGCATGCGAACACATGCAGAGAAGCAAAGACTGTGATATGTTTTACATAAAGCAGGCCATTGTGCACTGATTATAATGTGTAAAGAGGAAATATGTTTATACCACAATCTATTCTAAACTCAAATAGGCAGCAGTACTCTGTGTTTATAAATATAAATGCAAAACCTATGTTAAAATAATGTTAAGGGTCTGGATTCTAACCACAAAAGCCAGGAAATTCAGAGTAAACCTTGGAAGTTTGGGCCTGATACTGATTTTATGCTCTTGCCATGTAACTCTAGTCAGCGTCCTCGGCAACAGTTTGTACTGGATAAAACACAATCTTTTGTCTAAGGCATTCTGGGTATGGCAAGGCTTGTGCAAAGTATTATCATATTTAGGTGTCTAAAGGCTAGATACACAAAAAATAGGCTAGATACACAAAAAGGATGTAGGCAGCTGTGACAGCATCCCCCAGGGCTTTCTTAATCTAATGAAGTGTGCATATGCATATGTGGGTATGCGCAGGGGGCTAAGGATGAAAATGTGCAGTCTTGGCACATCCTCAAAACTCTCTTTTGTCCTCCAGGTCACATGAAGACTTTATGGAAAGCTTGGAGCAAGCTGAATATTATCATTTCTCTTTATGCAGAATTTACAACATTATACTACAAGGTTTTAAGGAGCCTATAGCGAAGAAGCACAGCTGGGGATGTCCCCATTGAGACAGACAACTGAAATATTAATCGAGCGATTTCAGTGAGGAAGAGGAAATAAATGATCTAACCCTTCGCAGTCGTGTGCAGAGTTCTAGTGCACAGTCATGACAGGAAAAGAAATTCTGATATAGCAAGAACAAGCATGTGTCATTTCACCTAGATGAGGAAGGGACACAGCAATAAAGAACAGTAGGTCTGGTAGCCATCTTTAACTACAGGAGCATATATGGCTCTAGTCTGTTGGTAGAAGTGAACTAGTCACCCACACAGTGCTGCTGAGATTTTGGAGTAGCTGATAAGTATCCCTACTGTTACAGTGCATTTCATGTTTTGCCTTTCTGCAGCTATGTTCTACAAAATTTTAGATATCCAGCCATTAGTAAAAATAGTTTTGAGTATCAGATTTTCCCTAGCAATAAGACTGATGCTCTGTTGAATATAGCAAAACCTTCCTTGAGGGATAATCTTCTCTGAGTGCCTTTTAGATAATGCTTTGTGGAGTTCATGGGTATTCATAGAGCAATCGAGTATTTATCTGGAAAGGACAGATAAATGGTTAAAACAAGTCACCAATTTACTATGGGATATGTCTGTCAGTAAATGCTTGCCCAAGAGCACAGGCTAAACTTGGAGATCACTATGAGCTTTCTGGAAGAGCCCTGAAAGGGTAACTTGGGTAGAATTTAGGCATTAAAGGGAAAGTGAGCTAACTACAAAAGCACATCCAACTGCTTTGCTTGTAAGGAACTGTAAATGCCTAATTTCACCAGCCATATGGCACAGGTCCCATATAAGCTGTGCTCTCATTTGTGATCAAGGACCTCTGCCTTGACTGGCCTGAATCTGCCTTGAAGGAATAGTTAACACCTACCTTTCTAGTGATACCTGGTGTTTGGTGACCTTCCTGGAAGAAAAGACCTGCTGACCTTTTTATGCCTGAGGCAATCAGAGTTCATGCCTTCCCTTGCTTCCAATGCTTTCCTACAGACTGCTCAGTCATTCCTTGTGTTGGCCTTTTCTTCTGGGCTGGAAGGTAAACAGCATAAGCCAGAAAGGAAAGGATACAGTGCCTACATCTGTATCTTAATAACGACAGCACTCCTCTGGCAAAGCTGACTCCCAGGTCCAGCAGAGGAAGGGCCTGGTCTCACAAAGCTCCAGACCTCCACTGACAAATATAAAGAGCAGAACTAGCAGGTTTCAACAGCAGACTCTCCATTTCATTTTGTCAAAAAGCAGCCCAGTGCACAGACAGTGTGAAAGAGAGGAAAAGAAGAGTGGCGAAAAAATGGTGAATGCTGGTAGAGTCCAAAAACACATCAAAAAGAATGAACATACCTAGAGGAAATGTTTCAATAATGGGTATGTTTGCTTAGATGCGTATCATTTTCAAAGGAATTATGAAAGGGGATCACATTGATGCTTCTGTTCCCAGTTAATGAAAATTATGTTTCTTGTGTTTCTCCTTTTCTGTACTATCCATCAAATAATATTTAATGAGATACAACTTCAGCTGCAAATCCACTGATCGTCTTTCCACAAATAACACTGACACACTTTATACAATCAAGGATCATTACTAGCCAGTCCCAAAGTTTGTTACTGTAGAAAATCTGAAAAAATGGGCATGTGTCATTTGCCATTAATTCTCAGTTTATTTAAACCCGCACTCTTTCAGATTAGCTTATTCATTGCTCAGTGTCTTAAGTACAGAGGTCCAGTGCTTTAAAAAAATAATAAAAAAAAAATCATAAGTGTGTATGTAAAATAAAGGATTGGGACTGTAGTCTGAATTGGCATACTCTAATGAAAGCCAGTTATCAACTCAACTAAAGTAGTCATCCATGGGCAAAAAATGACAGGAGAAAACTCAGGATCAGTCCATTGTTCCTACCCCAAGGACAACAAAGAAAATGCCAGGAAACTTGTTCTTTATTAAAAAGCCATAACAAGACACACTGAACAAATAAGTGTGCCAGATGAGAGCATTACTATATAAGGCTGGGTATAGAAGCCAAATACAGAGATAGAAACCCTGCCTCCCACCAAACACACTAACAGACAATCTCAAAAGCAAAGGAAAGGTCTCAAGTAAATCACGTTGCCCAGTTTGGCACACTGAGACAAGTTGAACCTCAGCAAGACAGACATCATTCCAAAGGGATCATATTCTTGTCTTTTTGTGAGGAGAGCATGTTTGCATATATTGTAACTGTTGTTAATGTGCCCTAGGAGATCTCTATGTAATTTCTGTTGCACCTAGATGGAGTTGTTTCTTTAAGCATTTATTGAAGTGCTGAATTTTTTGTAATACAAAGAACTCTGAATCAAAACCAAACAATTCTTCATCTAGACTTAGAAAATGTTTTAATTACAAGCTTGTATTTCTCTTATCAGGTTTATCTGACAAAGATTAGATATAGATGGTTAGGCTGACAGACCAGTAAATACGTTCAAGCCAGAAATCAGCAAGTCTGATAGTCTGTTTGAAGACCCTGGAAATTTCACTCCAATGCTCATCACCTGTGCCAAAAGGAGGCCTCAAGACCACAGTCCACAAGTTACAGAGGTGGCTGTCTGACATCCTATTGGTTAGTGGTTCTCAGGCTTTATTCTACTTGTTATGGTCATATATTCCAGATATAAAACTGGAATAACTCCTTTGGCAATTGCTATGTTACTGGGTCAAACTAGATTAGCATCTTTGAAAAGTGATTTAGACTCCTGCTGCATGGAGCCTTAGTTGGTAGAACACAGAGTAAGAGAGCATGTTCAGACTCATTTATTTACTGCCTGCTCCTGATAAAGTAGTTACTAGCCAACTTCACATACAGAAAGTCTTTAATAAAAATATTTGCATAAGAATTAGTTGCAACTAAAAATGATACTTAACACTTCTGAAATGGAAAATATTTATAAAGATCTTGGAGGTTTGACAGGTTGTTTTAATAACAGCCACACATCTATATCCTTACCAAATCTGTATTTTTTCTGTTGTTTCATCATCACTTTTTTAAGGATTTTCCACAAGTTATTTGTAGATAGTTAAATTTTATATGTCAGAAACTGCTTTGTAATTTCCATGTCATCCTCTAGGTTACTTTTCTGTGGAGAAATATCATGGGTTTTGTTCATTGATAATCCTCCTTGTGATCTATGATGTAGGTCATATTTTCTTGGACTTGCAGATAACTGGCATTTCAGAGTGCATAAGTGCCATCAAGACAGATCCTTCACCAAAGTAGAGGTGCCACTGTGTTACATTTGTAGTTTAGGTTGGAGGTAACTTCATACTGCTCAAAGACTCAGTTGGAGAAGAAATCTATAATTCACAAATTAAACTCACTGAAATCACTGAGACAGAGGGAGATTACACAGGGTCCATTCCAACATGGAATGTCCAGGAAGGTTACATGAATCTTGAAGACAAGGAATGTCTTGCACAATGGAATAGACAGCGAGCCTTAGATTTTGCCCAGCATTTGCTCAGCTGTTGAGGCATCTCCCACATTGTCTCGCAGAGGTATATAAGGTCTGAGAATTCCGTTTGATCTCTGTGCTCATCCAAACTTTGAACTTTGCCTGGGCTGATCACCAGGGTACCACTTGCAGGTTTTGCCAGACAGGTACAGTTCCATGAGCAGCTGATGTGAGACTAAAAGTCTTTGCCCAGAAACACCAAAATTCTAGAACACTGAGTGGCACTAGGTCTTGGGGTTCAATATGTCATCCATATTTAGTGAACTGACACAAATTTCAAGCAGCTCTCTAGATACTGAGGTGTTTAAAGTAATTATAGATACAAGAGAGGTGATAGATTTCATGTTTTAGATTATATTTTTGTGCAGAAAGTGGTCACACCAAGCCATATATTGTTCATAACTTGGGATATTTTTTACTAATTTGTGTGGTTCCCTTTTTTTTTTTTTTTTTTTTTTCTTATTTTAGAAGT
>NDXB01004768.1:18612-31854 GCA_002631895.1 Agapornis roseicollis | reverse complement strand
TTTGTTATTTTTTTGGTTTTTTTTTTTTTTTTTTTTTTTTTTTATTCCATATAAAGTCTGAAAGGCTCATTTTTATAGCTGAAAATGCATCCAAAGCTTGCAGAGGAAGTCCATGTCTTCAGACAACATGGTGCTGTCTTTATTCCCATTTTCCACACTAGTTTCACTCTTTTCTGTCTTCGATGTGGTCTCTGGCACCTTGGAAGCAAGTAAGCCTATCTCAGCTGCTGTATGCCAGCAGTTCATGCAGCCACCATACCAATACCATGCAGCTGAAAGCCAGGGTTGGAGAGCAGCCGGAGGGGTGTGAGGGGTGTCCTGAATTACATCTCTGCACAGCCTAACTTCCAATTCTGAAACCAACAGCACAGCAGTTAGCCAGAGAGCTTTACCACCAGCGTCAAATAACATCCAAAAAAATTGGGATTTACACATATGTCATAGACTGATTGCAGCTTGTCAGACACTCCAGGGTAAGTGATTTTAGAGTAATTTCTCCAATTACCAGCCTTTTTGTTTGTGTGGACCACCATGAGCAGACACCCAGAAATCTCACCACTCCATTAAGGACTTGGCGTAATATACACACTTGCATACATACATAAGCGCACACACATGCAGAAGAAAAAAAAATACTGTAATGCCTGCAGTTTCCTACTTCATTGACTGGATTAGTTTTTTGAGACTGGTTAAACAGACGCTGTGCTGGTGGTTAGTGATTATCATTTTTCTGCAGTGTTAGGGTACTTGACATTTCCATTCCTCAGTGACTTCAGTTAAAAACAAATAGGTCTACCTGCAGCCCACATCTGATCACCAGATGGTTTCTGTGCCTATGAAGCTCCCATCTCCAAGTGAATTCAAATGACCTCACACATACATCTTCAAACATTGCTATCTGACCACAAAAATGTATGGAAAACGCAACATCTGTACATGTCTGCATCTTAAATCCCTGTTGTTTTACAAAATACATTGCTTGTCATCCTAAAGTCTATAGTCTCTTAATGATGTGCAGGGGGAAATGCAAATGGTAGGCTGTGAGTTTAGAGGTTGTTTGTTGCATTAGACCGTTTCATTTCAATCAAAGGTCAAAAGATACAAAACTATTCATTTGAATCCACTGAAGCAAACAACTAGATCCCATTAAGTACTCGAAATGGTCCCCAAAGCACAGCTGTGTGTGACTGCATGTGTCTATGTTGTGTGTATTATTCATGTAACAGATGCATCGAAGCAGTTAAATAAGCTTGAGATCTTATGAAGCCATCACTATAACTGCGGGGTTGTTCCTGCCTACGTAACAAAGCATGATTAGAAGTCACAAAGCCTGCAAGATCTAGAGTTGTTACAGGGGAATACCTTGTCATATCAACATCCTTGTACATGTAATTCCAACAAGACGGTAAACACAGGCCCACTCAAATGGCTGGATGAAAAAACAGATAGTATATCACAAACATTTTTCAAACTACAGCAGATTTCTAGGCCAATTAAACATGGTTAGCTTTGAATGGGAGAGGAAATAGTTTTCTTTGCTGTTAAATGTCAAAAAAAGAAAAAAAGATTCCTTGAGGCATAAAAGCCCAGTTCATTTTTGGAAACCTGCTAAAATTAATCAGCCCTGTGTGAACTTTTAACCAAAACAAAACAACAAAAAAAGTAGAAATTTATAGGGGAATATCACTGGAAACACAGAAGTGGGGGAAAAGATTATGAGTTATACAGTATTGAAATGGTAAGATGCCTTAACCAATCAGCATGGGAAACATCTGTTTGTTAATCTTCACAGAACATGAAGTTAACAAAAAAGAAAGTTGTTTTATTAGTACTACACTCTTTTAAATTTAAATGCAATAGTGAGAAGCCAGGCTGAGATATTTTTAATAACAAAGTCAATGTGCAAAGCTTACATCTTAAACTCCTTTTTTTTTTTTTGTTTGCTTATGAAGCAAACTTACATTTTGACACCTGAGAACTGTGATTTGTCTTCTGTGAAATTCATTAAGATGACTGCTTACCAAGGAGGAAAGACCAGTCTAAGTTACTTGTTCCTTCTCCTTTAGTGTGACCTCATTTTTAAAGGGAAGAAATTACACTTGAAAGCCGTCAGAATAGCAAGCCACCCCAAAGCTCAGGCATGCCAAGTTTCCTGCACTGATGCATGTTTAGCTCCTTCAAAAGCCTTCATCAAAAAGTCAATAGCGTCCATCAGGAAGTAAAGAAAACATTGGAGAAATTTGGTTAATCTATCCTAGTAGACGAGGTCATGACAGGACCACGTGCGTAAATAGCAGAGGTATTATTTTCAGATGTAGATGTCACAAACACGAATGGGCCAGCTGGGGAAAGGCTTCCTTCCAAGTCCCCTGAATAATGGCAGCTTTTGGTTAGGGAGTGTACAGCCCTGGATGTCACCCTTTTCAGTCAGGGTCAGCCCAAGGGAAAGTGGGAGCAAATCATCACACCACAGACACAAAGAACATCTTTTCCACTACACCTGAGGGGCAGTAGTGCAGATAAATGAGAAAAAGGAAAGGGAGAGGCTGCTTCTTTTACCTGCATTTGTTTTCATTCCCATTGTCTTCTTTTGTTTGAAGAAGAGATGTGTATGAATATTCAGCTTACCGTTTTCGGTGTGGCTTTTTAATACTGAACTCAGATAAGATCCTCCAGTGTATACATGTAGCATCTACCCAATTGCCATGCACTTGAATTCCTTAACAGTGTATGGATTAACTGCCTACTCTCTAAACTAAACAAATGCAGTCATTCCTGAAAGGTTTTTCAGTGATTCTGTGGCATCTGACGTTTTAACATGTTTGCACTCAGATTCCTTTCATACTATGGACTTGCAGCAGCAACCCACAACCAAAGCATTTCCACTCCGTTGAAGCTGCTGTTGCAAACACTTTTTGCATTGGTTGTCAGATGTGAAAAGAGGATGATATAATTGAGTCTGCTTTAAAAAAAAATCAAACTGACATTATATTGCTAGTAACTTGACAGCTTTGTGTAAAGCCTTCCCCAGAAAACCCAAGCTGATCACCCCACTGAAGACAAGCAGAGGTTAGGGAGAAGGTTTAGGCTCTAGGACTCCTAGACTCAGCCTTTCAGAGGTTCGGTCATATTTGGCTTGCCCTTTGACATGACCCAGCCTTAAACAATAGCTTTGTGGGTATGCTAAATGGCCACATCTTGCCAGTTGCTGCCAAATTAATGAGCCCATGTCATTTTTAGTTTACAGTTCAGTCATAAAGCAGCCAAGTGGAAAATGAGGCAGGGACCGTTAAGGAGTGTCACGCAAATTTTCAAAGAGTATGGTCCCTAATTCCTCACTGCCCCTTTCAGAAGTCTCTAATCATCGTTCTCTTTCCTCCTCTTGCTTTCTTCAGATCATCTAAAAAAACCCCTCACTGTGCAAAAGAGACTGGCCAGAGAAACTAGGTGCCAGCGGTTCAATGGAAGAGCGCTGAGGAAGTAGAATGCAACCTGTACTCATGACTTGCACAAACCCCAAAGCAATTGGAGTGGTCACCTGACCTCCCTAGCTCTCAATGGGGGGATATGGGCAAGGCACAAATGTTTCATACTGGAGAGGACAGAAGCAAAGGGGAGGTTAAATGTAAAAAGGAATTCTATCCAGAAAAATGTTCTGAGACAAGCACAGAGTAATTTTCCATTCCTTTACACTATTTATAGGCAGGAGAAACTTTCTCAATGAAACCTAGCTTCCCACCCTCACTCTCAAAGCTATTTTCTTGGTCTGTGGGTTGATGAAAAACCTGAAACTTCGTTCAGAGTTGAAAAGCTCTCTGCTTCAACCCTTCAACGATACAAGTCCTGTGCAAGTGGTTTTACATGCTTTCAATCTGAAACCACACAAATCTTGCCAGCTTTCCAGTTTGTCTTTGAAATTTTGAGCAGCTTTGCTCTTCCCCATTTCACTCAGCTCCCACCTGTGGTTTACCTCCTCCTGACTGCTGTGCTGGCATACATTCTCATTTTTAATTCTTCTTCTTCCATAACTTCTGTCTCTGTTTCTCAATGACTGTGGAACTCACCCTTCTACTGAAACGGCAGCACTTCTACATTGGAGCTGTCTTGGCTTCTCTAAATTCAACTGCTAAATTTTTCTCTGTGTGGCCTTGCCTGGACACACAGAACTCTCCCCTTCACAACTGTCAGGGATTCACATTTGGATTATACTCAGCCTCCCTGGTTCCCTATTCAACTCAAATTTATCCTTGTTTTAGAGTCCTCCTCAGACATGCCTCAGGCTCTCTCATGCAATTTGTCTCTTTCTGTTCCTCTTCTTGCTCTTCCTGATTGTCTAGCACTCTGTTTCCTGTGTCCCTCCAGGATGTAAGTGTGTCCCTTGAAAATTTTTCTAGGACTATTCCTTTGAACAGCTCATGCTGTCTTCACCCCCTTTTGGCTCAAGAGTAGAAAATGGATTTGCTAGCAGGAATATTTGTGGAAGCAGCAAATTAGAGGAATACAGGAGGGGTATTCTTGGAGTAGGAATGCTGGAGCCCTAAATACAAGTACTTGTGAAGAAACTCAGTTCTAGGAGGTATATTCTTCCAATTGGGAAGCAGAGCGATTGTCACGTGACTTCTGTGCCCATCCAAAATTTGAAACACATTTCACATTTTAAACACAGAATTTTCTCACGGAACTTCCTGCAAACCAGTTACAGGCCCTGAGTTAGATTGTGGTGCTCCACCACATGCCCTAAATAGAGAGCATTTCAAGGCCACACAGGAAGAAAAAGAGATTAAGTCTGTCTAAGAAATATTCTTCCCCAGGGCTGCTCCCTATGTGTGGAGGTGAACAGTTGGCACCAACTGGCAGGAAGAAAAAGATTTAGCACTACAGAAAAAGTTTCTCAGACTACCCCTGGCTGTCTTGGGGTGCACCCCAGGTCATCCTTTTCCTGATCTGAACAAGGTGCCCCAGAAGCAGGTATGATCCTGTCCTCCTGCTCCAGCCAAAAGTCTGTCACAACACCACACACCTCTGAATCTGATGCAACCTCTTCTGGTTCCCATCCCAGCCTTGTTGCTAGCTGTTTCAGACATTTCTGAATGAAATACCATTAAATTGTCAGTAACCTAACTTTTTTACTTCTTATAGGGCAGCTGTTGTGGTTGCTTGAGCAGCAAGCAGATCATCTCTCAGTCTTTGTCATGCTGGTGTAAGCAAGCTGAGTTCTTTTGGAAGATCAGTTCTCTTTTCCCCTAAATACACTCCCAGTAAGCCCTTCTTGGCTTCTATTCCCATTTGAGTTCTTCTTCCTGAAACATGGGTGCCCATAAATGTACATTTTATTTCAGGGTCCTCACTGGTGCCTAATTGATTAACATTGGTCTCTTTTTATCTAATGAAAATGCCTCTTTTGACAAAAATTAGAACCACAGTAGACTTATTCTTTGGTATATCATGCCAATGTCTATTTTCTTTTCCTGTTATTTGCAACTGACAAGCTTAAATTTTATCACAACAATCCCTGTTATTTAGCAATAAACACATTATCTTATAATTTACACTATTTTTATTACTTCAAACCCAAAATAATTCTTGTAATATATTCTTGCTCACCACTATACCACCCTTCTGTGTTCATAACAAATCCCATTAGCATATTTCCATGCTTTCTACTCTGTCATTAATTCTGTCATTAATTAAATGTTTAAATAAATTCAGCTAAAAATTAATCCTTGAAGAGGTCTCTCAGTAACTTTTAGCCAGCCACATGCTTCCCCTTTCCATGTAACTCTTTTGGCTGTCTTGTTGATCTTCCACTAGTTTCCATATCTTCTCCACTGATAATTTCATATGTGATAACATGTGACATGCTTTACTGAAGTTGAGATTAAATAGGTCACTCTTATTTACCCTTGTTTATTAATGTAATTAACTGCTTTGATTTCAGCAGGTTTCACTCCCCCCCTGCACTTCTGGTGCTGGCACCTGCCTCTCCATTGCCTCCCTTGGTCTGGCAAAAGGCCTCAGCCTAGTGTGCTATCTCCACTTAATAAAATGTTAATGACCCAACACCTGTTCCAGTGCCTCACTACCCTAACAGGAAAGAACTTCTTCATGATATCCAACATGAACTTCCCCTGTTGAAGTTTGAACCCATTATCCCGTGTCCTGTCGATACAGTTCCTGATGAAGAGTCCCTCTCCAGCATCCTTATAGGCCCCCTCCAGATACTGGAAGGCTGCTATGAGGTCTCCACACAGCCTTCTTTTCTCCAGGCTGAACAGCCCCATCTTTCTCAGCCTGTCTTCATGCAAGAGGTGCTCCAGTCCTCTGATCATCCTCGTGGCCCTCCTCTGGACTTGTTCCAACAGCTCCATGTCCTTTTGATGTTGAGGACACCAGAACTGCACACAATACTCCAAGTGAGGTCTCCCGAGAGCAGAGTAGAGGGGCAGGATCACCTCCTTTGACCTGCTGGTCACGCTGCTTTTGATGCAGCCCATGATACGGTTGCTTTCTGGGCTGCAAGCACACACTGCAGTCAGCTCATGTTCATTTTCTCATCGACCATCACCCCCAAGTCCTTCTCTGCAGGGCTGCTCTGAATCTCTTCTCTGCCCAACCTGTAGCTGTTCCTGGGATTGCTCCCACTCAGGTGTAGGACCTTGCACTTGGCATGGTTGAACTTCATGAGATTTTTATTGGCCCACCTCTGAAGAATGTCAAGGTCCCTCTGGATGACTTCTCTTCCCTCCACCGTATCAATCAAACCACACAGCTTGGTGTCATTAACAAACTTGCTGAGGGTACATTAATCCCACTGTGAACTGCTGCTGCTGTGTGTCCTATGGGGAAGCCCTCTTTCATCAGTGTAGTAATTGTCTTTGTAGGGAGCTAATAAGGGGTGAGCATATTGGCTCTTCCAGAGCGACAGTAACCTCTGGCACTAGAGCAGAGTAAAGTGGGAGCTGTAAATCCTTGAACAGTTAGAGCAAGTGTTGTGGAGGAGCAAAAAAATCCAAACCAAACAACTAAACAAAAAACCCTCACGAAAAGATCTGTATTATTTTTCCAGTGGAAGACTGACCTTTTCTTCATTTGATGCCAAAGACCTAGCTCCCATTGATGATGTTGCCTTGATCAAACACTTCTCTCTGTGTATCTAAATTTTAGACTAGTCACATGTCCGATAGGATGCAAATTTTGACTTACAAAGTTGCAGGTAGAACTTTCAAAAGGCCAATATATCTCTAGTGACAAAAGCTCATTCTCAAAATACTGAAGAGCTGTCAGTGATACTGTGTTTTCTCTCAGTGGATATTTTATCCCTTACCTTATGCCCTTGACCACTCTGCATGGCAGCTCTGAAGCTACCACAATTAGTTCCTTAGGGTTCAGTTATGCTGCGTTGATTGAATCCATACAAAAGTTTGGACTCAATATTTCCTAGAGAAACAGTCTTTCACAAAAATAATCAGTGCAAAGCAATGTTGTCGTTGGAAGCCTGGAAATGGTGCAAGTTAGAATTAGTTGGGTTCTTTGGTGTGATATTTAAGAAGCAGTGCTTGAATTCCAGGGATCTAGAGGCCAAAGAAACTATTCCAAGTTGGATTCAGTAAGCATGGGGTTTTGCTTTAAAGCACATTAGTCAGACAAGTTCAGTCAAAAGTCAAATGTAGGATTATTAGCTCTGGTGGAGGGATTTTCTCATTTGTATTGGCTCTTCAGATGCTGTGGAAGCCGTACTGAGCAAAATACTGAACAGCTGAAGATGGTTGTGCTGGAGGCAGGGGTTTTTTTTCCATGCCTTCCTCACTGTACTTCCATTTGCTATTGGAATCCCACAAGAAACAAATTCCATTCTTACAATCATAGTTTTGGGAAAACAGTTTGGAAAAAGGAAGGGAAAAGTATTATGATGAAGTCTCCTTTCTCCAGTTTTCTTAGTATTGAAGACAATGGACCCCGTGGTGTCTCATACACTAAAATACAGTAAATAAGAGAAAGGGCCCAGCAGTAATGAATAGTGTAGTCATGCTAAAAGAATTTTCTAATTCTAGAAACAGTGAAATGGTCACACAACCTTAACTCTGCCCCTTGAATACACTGTTAGAAAGCCACTACCTACCTGATTACTTATTAACCCTGTCACTGAAACACAATTGTTAAATTAATTAAAATATGATCAAAGCCAGAAAAAAACAGTGGGTGAAAAGCAACATGTAGCCTTTATAAAACTGGGAGCTTGGGCTCATGTAAACAAGAGCAACCTGCAGGGGACAGACAGCTCAGGAACCAGCAGAGACTCCCCAACAGCATGCTGAGGCTCCCTGTCACCAAGGGACGCACCACACTGGAGTAAGAAAAGATCTAGATCAATTACAAAACTTCAGTCCAATTGGCTTGCTTTGAACATAGGGCAAGCTGTGAAAAATGTAGCCTGGCAGGTTAGCTATCTGAGTGCCTCACAGACCAGTCTGTCTCACATTAGGTCCTCCACAGATAACCCAGTGGCAGGAGATTCATAATGGGAATATTGCCTTGCTCTTCTATCCTTCTTTTAGCATCTGTTGTAAGTATGAAGCTGTATGGACTTTGGTATGACTCTGTAAACCTTGTATTTTATGTTCTCATGACTTTATCTCACATGCACCAGATAGGTTGGGTTGCAGCCTAACCCACTTCAAGTGTAGCAGATATGCTAGCAGAAAGCTAGGCTTCCTACATCCTCCTAGCCAGTGAAAACAAAACAGCTAAATGTATTTTCCTTCCTCTGACACCATGGCTCCTCTGCTTTTTCATTTTATTTTCAAAAACTAAGTTCATATGACTAAGTTGTCTTTTCATTATCTTTTCTCTAGATTGGCTCAGGGCTGCACTGCTATTCATAAGCAATGCTGTCATCAGCCTTACAGAAGTAAAGAGGGAACAAGCACCTCTCAGCTCACACTCCCTCTCCCTCCCTCTTCTTCACAGGCAATCTCAGCTTTCAGCTGCACTGGCTTCCTGGAGGGCCTGTGGGTGTCTTTGGGAAGAAAGCCCAAGCAGCTGTTTTGAGAATGGCTTAGGCACAGCAGCTTCTATGAATCTATTCTGTGCCATTCTCTGCTTTTGCATTCAGCTACAAGTGCTATTTGGCACTAATACTACAATGTAAGTTACCTCCATTTTATTAATGTAATTTCAAAGCATGTGGCTCTAGAAAGAGATTTATGCCTCCTACACATCAGTGTCTCTCAAGGCATATCTGAAGCCAAAGCTACACTTCAAAGCCAAGTTAAAGGTGCATGTGAATCCATAAACATATGTGTTTTCCCATTTTATCCCAAGATCCACAGTTAACTGTAGTGACAAGGCCAGCACTGCGGTGGCAAGTCAGCATGCTGTTATGTAGTAGCCCACAGCAGACTCTCTCACCAGATGAGGAGCAAGGCTGCACTGTCTGGTTATGACACCTGCAGCAAATCCTCCTCCTATCCCAAGCAAGGGACTCCAGCTTCCTGCACTCCCTGTGGTTTGAGGCTTAGACTTTGGCTCACCTGGTTGTTTTAATTTTTAACCCACTCTCTAGCCAGCTTATGGTGGATATCAGAAAATTTGGAGCAAGTTGTCTTATGTCATGATTTCACAAACTGCTGGCTGATCTAGCACAGAAATGGAGTCTAGAAGTGAAGCTGTTGGGGTAAGTGTTGATAACACGAAGAGAGTAAGAGAGGAGGTCCTTTTTCTCTGGTTTACAAAAGGTGTTTCTTTCCCATTTTTTTTAATAAAGTAACAACTGAAGGCTGATGTTAAAAAATTGTATATCAAAAACATTAATAAAACCCCACAGATAGATAAACAAAAGAAAACCTTTTCTTCTCTTCTAGTCTTCTCTATACTCACTAGTAATCAACCCTGGTTATAGACCTGAAACTGCTGATTAGCACCTAGGACTTACACAAATACACAATCCACAAACAAGACTGTCAGTGTATTCCAAGCTGAGAAATGTTAATGATTATCATGTTTATAGCTTGAGTTAAAATGAGAAAGCCATAAACGCAAACCTCTGATAAGGCAATGCCCACATCCCATTGAACTGGGAGTTTTCTACTGGGCACCGAGGTCTCTAATCTTGTTACTGAGTGACACGGACAAGCTACTTACAGGAGTGAATATATGATAGGTAGTTTAACTTAGCAGAACTAGATTTGGTCAGCGGCTGTAGCAGCACCTCCGTAACTGCTTGCTCTGGTCAGCCAGTGGTCTACTAGACCTCCCTTTCAGGTGTAACTCTAAAGCAGTGTTATTTTTCCCTTCTGTTTACTTTGAAAATCCAGCAGAGCCTATCTAACATGAAACTGACATCTCTAAATTGGAGTATGCTGCTCATATGTACATTGGTGCAAAACATGTGTTTGCTTCAGCTACATCAGGCTGTAATAGATGGGCCTTTCATCAACAGCATGAGAAATAGAAGAACCTGCCAAAGTCAGAAAGGGACCTTTGTCTTCACATCCCAGACCTTTAGTGGTAACATGTGCCATTGCCTCTAATACTACAACTGAGGTACCCATCTGCTCTGTAGTGTGTTGCCACAGGTGTAGTTTGTTGTTGTTTCTGAACTTTTACATATGCTCTTCTAAACAACCAGACAAGTATCTTTTTGTTTCACAAATGTCATGAAGTCAGTTATTTTCCCTCCAGCTACTGCTTTGTATAGCAAGAACCTCATGTAAAGCTTTACTGAAGTATAAACAAAGATCCCCAAAACTTAGTTTGAACACTCTCGCAGTCACTGTAGTTGAACTTGGAATTCAAGCCTTGAAATACGGAAGTTGGAAAGCATGAGATCTATTTTGCTGGCTAGAAGAGAAAACAATAGCCAGCTGGATGGTATCACCACCATTGCCCTAAAAATTATAGCTAACTGATTAGGATGAATGATTGCAGACAGTGAAAGAAAAACGTGAGGAGTAACTACAAACCTCAGATAAAAGGTGTAATTGCATCACACTTTAGGTAGAAATTGAGCCCTGTAGTATTTTTGCAAACATTGGCCTGTGTCCAGCAAAAGGATGAAAGCTCTAAACCCCAGTTTAGAGGTTTGAGAGGTCTCAGGACACTGCAGAAGCCAACAGCTGCTGCTGCAGGAATACTCAGTCCTTTTCTGCATGTTAAGTCTGGAAAGGAAAAAAAAAAGTTCAAATAACACAGAAGTAAAATGGAATAAGCAGGCATAACTCTGCATGAAGTAAAGCTCTGGAATGCAAAAGGGCTGCCTTGCAAAAAACATGGATAAGGAGAAGGAGTTATGATATTTTCCAAGATGAAAAACAGTTGCAGGAAACGTTTTCTACTGCTGCTTCTAACATCCTAACTCTGAAAAACAGTAATTGATTGACTGCATGGAAACTATATGGATTTGTATTGGGTTAGGGTTAGGGTTTGCTAGTTAACACATTGCAGTGAATTAATTTGCTTGCGAGTTTTTGCCATGGAACTACAAGTGAGGAATATATTTTAAAATTACTAATATCTCTTAAACCTATAAAATATGTACCACATTAAAACTGAGAAAAGCTGTATCTTCAGTTAAGGACTCTCAATGGAATTGTGTTGGTTTGTACCTGGTGCAGCTGGGAGTTGAAAATGTCTTCAGTGGCAGAAACATCTTGATTATCAAATGCAAAATGGTTTTATTACCAATTAGTATTTGTCAGTTCCAAAGTAACTAATGACTCTCCAAAATTAAGCAGAGAGGGAAAGACAGATGCTGTCCCCATACTACAAAATCAGCATAGGTAGAAGAAAAATTACTGTACTACACATGCTTGCTCTGCTTTCTTGTGGTCAGAGGACCAGATCATGACACCAAGCAGCAGTCCAACAATTTCCAAGCATGCAACTCCCAGCCACTTGCAGGAGCTGATGTGGGGTTAGTGGAACATGCAGTTCCTGATTTTGTGTTTTTGGCTGTCATCATTGCAAAGACAAATTTGGAGCTCTATACAATCCAGCTTCACAATCTCTTGCAGATTATTAGTAAGTAGGAATGGAGCCAGCTTTTGGGAGTGGAGCCACCAGGGAATGCACAGTAGCTCCTGCATATAAACCCACAAAGTAAGCCCTGGCATAGGGACAATGAGAAATTCAACAAGGCAGACATGAGAGATACACAGAAAAACCAAATCAGCCAGTATCAAAGCAGCAAATTAAGAAATATAGAAAAATAAATTGCAAGAAAACATACAGAGAAGTATCAAATGTACAGCTACTCTTCTAAAACCAGTTTTGTTTGCAAATTAATGTGCTAGTTTCCAGGGAGACATTACACAACTGTGATAGGCAGGGAGAATGGACAGAACTTTACTCTGTTTAGATACTGGAGTATGAAAAGTGAATAGTGCATAAGCCTACAGGTTTTTATAGCTGAAAGAAGAGTCTCTCCTGCTTCTGGCTTGGGAAAAAATGCTGAGGAAAAGAGTACAATAAACAGGGCAAGGATAAAGTGATCCTCTTCTGGCATCATTTATCTTCTTGCAACCAGCATCCTGAGGATTTCCTGAGCCAGAAGTTGCATCCAAGCCATCATGAACAATCCCCTCTAGAATGATTCTCATCTTGCTAGGTCTTCAGAGCCTCTTACTGAGGCTGTTTCTGCCGCACTTTCGCCACTGAATAATGCCTTCTGTGAAAGAGTCTGTGGTCTAATTGGTTTTCTGTTCATTACGTGATTGCCATTATGCTTTTCTCTGGAAATTTAAACAGCTACCCATGAGTATATGACCTGTAAATAATATGGAAAAAAGACCAGCTTCTTTATTTAAAGAATTATTCAACTAAAGTAAGTCTCACAGAAGTTTTTAACTTTTTCTTAAACATCAGATTCTCTGTTCTACAAAGGAAAACATACAATTATAACACTCTTTAGCAGATCCCATGTTAATAAGTGTACAATCTTGAAGACGGATGAAGCACTTCAGAAGATATTAGCCAAAAGTTATTCTATTTCTTCCAGTTACAGAAGACAAGAAAGAAAGAAAGGAAGGAAGGAAGGAAGGAAGGGGGGAAGGGGGGAAAAGGGGAAGAGGGGAAGAGAGGAAGAGAGGAAGAGAGGAAGAGAGGAAGAGAGAGAAAGAGAGAAAGAGAGAGAAAGAGAGAAAGAGAGAAAGAGAGAAAGAGAGAGAACGAGAGGAAGGAAGGAAGGAAGGAAGGAAGGAAGGAAGGAAGGAAGGAAGGAAGGAAGGAAGGAAGGAAGGAAGGAAG
>NDXB01004768.1:3827-18492 GCA_002631895.1 Agapornis roseicollis | reverse complement strand
AGGAAAGAAAGAAAGAAGGAAGGAAGGGAAAAAAAAAAAAAAACCAAAAACCAAACCATACCTCTGGTTTAATTAGGGTTCTTTCTACATCTGTGAAACAAATCTGAACTAGGCAGGTTTTTTCTTCTTTTTCATTACAGCCTCCTGAAGAATGGTTATTTTGTGTTGTGGATTAGTCAAGAATAAAGTACTTACAGAGATATTAGCCAGTTCAGTGTGAATTATTGTTCATATGTTACAAGAACTAAAGACTTTTTAGTAAACAGATTTAGTGAGAGTTGGAGGTGGTTTAATATGCAATAGACATGATTTATAAAGTGGATGAGGAAATCATATAAATCATGTTCTGTGCACAGGTAAAGCAAGTACTATATTCAGTGAGTTCACACAGTAAAACACTTTAATGTTTCTGTCAGCAAACTTTACTCAAAGTTTAAGCTGCACAAATGCCACGGAATTATCAACATAAAGCATACTTAACAAAATTAATCATCTAGTGTAAAGTTTAGAGAGGAAAAAAATGTACAGCTGAATAAAATTCTCTACCACTTTGTATTGTGGACAACATTTGTAACTTCATTACTTTTTCTCTCTTGCACCTAGAATGTCAGAATATTTTTGAACTTATTTTATTCAGTTAATACACAGGATTTTCTTTATTTTATTTTTTTTCTTTTTTACTGGTGATGCCAGATGAAGAGATTGAAAGAATTTCAAAGTAAAGCATCCCTTCTCCTTTACTGGTTTGCTCAGAATTCCAACAAAATACTTTCTTCAGCCAATAGCTGCATGCATTAGCTAAAGTCTGAATGATTTGTGTGCATGCATGTGCACATGTGTGTGAGTAAAAGTGCCCATGTGCACAAAAGCCTCTGTATGAGGCTTTTACAGAATTTTACAGAATGCCTCTGTAAAAAACAAACAAACAAAAAACAAAAAAAAAAGTATAATACCATCAGGTAATGTTAACATTCACTTCTGAATACAGATAGCTGAAAACCAACCCTTTGAGGCAAAAGCTGAAAGAGCCTTTATATTTAATACAACCTTAACTAAATATATGTTAGAAATTATATATTAAATAATGTGTGCAGATTACTAAATCTGGATATAGGTGTCCCACACCTATTAAGTATCATAATAAATGGAAACTGCTGCTATTAGCAACCTGTTCTGATGCCCAGTGTACCTTGTATTCTGTAGCTGAATTCTGGACTCCACCTTTGCAAAGCCTCTGCATACCAAATGGATGGAGATGCTTTCATGATCATAAGAGCAATTTATACTTAACTCCTTATTCTTATTATCCTCAAAAAATCAGGTTTTTGTCACTAACAAGAGCTAACATGTAAATTATTGACATCTCTGTTTCCCAGTTCACAGAAGAAAATACCAGCGATATGCTTAAATTATAATGCATATTTTCAGTAGTTTTTTGATGCTAACATGGCAGAGTAATTGAAATATTATAATCAAACTATCAGGATCCTTCACTGAGATCTGTCTGGCTGTTGCCATCTGTCCTGTGGGGAAGCAGTAAGGGTGAGATTTCAAACTTGAGTCAATA
Source organism: Agapornis roseicollis (assembly GCA_002631895.1). Taxonomy (NCBI): domain Eukaryota; kingdom Metazoa; phylum Chordata; class Aves; order Psittaciformes; family Psittacidae; genus Agapornis; species Agapornis roseicollis. The sequence continues at coordinate 16,925 of NDXB01004768.1, read as the reverse complement.
ACAAGCAAAGTGGTAGAGGTGATTTCCCGGGAAATCAATCTTATGACCAGCTAAACTAGGCAAGTCTGAAAAAAAATGTCCACCTGATTAGGAAGGTCATTCAAACACCAGTATGCCTCAGGATGACCTTCATGGTCATGCTCCATGGGAACATGGAGCAGAAAAAGGACACCAGAAAAAGGCTGGAGCATTACCCTGTGGTAGGGATGCTCTTGTCCCAGAACCCTGAGATCCCCTTTGGTGACCTAGTTTCCATCACTTCCTCTCTCCAGATATTTTCCAAACTGTAATATATTTCTGTTGCTTTTCAACTCCGAATGACAATGACTTCAGAGAAAGTAAATTCTAGCACTAGCAGCAGTAATATTGTCCAGACCTGTGATCTCAACAAATTGTAATCCTCTTGATATCTCCTGTTATTCGGAAGACAATGCAACACTATTCCAAATTTATGAATGTTTTTGTCAAGAGATTGTAGTAAATGTAGAATCATAGAATAATTAGGGTTGGAAAGCACCTTAAGATCATCAAGTTCCAAACTTGATGGTTTGGACATGGGCAGGGATATCTCCAACTAAAACATGTCATCCAAAGCTCTGTCCAACCTGGCCTTGAACACCGCCACGGATGAAGCATTCACAATTTTCTTGGGCAACCCATTCCAGTGCCTCACCACCCTTACAGTAAAGAACTTCTCTAGCTTATATCTAATTTAAACTACTTTTGTTTAAGTTTGAACCCATTACCCCTTGTCTTGTCACTACAGTCCCTAATGAAGAGTCCCACCTCAGCATCCCTGTAGGCCCCCTTCAGATACTGGAAGGCTGCTATGAGATCTCCATGCAGCCTTCTCTTCTCCAGGATGAACAGCCCCAATTTGCTCAGCCTGTCTTCATAAGGAAGGTGCCTCAGCACTCGATCATCCACGTGGCCTCCACTGGACTTGTTCTAACAGCTCCATGTCCTTTTGATGTTGAGGACACCAGAACTGCACACAATACTCCAAGTGAGGTCTCACAAGACCAGAGTAGAGGGGCAGGATCACCTCCTTCCACCTGCTGGTCACGCTGCTTTTGATGCAGCCCACGATACGGTTGGCTTTCTGCGCTGCAAGCACATACTGCAGTCAGCTCATGTTCATGTTCTCATGAACCAATACCACGAAGTCCTTCTCCGCAGGGCTGCTCCAACACAGCTGTACGACCCTGCACTTGGCTTGGTAAAACTTCATGAGGTTGGCATCAGCCCACCTCACAAGCGTGTCAAGGTCCCTCTGGATGGCATTCCTTCCCTCCAGCGTATCCACCAAACCACACAGCTTGGTGTCATCGGCAAACTTGCTGAGGGTGCACTCAATCCCACTGTCCATGTCAGCAACAAAGATGTTGAGCAAGACTGGTCCCAACACTGATCCCTGAGGGACACCACTCGTCACTGGCCTCCAGCCGGACACTGAGCCATTGACCACAACTCTGTGTGCAACCATCCAACCAGTTCTTTATCCACCGAGTGGTCCATCTATCAAATCGATGTCTCTCCAATTTAGAGACAAGGATGTCGTGTGGGACAGTGTCGAACGCTTTGCACAAGTCCAGGTAGATGATGTCAGCTGCTCTACCCCTGTCCATCAGTTCTGTAGCCCCATCAGAGAAGGCCACCAAACTGGTCAGGCAGGATTTCCCCTCAGTGAAGTCATGCTGGCTGTCACCAAACACCTTGTTGTTTTTCATGTTCCTTAGCATGCCTTGCAGGAGAATCTGCTCCAAGATTTTGCCAAGCACAGAGGTGAGACTGACTGGTCTGTAGTTCCCTGGGTCATCCATTTTCCGCTTCTTGGAAATGGGGGTTATATTTACCCTTTTTCCAGTTGTCAGGAATTTCACCTGACTGCCATGATTTTTCAAATATGATGGCCAGTGGCTTAGCAACTTCATTTGCCAGCTCCTTGAGGACCTGTGGATGGATTTCATCAGGTCCCATGGTTCTTAAGATGGTCTCGAACCAGGTCCTCTCCTACAGTGGGCCTAAGGTCTTCATTCTCACAGTCCCTGGATCTGTGAGCACACACATCTGTGCATATGCTTAAAGTGGGCATAAACATATATAGAATATACCCAAATTGTGATATACTTGGTAACAGTCAACCATAGCTGTTTATAAAAAACAGTGCTCTCTGAACTAGTCTCCATGTCTATATAGGTCCACCACTCTGCCTGTGGAGCTGGAGCTGTGGAGCTGTGAAGGAATCTGTGGAGCTATCTGAAGGAATTAAGCAAGGCAAATAATCATCAAAGCAATCTGACTGAGGAAAATTGTCTAACTGATGGTAAGCTGCTTCACACTGTGCTACATTATGTTTTACCAATCAAATGCCTCAGTGGTTAATATGAATTCATTGAGCTCCACATGGATTAAACAGGCTAGAGTGCATTCATCCTCTCCTTAAGCAGAAGGGAAAGATTTGTTTCAAATGTTGATTTGCAACATGTCAGGGAATGTTTTCTTCAATTAAGTAATCTCATTTTAAAGTGAGTTCTGTGCCAGAAAAAGAAACAGTACAACTTTTCTACACATGCGCTGTAGTTATATGCAGGGTACAATCTTATGATTTCTGGGAGGCTGCTTTTGAAAGCCAAGGAATTTATATTTGTAGCAGGATCAAAGCTACAGAAGTATTAGGCAAATTCTGCTTTCCATTGGTTCCTTATACACCTAGCATAGCAAATGCATTTTCAGCAGATGTACACAAATTTAATGATCATAACAAAAAGACTGTAATGCAAATCCATGTATCTCATATTTCTTTAGTAAAGTCAAAGCAGTCCATAGACTTTTCTTCACACAACCTTTGTTATTCAGATTCCTTATATGCAGCATAATTCCTCATAGAAGTTTTATTTCTCTGATCAGACACTCATTGACTGAAGCAAAATATTCACATAATTATTACTGAAAATGTAATAAACATATCTTCCCTGGTCTATATTAATGAGACCAGAGATACAAGATACTCATGCTCCTAAATGGATCAAAACAAAACAAGAACACCACCACTATCAGCCAAAAGAAAACCACAGAAAAATATGTGCTCCTATTTTAAGCAAAGATGATTTTTGTGATGGCATAGCTGACCAGAAATAATGAATGATTACTGCCACATCCCATCTAACAGCCCAAGCAGCACACTGTTACGCTGCACAGCAGACATGGTCAGAACTTAAGGACAGGGGCAGTTTGCTTCTCTCTGCAGCTTTGCTTACCTGACAACAACTGCTTGCACTGAGGGAAAGGAGGCTGGGCTCATCACTTTGCTGTAGCACACATGGAACAGCACCACAGGAGTTTAACCCTGAAGGTAGGGAGACCCAGGGAAGTGGGGAAACCTGCACAAACATACCTTTTTGTATCATTTGGCCCTCTGATACATTTTTAGAGAGCACAAGCTAGCTTTGGGGGGTGTTTTACTTGGGAGGGAGAAGTTAAGAGGCATGAAACAGCAAGTGTGTCAGGCACTTTGTTTCATATCTTTTCCAAATAAAATCATACGTGATTTTCTGTTACTTATAATAAAAATAACAAAATAAGCATTTGAAAAAGAGCAGACAATTTAAGTACCTACCATACCTATTGATTTGCCCTTGTCACTCAGGGGAAAAAAAATGCCAGAGAAGCTGATAATCAACTGGGTGCTAGACAGCCCACCAACAAAATCTGATTAACTGTTGGAAGCTTTAGAAGCTGGTGGTCTGATCCATCCCCTTCTCCAAGCAGAATCTCAGACATGCTGCAATGTCCTTTGCAGAGTCACTGCTGAGCAAGGCTTATGACACACCAGGATTCCCAACTGCTGGCCTTACACCATCCTTGGTGTAATCCAACTGAGGCCAAATACCCTGGGTGAACATTATGTATTCACTGGTCTGATTCAAGGGCTTCATCCATAGTCATTCTGTAAACACAGCCCAGGAAACAAGCTCAGGAATAGTCCCTGACCCATGCATGTGTTGATACAAGTCTCACAGTTTGCTGTGGCACATAGTAGGAAAAAGTCTTATGGTGTTGCCATATGGAAGAAAAGATGATGGTCAGCACTGACAGGCTGTGAAAGTTCAAGGTTTCCTCATATCTTTCCCAGTCCTGGAGTTTGCTCAGGTGCCTAAATGTGGGCAGGTATTAAAACACTTTGGATATGAAAGAGATTTGAATTTAAGTGCAGGAAGAGGCTTGCATTCATATGACAAGCTAGGTATGGTAGAGTAACAAAGACATTCTCCAAGAATGAATGCAAATATTAGTGGGAGCATCTAATCAATCAAGTTATTACTATGCAATTACTTAAGCACAAAATTTCAATGGAATTTTAAATGAAGGTATCAGAAAAGTTTTAGATTTTCTAGACACTGTGGGATCTTTGAATTTTAAAGAGGTAACAGTTTCTTCATGTAAAAAGGAATTAGTCCCTGCTGTCTACTGGATTCAAGTTGGTACCAGTGCCCTGCACAGGTAGTCTGTCTGAAGTAACACCCTTCCTTGATTCTGATTTGCCTCCAATTGGAGGAAGCTGAGCAAAGTTGGTAGATTTTCTTCTTGCCTGTGATTGGCTGTTTGGCTGGGTTAAAGCTTTATTTTCCCTTCTGTGCATAGGGTTTAAGTTGCTTTAACCTTTTCATGGAAATGCTGCATGAACAAAGTGCTGTTTTGCACAGTATCACACAAGATCTAGGTAGGATCCCATTAAGCAGCTGGCAGTGAGCAGTGCAGGTAGTAGTGCAGATAAGGCAAGGCTGGTTATGCTTTAGCAACCTTATTCCCCAACAAATTCCTGTGTTTTGTTCCAGATGAGCTGTTGGGTTTGGAAGATACAGTCCTGTGAAGTTCACCATATACACAAACATACACTTTGACTTCATTTGCAATACTGACACACTGTTCCTACAGTTTGCAGAGACTGGGATTTTGTTTCAATGGTTTTAACTGGGCCACTGCTTGTTCTCAGTTTCTTGTTGCTTTCATCATGGGTTTCCAGCTCCTCTCAAGTAAGTTGTATCCTCAAAGGTGGATTTTCCCCTTTCCTGTGCTGGGCCAAAGCATCCAAGTGACCTTTGATTTTTATTTTTTATCTTCTTCTCTCTCCTTTATTTTAGCTTTGGCCTTTTTTTTGTTTTGTTTTGTTTCTGACTTGCCATATGTGAGATAATTGTGCCCACAGGAATTCCTTTCAGAGTGCCTAAGCACAAAAGAAAAACACCCAGCCAGCTCTTTCTCTAGAGCAGTGCAAACATTTCCTTAAACCTAAGTGTCTCAGGAGGGGCATTGACAGAAGGCTTCTTTCACACAGAAAGCCCACTCTGCACTGAGCTGCTGGAGAAACCTCAGCCTTTTGATGTCACTGATGGAGCAAAACTTTTGCCAATAAAAGCAGTCACATTCTTTGATTCCAGCTTTATGACAGTGGAAAGGAGGCCAGGGCCAATCACGCCATGGTAGGGGTTTATTAATGGAAAAGGGCAGTGGGAATGAGTAATTCTCTGACATCTTTTCTTCTTCAGCTGCTCTCCTCCTGCATTGCACTTGGTTGATGGAGAACTGCAGGCTTTCCTCTGCAGTGGTAGTATTCTGTTACTAACAAACTCCCAGGTAAGAAGCCCTGGACTAATATTGGGAACTTGTGCAGCTTAGGGAGGGAAAAGTGGGTATAAAAACCACTTATGTGATTTGATGACCACAACAAACCATGCTAAGAAGATGTCCCTGTGTTCTGAACTCATCTCATTAAGGGAACATATCTGATTTCTACTTTGAGCTCTCTTCTTCCGGGGACTGAACTGCTAAATCTTTGATTTTAATAAATGGGTTATGTCACTGGACAATGAAACATGAGTTTTAGTCCGATCTTCAGCAGTGTCCAAGAAAATGAGTAGTGCCCTCTCCCAAGCACAGTTGCACATCAAGATGTTCCTGTCCGTCACTGCACTAAGAAGAGATGGGTTGGCAGGTGGCTTATCAGGAGGTAGTTTTTCCCGGGTTCAGCACTGTTGTATTGTAAAGGAAAGGGGCTTTTGAGACTGAATCTGACTTTGTGAGAAGGGCAGCTAGACATTGACCTTTCTCCCATCCCTGCTCTGCCAGCAAATGCCTGAAACTTGTGCTCCAAAGCAAGTCCATTCCATGGACCACTGCATAACAGTAGTGGTGCAGGGACATCTTCTGTTTCAGTGGCTAAGCCAGCTTTAAAGAGGAGCAAAATCAAAGTCAGAAGCAAGACAAGACAGTTTGGCTGACAGGTAAAAAAGAAGGGGGAAATGCCAATGCATTGGGAAAGAAGCTAGTAGAAGGGCTAAGTGTCTCCTTCTTGTTCCACCAAGCAAGTCACAGAACAAGCTACAGTGCAGAAGCCCTAGGGGCTCCTTCTCTCTCTGCTTTGGGATACAAGGCTCAGCAGCAGGTATTGTCAATGCAGTCTGCAGTCACATAAGTTGGCCAGTTATTTGCAGACCTTTGGTGGGCACCAGCAAGGAGGCAAATACATGAACCATGTCCTGAGCTGTACATTCCTGACTGCACCTCCCAAGGAATATATAAGCATAGAGGATATGATGTTCCTGCATTGAAGACTTTTGCAGCACAGTCTAAGGTACTGTCAAAAAATCTGAAAGAGCACAGCTGTGTAGGAGGAGCGTATGTTTTAAGGTGCACTTTGGACACTATGTTTTTATTGGTTTTTTAATAAAAAATTAAAGATTTCATTAGAACTAAACATCTCCAATATTTGCAGCTGTAGAAAACAGATCTCAGAAGAATCCTTGCAAATGGACAGAAAAGAAAACAGCAATTTATTCCTCTTCATCTGAGAAGGAATAAAACATCTCTCTCGCTAAAATCACAGCACTTCAGACAATTAAATCCTTTTAAGAGTGCATAGAAAACCAATTACATTGAAATACGATTTATTAATTGGCATGTGTGTGAGGCGAGGGTGCTAAATGTCCTGGGATTCGGATTTTTTATAGCATGGAGTCAGATTAGTACAGATAAGTTTGATATATGTAGCTTTTATTTAGGGGGCGGGCCGGGGGCGGGGAGGAGATAACCGCTAATGTTCCCAATATGCCATTCAATTTTTTACTGTAGCTCGAGACCGGAATTTATAGAGTGCTATTAAAATGTCTTGGTTGTGTTAGATCTTGATTGCAGCTGGATTTGCCTTTATTTTTATATTATTTTTTATAGGACGAAGAAGAGTGTGGCTGTGCATCCCAGCGCGTGAGGGGGTTTATCAAATACGAGGCAGCAACAGCCGGAACAACAGGAAATCGCATGAGAGAGCCTTGCTCCTGGTTGGCAGAAGCACGTTAACCTCTCATTCATGTCACTGGTTTAATACTCCAACTTTGCAGTAAAAGCGTCTTCCCCGAGCCCGGGTTCATAAAAGTGTTAGTGGTCCTTGATGTTCCCAGCTGAGGATATTAAGGAAAACACAGCCTGAATAGGTCACATTGATCGCAGCAAATACAGAGCAGGAGGGTCAGCACCATTTCCCAGCCCAGAGTCAGTGTTACAGAACTGAGCAGCTATTCATAGCCACTGGACCCTCTCCAAGCCGTGAGTGTAAATTTACTTGTATCATCTTTGCAGAGAGGAACTGTGGTCCCCAGTGCCTCCTGCTTGATTCAGATAGACTGTTTATTTGTTTAGTCCTGTAATGATATTATCCACAGGGCTAGAGCCACACAGGGAGGATTAGGAATTCCTGGAGGAGAAGCTGTATGTTTATTACCATGACAGCCCCGTGTGACACAAGCCAACAGTTACTTGTATTTTTTCTCTCTGAAAACCTGGAGTTTACAGACTAGGGGTGAGGGTGTAGGATCGATCTCGCAAAGGCAAGGCGAACAGGCTTTTTCAGGGAAAGTGGTCGGATTAGCGCGCTGAAAACTCCTTCCCGGGCTATCAGCAAACAGCTCTATCTCAGGGTGCTTTCAAATGTAAATGACCGGAGGGGAAAGCTCAGGGATTGAAGTCTTATAGTGATAACTCTCCCAAACCTGTATATTTAGCCTGCCCTTCAAGAACATTTAATAAGCCATGAAGCTGAGCTTTTAGTCTTTTCTAACAGAAACCATCCGTTTTAAACTACAAACAAACAAACAAACAAAAAATAACACCGGCACGGGAAGATCTCGCAGGTATGTGCATAAGCACAGAGAAGGGGGAAGAAGGACCAAGGGGGAGGAAGAAGTTTTCTACCTTTTGCTTGCTTTTTTTCTTTTGGTCTTTTTTCCCCCCTCCGTTTTATTTCCTATTTTAATAAATATTTAATCACGGAAAGGGAGAGAAAGTCCAAAAGTAACAAAGAACTGTAGGTTGTTTAGATTGCTTGTGAACTCTCTCTTTGCAGCTGACCATTGCTACATGTAGGTTAATTTCCACATGGAACTGGAGAAACTCTATCCCCGGTTTGTGAAGTATGGGTCAGCCGAAGCATGTTAATCTGTTTAGCATGTGTGCTTCGTGGAGGTGCCAGACCACCACCGTGCAAGAGCAGAAGCAGCAGCAGCCCAGGTCCTTGGGGGTAGTTAATAAAGACTTTAAGGGAAACAAGTTAATAAAGGTTTCAGTTCTTGCACCGTGCCAGCTTTGGACATTTCAGGCTTCCAGCCCTGCGGACCAGAAAGCTCAGAATTTGGACTGTTTATAGCAGCCCTAGGTGGGAGAGCGGCCGGTGCCGCATCCTGCGCTGCCGAGGGCAAAGCGAGGACACCTTTCGTGCTTCTTCTCCCAGGGGAGTGGGGGGCAGCGGCACCAGACAAGAGTCCCCAACACTCCAGGGGCATTCTGAATCCCCCGTGGCCCAGCACACAAGGGCTAACTTTGGCCACACCTTCACTGCTTTGAGCAGCCTGAGTTTTTTTGGGGAGATCTCTATTTTAACCTGCGCCCTTCCCAGTGCGGAGCCTCAAATCCAACTGGAGCCTCGGGCGTCGTGCGAACTGCTAAACTAGATGATAGCAAATAAAACTTTACGAGTCATTCCTATAGCCCCACACAATGCAGACTAATCAACGTCTCGTCTCTCGCTCAGAGACGAGCTGCGAGGCATGTGGCGCTCGTGCTGACACTCCGCTTCTCTCTCATCGTTTTTTTTTTCTTCTCTTTTGAAATGCTAGACACTTATTAAAGCGTTTTTAAATAATCAAAATATTTGCTGATGAGTATTTATTTTGACAAGGGGTTTGGTTTGGCTTTCGACTTCCCGTTCAACTATATAGACTGCAGTATTAATTTACTATGAACCCAAATGTGCTTGAGATTATTCTGCCTCGGCTCTGGATTTCACTTATTCGGCAGAAGTTTCTCTGGGAGATGAAAAGTGTAGTCATGAGCACATCTCTTTCCTTTTTCCGGCGTGCTTCGCCATGTGCTCCTCAGAACCAAAGGGAGCTGCTGAGCGCTGCTCGAGAGGAAAAGTGTACCACGCACAGATACATCCTCTCATCGTATTCAGAAAGCATGGGCATCCACGCCCATCCGGCGTTCAAAGCACAGCGGCCAAGCTGTCGCTGCACGTCGAGGATCAGAAAAGGCCACGAACGGGGCTGCGGGAGGCCCGGGTCCCGGGACGGACCCCTTCACTGCCCGGGCACCCGGACCCCGGCCCGGCGGGCCATCCATCCCCGATCTGAGCGGTCCGCGCTCGGTAAGGCTCTGCCTCTTCTCCAGGCCTGGGCGCTCCTTTCTGTTCTTTAAAGAGCTGTCGGCTATAGGATCGCTAGGAAGGGGCCGGGAGGAGCCGCGATGTAACTGCAACTGCCTGGGGAAACCTCTGCCCACTTTCCCGCAGCCGGGCGGACAGGCTTCTAGCAGTCCTTCCAGGAACAGGGACATGCACTATGTCCCTTGTTCCTCCTGCACTAGCAGGATTCATAGAATCAACTAGGTTGGAAAAGGTCCTTAACATCATCAAATCCAGCCTTTAACCCAGCAGTACCAAGACTGCCACTAAACCACGTCACTGAGGGCCTCATCTACAAGCAGTGGCAGAGGCCACCCTCTTGTGTTTGCCGCTCATCTCCAGGCTGGATCGGCTTCTCTCGATGGTGCCAGCTTCCCCCGAGAGAAAAAGCCAGCACCAAAGGACCTCCGTTCAGCTTTCCTGCCCTCCCGTGACATCTGCAATATGTTACGTTCCCGGCAAAGCTTTTTCTCTCTATAACATTTTGGCCTTTCGTACGGTTGGCTGGTCTGGGCGTTGGTTGGTTGGTTTGATTGATCGTTCGTTTGTTGGTCTGCTTTAAAATCTTGGATGTACTTTTTTTTCTCAGCGCTCTTTTTTATTGATGATGAAAGAATTGGCCGGAACCTAACCCGTGCTCTTGTTTGTATGCTGGCGCTCCTTGCCACTCACTCTGAAGGTATTTTCCATCATCATGAGAAGGGCGGTGGCTCTTGCCTTAATTTCTCTGCTGAAAGCAGGCTCACACACCAGTAAAACACAATTTCACGGAACATCGAGCGTTCTTTGGCCAAGATGTGAGGGGAGAAGGTGTCAACCATTCCAGAACAGGATTTCCTTCCCAGTATACCCTTGCGGGGCCAACAGGCACACAGATATTTAAAGGGATTACTAGAAAAATAAATGTATGTATTAAATAAAAAGTTTCTGGTACTGAACTGCACCCCACTCTACTTCCCCCATTGAAACTCCTCAGAAAGTGTAATTTCCTTGGGGACTGTCGGGTGGGAAGGCATCCCTGGTTTAACACCGATCCTCAGAGTGAGAAACCCCTTTCCTCAGAGGGTGTTAAATGCTCTGAGGTACCCTTGAAAGCAGGGCTGTCCTTCTCGAGGGGAAGAGGAGATCTCCCCTCAGCTATGTGTTGCTTCTGCTCCGAGCAGGCCTCTCTGTTCACACAAGCCGGACACGGTGCACAGGAGGTGGGGAGATCACGGGGACACTCTGCCAGTTCAAGCCATCAAAACCCTCTTTAATGCTCTAATGCCTATTTTTTTTCCCTGAAGGATCAAGTCAGAGCTATTCCGTTTGAAGCAGTGCCTGTACAGCCTGACCGCAGGCCAAGCTACAGTCCTGCGAGGGGAAGTTTTGGGGAAATGTGGATATTATTAGCTTGAAATATGCTCCTGGTCACAATCCCAAGAGTTCCTCACCTGGCATCTCTGTGCCCACACATCTCTGCTTCTTTTGGGGGAAGACACTATCACTTTCACTTTGGTCAGTAATGCCAAATCAGGAAAATGAGGAGACGCCTTCACTGGCTCACGTGTAATCCCGATAGTTGAATGACGCCTGACCCACCCACCCGTTATTTCTGATATCCCTGTCGTTTCGGAGGCCAGAAGCATGGCAGAATTGCGTGAAGATAACAGGCTGGCCTTCTAGTGGCTGGGCAAGCTCGGCTGCCTTCAAGCAGCCTGACCCCCTAGCTTGCGCTGGCACTGCAGCAGCCACTGCCGGGGGGCTGCATGGACGGGACAGGTCTTTGTCATGCCAGCCCGCACGGAGGTGAACAAACACCGGGCGACGAAGGGTTCTTCGTGCCGCTGCATAGCGGGTGCTGAGGCGGGGGGACGTCCCAGAAGCAGCGTGAGGTGGAGGGGCCCTGCTCAGCCAGCACACTCAGCTCCGAGTGTGGTGCAGGGCGGCTCCCTGGGAAGCCAGCGGGAAGCACTGGTGTGTTTCAAGGAGAGCCAGTACTGCCAGTACAGAGCAGAGGGTAGCGGAGCCCGGCTTCCCTGCAGAAGTGTTGGAGGAAGGGATGCCCGCATCCCTCGCCCATCGGTGGTACCGACATTTCCAGGGGAGTACCCACACGGTCACCATTCTCCGGGAAGCCCCTCTCCCTGCCGAGCAAGGCTGTTCGGAAATGAGTGCCAGAAAACCCAAACCAATGCAAAAAACCCACCTTCAAGATCAGGATGTGAAATTAAGCCATGGCAAGAGGCAGGGCGGGCAGGCATCACTCACCGCACGCCATGCAGAGAGCCCGCGGGTTCACGTACAGGCCTGGAGCAGCTGCAGCCCTCCCAGCAACCCCAGCAGATGCCGCCCGTGGGCTCCTATCTGCTGACCGGCTCCGGAACGGGCGCTGCTGCCGGGTCCCGTCGTCCTTGGCTGTGCCCACCGCCGGCAGACCGCTTCCGTGGGCCTTTCCTCGCTCCCTTGGCTGCCGTAGGCAAGCGTGGGGGAGAGAGGGCACAAGTGAGAGCAGGCCCGGGGGCACTTGCCGCGGTTTCTGCGTGTCTCCCAAGCCAAACGGCATTGGAAAATAGAATAGCCATGGACTATAAATTCCCCCAGCTCGATGCGGAGCAGGCTTCCTACTTTAGAAGCTCTCCCCTTGTAAAGAGGTATTTGGGCTGCCTCTGAAATAATAAATCCCAAGAGCAGAAAATAAAATTTACTATCACAGGAGTAACAGAAGCCTAAAATATTCTTAACATGTTCCTTGAGCAAATAACATAATCCCTGGCACACTGGAACACATGGTTTGCTTCAAACATGTTTCATTTTGTCATCGCATTGAGTGTACAGTATTTCTCTTTGGGTGCAAGAGTGATTGATATCTTTGGAAGAATTGTTTGCAAGAACATGAAAGTTGCCAAAGCAAACACGTTGGAGGGAAGTGTGCAGAAGGGGAAGCAGAAGTATTTGGAGTAGATCTGGGTTTGGGGAGTTCACACAGAGGTGAGACAGCCAGAAGTAGAACAAATAAAAACATTCTGCACACTTCATCTAAATAAATTATATACAGAAATTGCCCTTTTGTAGCCGGCAGCAGCACGGTTACCACACTTCTCTCTTGCCCCCATAGAATGTGGGCTAGAAGCCAGCTTTCTTCAGGTAATGATTTGTAACTTTTGCTCCGCTTGAATGAACCTATTAATATTTAGATCTCTCTAATTCTGCTTCATACAAGCTGTCAACATTGTTAAACAAAATAATCTATTTACCTTCTGTTGTACGTGTCCAGCAGTGGCTAGCATAGCTCGATGATGTACTTTGATAGGTTTTTCTTATGCTTCACTGCACTGGCCAAAGGCAAAACGTCACATATTTAAATCTTAAAAAAAAAAAAAAAA
>NDXB01004766.1:0-33152 GCA_002631895.1 Agapornis roseicollis | reverse complement strand
GGGGGGTGGGGTGGGCAAGGGAAGAGGCTATAAAGCGCGAAGGGACGTGCGGGACAGAGTCCCCTTTTCAGCCCTTCTCCGCCGGAGCCTTAGGTAGACACCCGCACCCCTAAAAAAAAAGAGCCTCCTCCCCCACGAGAGGACACGACGGGACGGGACTGAACGGGACCGGACGCAGCAAGGTAAGCCACCGGCCTCGAGGCGGGCGAGCGGGGCCTTCTGAGTAGCCTCCACCCGCGATTGCCGCCTTCGGGAAGCGGGTGCCGGATGCTCTCCCCCAGCTGCAGGACCCCTCGGCCAAAGCAGGGCTGGCGTGGAACGCGGCCACACCAGCGCGGCGCGGTCCCTCCAACCGCAGCTGCAGCGCAGAGCTCCTCGCCCTGGCACTGCTCTGCTGCGGGCTCGCCGTGATGCTGCCGTGGGACCTCGGCGCCTCTTCGATCCTCTTCTCCTCTTTGAGGTTTGCGTTTTCCCCCTCCGGTTTTGCTCTCCGTCATCCCGCGGTGGCCAGTGCGCTGCAGCCTGCACTGCCGCCAGAGCCCCAGTTGGACCTCCGGCGGCAGGGCGCCGCCGCCGAGAGGGTGTGTGCCAGGCAGGCAGCGGCTCCGGCTCTATCCACCATCGTACATTGTTCTTGGGGGAAAGAAAAAGGGAGGGGGTAAAGCGCCTACCAAAGAAGTAGACAGAAAACTGGCTGAGTCCTGATTTTATTTCGGCAGCGTAGAGACAATGGCTACAAAGTGGTTTTTAACCACTTGCAGATATAACTTTTATGTATTTAAACCTTCGTAGTTAAACGTTAGTGCAGAGTTTTGAGAAGCAGTAATTTTCTGAGTTTTTTTATTCTGGATGTGTTTAACACTTGAATAATAACGTTCCCCGGTTCTCCAGAGCCGTTACCTTGACGCCAGGCGTGAGAGGAGTCTAGTCTGTGCTGCACTGCACAGGCCTGCTCAGGAAATCATCCCGGCAGACACCTACCTGGGTGAGGGAGCCACCGCAAGGCTGGTTGCAAAGCTTGTAGTGTCCCTTGGACTTTCTCTCCCCATCGAAGGGTCTGGAGATGCTAACTCATTACAATCTGTAATGAAAATGCTTAAGAAATATTGCCGTTGTTGTGGCTTGCCTGAATTGCAGGAGGCAAGCTCAGAGGGGAAGCAAGGTCCCCAGTGTAAATACACAATTCTCTCTGACGTGGCTGGCTGTTTGCGAGTAGACAGCAGGCGATGTTCAACGACACAAGCGTGACACTGGCTCTCCATCGGAGCATGCTACCATCACGCTGCACTGGCAGCCCCATCAAGCACCATCTTCAGATGGGCTTCTAGCCTAGCTGTACCAATTTCATGCTTGATAGAGCTCGTGGAGTTTTATGTGTGTAAAGCTGGAAGATGTGAGCGATTTGAGGGTAAATTCCTCCCTGGGCAGTTGGTGGCAAGTGATTTATACACTAGTGACCCTGGCAGGGCACTGCTGGCTTGGCCAGAACCTGCTTGGGTGTTAGACATCGACAGCATCCTTGGCCATGCTGTAACAGAACAGGGAGAAAATCTTTGCGATTTGTTTCAGCCTACTCCGAAAATTGCTGATTCTTCGCTATTTTAGGAATGGCATCTCCGATTGCTTCTTGTCAGGAATGCCTCACCCTCCCATCCTCACTCTCCTACCTTGTAGCAAACTGCATACCTGCAAGAGGAGAGCTGTTGTGGTCAGCCTTCAAGTACCACTAAAATTCCCTGTGAGTACTTAGAGTAATATCTAGAATTTAAAACTTGTTAATATTTGAAGACTTAAAACATTGAGAGATTTTTGTGTTATAGTTCAACCACTGAAAGTGTGATGAAGCAGAAATGTGCAGTAGTCCGGGTACTGTATGGACATATTTGGGGTCCCATGCCTGTGTTTCATCCTGCTGTGAGGAGAATGATACCTGCTCCTTGTGGACTTTCTGTGTCAGCAGATCATGAGCCCGCTTAATTTGAAAGAGCTTTATGATACCTCTGAAAAATTCCTTCAGCCTTGTCACGTTCCCATGATGAGGACTGTGGGTGCACCACACGGTCCCTGTGGATTGTGAGCACTGCAGCGTGCCGTCACAGCCCTGCACCTGCCCTGGGATGTGCTGTGCTGTGCAGCACCTGCTCGAAAAGCCAGCTCCTCCCTGACAACAGCCACCCCTTACAGAAGGTGGGTGGCACGCGGGTGGCATGGTGTCACTGGCCAGCATGTTACCTGCCCCAGCCCCTGGGGGAGTTTGGTGGCAGTTGGAGAGGGAATGTGAGTGTTGCGTGGGATGCTGATCCCACAGACATTAACACAGACAGCGTTTTTTGATTTTTAAGGAGGTTGTCACAAAGGTGAGGCAGAACTACGCAGGATCGTCCCATGTGCCTCTTTTGTTGTGGGTGACTACTCTGGAAACGCCAAGGCAAAGAGTTTAGGTTTCCCCTATGTTTATAAATACAATATGGTGCAAACTGTCAAGCAAGCTGTTCAAAATCATGTAACGCCTGTGCTGCCTTCTCAGTTCAGCTGGAATGCCTTCACCACATACTCGGCAGTCAGCTGATGTTTGAAGTTCCCAGCACGCAGCTCCGGCCCATCTGCCGCAGGTTTTCCAGCATGCCTCTCCTCCTCCCACGAGCTGGGCTGGGGATGTGGCGCTGTGAGCACAGTCAGAGCTGTAGCTCCACTTGCACCATAACCTGCTCCTTGGATTGGTGCTTCACTGATCCCAGCCAGCTTGGTGAGAGCCTGGGCTGCTCTGAAAAGTCTCAGTTTGTATGCCAAAACTGCGTTTAGGGGCAGAAATGGTGTCTTCAAATCCACATTGTCCTCCCTAGAAGGTTTTTCCATGTAAGGTTTCTCCACAGAATCCTAAAGGTTGGAAGGGACCTCGAAAGCTCATCCAGTCCAAACCCCCTGCGAGATCAGGGTAGCCTAGATTACATCACACAGGAACTTGTCCAGGCGGGCCTTGAATATCTCCAACATAGGAGACTCCACAGCCCCCCTGGGCAACCTGTTCCAGTGCTCTGGCACTCTCACAGTAAAGAAGTTCCTCCTGATGTTCACATGGAACCTCCTATGCTCCAGTTTACATCCATTGCCCCTTGTCCTATCACTGGACATCACTGAAAAGAACCTGGCTCCATCATCCTGACACTCACCCTTTACATATGAAGTAATAAATCCCTTCCTGGGAGGTGGTCTGAGAAGTGAACCCAATGATGGGTGGGTTAATGGTGCCTGGGGATTAAGGGCTCAGCTTGGCTGCAGTGTGGTTTTGAGCTTCCACCCGTTCAGTGGCCTTCAGCTTCCCATCTCACAGCTTCAGTAGGGCTGGATGGAGCTTCTTTGCTGGGTGTTTTGCTGTGGAGCATGCCAGGGTCTTCTGCTTTAACATATATAAAAAGATGAGATGTTTATTAAACCCAGACCCTGTCCTTTTTTGTACAATTTATGTTCTGAAAGACTGGTGATAAACAGTTCATTGAAAAGAAACCCTGATTTATTTCTGCAAACAGCTACATTTCAAGCTGGTACCAACTGTTTTTTTGGGAGACCACCTTTTATGCTTCCCATGTCAGTTTAAAAGATTGCTAGAAAAATAATCCAGAATTTAAGTAGGTTTGGATAAAGGCAAGCCAGGACTGCACGTCAGGGTCTGTGGCTCTTTTATGCAGCAAAGCAGCAGATTTTACCACAGAACATCTGTGTACTGGCTTCAGTTACAGCAGAGATTTTAGTGGGATAACAAGCCTTGTTTGGTTTTGCCTTCATTTTGAAGTCACTAAACTTTATATGAATAATAAAACTGTAAGCCCATTACTTCACTATTTTCCAGGGGCTATTTCAGTCCTCCTTCAGGGTCTTGCCTATTTCTAGAGCTGGTTTGATTTTGTTTTATGACATGTGTATTTATCTTTTCAGTTCCCGCTTGCTTTTGCAGGAGGCAGATGCACTGATTTGTACCAACGGACACACTGGAGATGTCAGGTTTCCATTCAACCTTCCTAAACATGCATCTTTTCTGCTTTAAGGGCTGTCTAATGAAAACTGCATGTTTCTCAGTCAGTGCATCCAAAGGGGTTGATGTTATTAGTGTGGAAGACTATCTAGCTGCTCTGGGCTATCAGTTCAACCACTAATGAGAGTTAAAGTAATGGCGGAAGTTTTGCTTTCTGTCTGATTAGAAAATGTAGAGAAGGGTAGACTTGACAAAAGGAAGGGAAGGACTGCCTCCTTCGTGCGAGAAAACAAGTTTGCAAGCCATTATGAAAGGGTGCACATCCGGGTGGGAATGCCCAGCAGCATCAAGGATTATAATCTTGACTAATTATATACCAAGAAAACTGTGTTTTGAATATAAGGCTTGTGTGAGAGTATATAGACAGCCCACAAGACTAATATTTACTGTGCTTGTGGAGAACCCAGGGTGATACTGAATGCCAACAAGCTTTGTATATTGGTGCCACTGACTGTGGCTACAGTGGAGTGAGAATAAATCAGAATTAAGTTAAGGGAAAGAGAATACCTTGGGTAAGACCAGTGAGAAGGGACACAAGTACTGCTTGAGCTCTGCTACATATGGAGTGGTGCAGTGAGTGAGGCTCACCTTGGAGAAAAGGCAGAGTATAGAAGCTGTGTTCCCTGCTCTTTGTTTTACAACATGACTGAGAATATGCTACTTCTATGACAAAAATCTTCGTTATATCACACAGAGATAGTTTCTGCCTAAGAGAAAATAATTCAGATAAGCTAATGCTCATGGATGGGTGGAAGGAGCTTTGAAGGCTGAGATGCTACGTTTGAAAACTTTAACAACATAGAATTAGGAGAGGAAGTATTTGCCCTTGGATCTGGAAATAGGTCAGGGTAATAAATCATAACTCCAGGAGAATCTGCTTGAAGCTGGAAACAAGTGGGAGAGAGAAAGTAAATATTAAAAAGAAGTTTGTTCTTTCAGAATTAATCACCTAATTTGCAATATGCTAGTACATGCACCGAACAGGAGAAAGGTAAATGTTAACACAGGGTTATAACAGGAACCAGCCAAAAATCTCATGACTGCATAGATGGCTTTGTTTGCACCCTGGAGAAGCACATCAGTCATGCAGTATATGTCAGAAGCAGGCAAAGTGTGATCTTTTTCAGTTCATATCTGAGATAGCTGATGCTATAACCTCACCAGAACCATTATGAGTTTCTGGGAACATTTTATAGGAGGGGTTTTAAATGCTGTTCAAGTCATCAGCAACACAAGCAGCCTGGAGAAACCAGCCCCCAGTCCATGACTGCTTCAGTAAACAAAAATATACTCGAGTTACCAGGGAATGCACGTGAGTTCTTTGCTGACCATCTTTCATGGGCTGCATCCTTCTACCTGGGCAGGGGGGAGCCCTCAGGTGACCACAGCGTTTTCAGCATTTCTCATGGATCACGCAGGGCTTTTCAGGTTTTGGCTCGAATCAGGGTGATTAAATTCAGTAGTTGGAGAGATGTTTGTTGCTTGTGTGACAGCTGAGATAAGAAGTAGTGGGTCCTTATTGTGAGCAACTGAAAATCTGAAAAACAACAGGCAATCATTTATCTTTCCCACTTCATTCCCCCGTTCACGGATCTGGATATGAGTGCCCCTCCAGCATGACCCTCACTCGCTTGCAACATGACACACCGCCGAGGCCAACACTTCCCCTGTGATTAACAGTGGAAAAGCATTATTCCCCTAATTGAGCGTATTGCTTTCTGGTAGGGTTTTGGGGATTTCTTTTTCCTTTTTTGATTTAAGGAAAAGTGACTTTAAAGGGGTTGAAACTTTATTAGGGTGTGAGAAAAATGATGCTTTCCATCTTTCTCACCTCTTAACTTTCTCAGTGCCAAATCGGAGCAGTGGTAGAACAGCCGCTGCTCCTGCTGCAGAGGCTGTGGGGGGAGGCTGGCGGGAGGTGCGACGGGATCTCCTGTTCTCCTTACACGCCTGCAGGGATTATTAAACAGGAGAGATGATTGCTGCAAAGCATCCGGAACACTGTGGAGGAGTGAGCGTGCTCTGTCTCTCTCTCTCTTACTTTGTTTAGGTGCAACAGATTTACTGCTAATTTGTTTATAGTCAAACAGTCTGAATGTGCCTCAGCATTCTGAAATCCAGAAACCTGATGCAAATTAAGCCATTTACAGATCGGGATGATGATTGTGTGGGAAAGCCAAGTATCTCAGAGCTGCCAGCTGGTCTCTGGATGTGCAGGAAAGTATCAGTGAGCAACGTTAAGGGTTTCTAATCCCCATTCTTTCTCTTCCTTTGGCTACTAAATCTGCACTTAATTTCCCACTTTTCTTTTTCTCCTGGGTAAGAATTACTTACTTGAGTATGATTTGTGGGGCTAATAGGATCTTATCCTTATTTGAGGAAGACCCTAGGAGCTCTCAAACTGATTTTTCTGTAATGAGAAATAATGAATAAAAATTTAACAGTCCTAGGGGATATTAAAGCTACAGTTTTGTAGGAGAGATTTCGTGTCAGTCAATTAAAACTTCTATTATCCTGTTACAATACAATAGTTGAATAAAAAATCTTACTAGGAAAAATAAATAGGCTTATGTGAACAAATCTGACTTAACATTTGATTTAAGAAGGTATTTAAGGCAAGGGTATAAGACATCTCTTGCAAGAATGTGATAGCAGGGCTGCAGGCTCAGGGAAAGAAATGTACTATGTTAATTTATGGGGTGTGTTCTAATTTCCACTCATTCAAGACAAAGCAATTGCAAAGTGTTCATAAGAAAATCTAGGCAATGAGGGCTTTAACACAAAAATGCAGCATTCATGCACATCAGCAAGATGTATTTGCAATAGGTCAAAACACAGTTCTGGCTCATTCTTTTGCTCCCTTGGTTCATGGCCATACCCACTTGGTACTATGGGCTTGACGTGGTTTATTCACCCAGGGACTGTGTGGACTCCAACTTATGACCCTCAGTGAAATGCGCATGTGGGGCGATAAAGCAGAACGAGGGGGCATTGTCCCCCCAGGCAGAGCTCCCTGCCCAGCTCCAACCCAAACCCCTTGGGCTTGCTGAAATGCCTTGAAGGGGACAAAGCACCAAAGAGCAGATTTTTTTTTGTTTCCTTTTAATTTCAGCTTTTTGTGTCTTACAATAAAATATTGACTGTGATGTTGAAACGGCACTTTGTCCCTTAGCAGATCCTCATCCAAGGATCTTACAGCCATTGTCAGCTGCTGGCCAAGAGACATCCCCAGAAGGCAACACTGGATCCCATGCCACAGCTCTCACCACATCTTTCCTCTTCGAGAAGGGCAATGCCCTTGGCATGCCTTTCAGCCATCTCTGAGTACACAAATTCCTTTTCTTCTCTCCCCTTCCTTTCTCCCCTTCCTCTCTCCCCTTCTTCTCTCCCCTGCTGTCAGCCAAGGATGTATGGTTGCCCTAAGAAGGCTTGAAGGTTTTGGGGTTGTTTGGATGTTCGTTCACCCATGACAGCCTGACCTATCTGCCTGTACAAGTTTCCTCTGCTTTTGTTTGCAGTAACTAGAAAAAGGACTAACCTTTTGCCTGCCAGCCTGGACAAATAAACACTAGCCCAGTGGTAGAGTGGAGCTGAAACTGACCCTTTCAATAACGTGATTTCTGAGATCCCTCATCACAGCTCTGCAGTTGACCCTGGAATATTTGAAACTCTAGCAGCACATCCCTTTAGAGCATCCATCTTTTTGCACTTGGGAAAAGACTTTTCAGCAGAAGTCCACTGTTTAGAGAACCCAGAAAACGTTAGAAAGCCGCCCAGAAGACTGGCAGCTCCTGAACATGCTCTATCCTGCTTTGATATGATGAACTGAAGATCAGTGGTTGGACTTGAGGTGTCTCGTAAGCTCTTCGGACAGATGCATGTGCCAGCTCTGACCATAGGCCCACCTGTGGCAGCAGTCTCCATGGCCGTGCCACATCTCTCTGGGTATGTACTGTTCTGCCCCTTGGAGGTGAGTCCTTTCTCTGCCGTATGGCTCCTTAGCACTGGGGCTATCCAGTGGCACTGGGTGAGCAGCTCAGGGCAGGGATGTGGGCTGCAAGCATCCATAGTTCGTCCAGCATGTGGCCACACTTGTCCCAGATTTTTTGTCTGCTTCTGCAACAACCTTGAGTAACCTTGGGAGCCATCCCTGCACCATACAGTTGCTCTTCTCCTGTGAGGGTCCCTGCTCCCTCACTGAGCACTGAGCTTACTGCTGTTGTTTGTCTCAATGGCTAGTAGATTAGGAAAGGGGGGATAGAGCTAACAATTTTCACTAATTTGCTGAGTTGTTCTCCACAGGAATCTGAGTCTTACTTAAAGCAAGTAAATTCCAGTAAACCAAATTTAGCTAGCCTAAGCATTCCTGCTTTTTCTTGTCCCTACCCAGAGAGCATAGAGAAGCGAGCATGCAAAAGAGTCAGTTTTCTAACTGACACACAGGAGAAGTGGTGAGACTGCTTGTTCTCCCTGTGATGAGATCCACTTGCAATGGGCTGTCCTCGGAGAGAGTCACCAGAGCTAATGGTGTGACACAGAAATTATGCGTGCTGCTTTCTAGGGATGGTGGAGATCAGCTGGGGGGACAATACCCATGCTGAGTCTTGGAAGGTCTTTGCTGCTGTAACATGGCTGAGGTCTGGCAGCCTTAACATTGAGCCTGCTGCTAGAAATATGTAAATATCAATACCTTTAGCACTACATTTGATACTTTCCATTTTCAAGCACTTGACAAATGTTTACATTTTTTCAGCAGCCCTTTTCCAACTAGGAAAAAATGAGACACAACATCTGTGAATTACTGTGATGCATATAAATCATTATGAGAAAGCACCTTACACATTTATTAAGGACTTGTAGGGCCTAAGAAACCCCCTGCATGCCTTTAAAGTTGAGGGCAGATAATATAAAAACTGAATACAGTTTTGGACAGTAGGTCTCATTAGAAAAAAATTGGATTCTGATGATAATTAAAGAATTGTAAAGTTTTGGGTATCACCTATAATCACAACATGTATTAATGTGGTTGTAAGTAATAAGGGCTAGACCTTTGATTTGGTAGAAGTCATAGTTTCTTTGAAGTCAGCTGAGGATCCAGATTACATGATTCAGGTGTAGTTAAAAGCGACACAGGGACAAGATTGAAAAAATACAGGAAAAACATAGTAAAATAGAAAGAACTTTTCTCCTCTGTTCCTATAAATTGTATTTTCTCTTTAGAAGGCAGCTATGCTCACCACTATATCCTTGTCCCATATCTAGTTAACTATGTGTGTTCCTGTATTGAAAAACTCCTAGAATCCAACTTTATAATTGCATTTGGTGCTGGATGCCTGATACAGTTTCTATTTGAGTTCCCATTGCTTTATCTTTCCTCTGAGATACCACTGCAAACTAATGTGGGGTCAGAGAATCGCCTCTTGGGCTTCAGCACTATAATAGGGGTTGTTATTGGAGCTGCTTGGCATCAGCACTGTAATAGAGGTCATTATTGGAGCTGTTTGCTCTTCCAGCTTCCTGGAGAGCTGCTGCTGTTATTGTCCATGCTATTGCAGCCATTACTGGTCATTGCTACTTAGCCTGGAAGCACCAAGAAACCCTAGGCAGTAAGAAGGAAGACATGGTAAAATTGCAAATGGGAATTTCTGTGTAGCTGGTTCAGGAAGACTGTGTGTGTAGAGCTACGGAAGTGGACAGGAATACTAACGTACTTGGGCTGGCTGCAGTTTGTAATCCTATGTACATGCGTGGTGGTGCTCCTGATGGCAAAGAAAGCGGCATGTCTAATGAAAGCTGAGGAAATCAGCCTCTGTGCACTTAGGAGGGTTTCAAAGTAGTCAGGGATTTTTCCCTTTTTCAATCATCCACCAAAAAGCAGAAGGGAAGAAGCAGGGAAGCAATTTCAGTGTGCTTACGACAGCTTTCCACAAACTCAGAGTGCTCCAGCTGTTACTGGAGCTGCTGAAAGCTCAGCTTCCCTCTGCTCCTGCCTTGCAAGTCACGCTGGTGACCTGCAGCCTCTTACCTGTCACTGCCTCTCCTGCAGCTCCCTGCTCTGCTCCAGCCCCTTGTTTTCTCCCCTTTAACAAACACCTTGTTGGCTGTGGGCAGCTGCCAGGCTCTAGGAATGGCCCAAGCAACTTTAACTCCTTCAGTGGTTAATACAGTTAACGACTTCATGTGTATATTTTAGCACTTTCCAAACTTCTTTCTGACCTTCAGCCACAAGCTCCAGTGGTCTGAGGATGTGACAGCAGGCTGCCCAGACCCCTGTTCAGTTCCTGCTCTTTTTCATACCCTGACGCTTCAGTCATCCCTGACTCTGGTGGGTTTTGGCAAGGGCACCCTTGCCAACATGCTTTTATTGGTTGTAATTTATAAGTGTTCGTATGTTCCTCCCCACTAATCCACTTGCTGAAATTCATTAGGAGAGTCAGTAACGTGCACACAGATTGCTGTGCTGAAGGCAGAATGACTTGGCCGAGGAAATCAGCTATTGTTTTATGATTAAAGGAAAGGATTATATTTGGATTTCCTTGAACAAGAAAAGTAACTGCCCCACTTTTATTGCTTGTAGCAAGGGAATAACAGTTACTTTCCATTATAAACCACCTCCAGATCTTCTGATGAAAGATTTGTGGTATTGCTGCATGGCATTTGGGGTTGGTGATCTTAAATGGCCTGGAGTTGTACAAAGATTTCTCTGCCCTTCTCTCATTTCTCCTACTGGGGCTCAACCCCTACAGAGACTATGGAAAAACTTCGCCTTCTCTGAGGTGGGTGTGTGACATGAACTTTTCCTCTGGAAGAACTGGTACCATTACCTATCCCATGATGCTTGCCCTTTCTGGCAACAGTGTTTGGCTGCCTGGTGATTTTGTATGGGTTTGGGAGGATGAGAAGGCAGAATGGTAAGGACATCGAGCAGCCTGTGCCAGAATGACCGAGGGAAGTGGAGCTCAATATGGGGGCAAGTCACCAGCTGGCTGACACCCAGTGCTCTAAGGACATCACTTCTTCCCATGCCTCTGCCATCCTCTCGCAAGGAGAGCTAGGAGAGAGGAACTGAACATTGTAACAGGGGCCGCCGGGGATACCCTGATTGTTTGCTTCTGACACTCGGTGCTGAGCCATGTTGGTCAAAATGGCTGTGAAGGAGGGAAGTGCTGGCATGAAAAAGCTACAATATGTTTCCTCAAGTGTTCCAAACGCATTTCCTGGCTCAGCTGTTTTCTGAAGCATCCAGCTACCACCAGCTCCAGGATGGCAAATTCAGTGTAATCAGAGTTGAATTTGTTTCCCCTTAAAGTGGGAAAATAAATAAGGCTCAATTCAGAAACAAAATAGTCCATGTAAAATTTGCTGTTTTGATACTGTATCTCCCCGAGTTTGTTTTTCAACATGTCTAATTTGAGACAGCTCTCATTTTACAATGCTACCCCTTTGGAGTTAACCTCCCTCCTAAATTGTAGTTTTCATAATTTGTTGCCAGTGTTGTTCATTAAGATTTGGTGGGAATGTACTCTTATTTCTTCATCTTATTTTTACATAGTTTAATATTTTCCCTATGCTACTGCGGTTTGCTTTGCTAAAACAATATTCCCAGTGAAGGAGAATTGCAGGTTGAACTGGATTTTCAAGAGGTTGTTGGTTAATCCACAGATTACTGACACGGTGGACCCTAAATGCTTCAAAGGCACTATTATAAGACATCATGTTTGTGTGTTCTTGAGGAGGTTTAATCCATGGATTACAGGACTGTAAATGTTACTGCCCTCCCAGTTACAGCCGTCCCTGTCAACAGGAGCTGCCACATCAAGCCAGATGTTTCACTGTAAAAGCCACAGAGACAGTGCTACACCCCTGCATCCCTGTCGGTGCTGTGCTCCTCATCCCACCCTGTTCCTTAGGAAAAGGCCTTAGGCTAGTGTTTGCCACCGGCCATGGACTGGCTGGGGCTGCACTATCCGAGCTCCTGGGCAGGCCTGCGTGGCCCATGCTTTTCGCCAGGCACGAGGCAGGACCGAACAATAAGTTTTCAAGAGTGCTGCTTTTGAAAACAAAACCAGCCCAGAACGGCAGATGAAAAGCATACCAAACATTTTCCAGACCCTTTAGGGAATAGTGAGTATTAAATACGAGGCCTTCCCTTTTCCCCCTGTGGTCTTCCCCTAAACAAACAAAGCAAGCAGCTCTGGGTAAGTACTTAAAATTCAAAGGCATTGTTTTGCCTTCTTTGCACATCAAAAATAACTAATTATATTACAGTTGGAATTGGTAGGTGCTTGCAAGCTCCTCTGTTGCTGAGGTGATAACGTGTGCTGAGGTGCATTTATTTGTATTATATATCTCTGGAAATGAGGTGCATAATGGAAAAGCTCACAGCCTTTTTGCTTGCAGCATTCATCTAATAAGTCAAGAAGTCACACAGTGTCCTTTTATTTCTGAAGCTGCACTTAAATCACATCAATAAATCTACAGATTTATTAGGAGAAACAGCATGGGTAATGTAAACAACAACAACAGAAAAACAAATCTCAACACACAACAATAGGATGTAAGGAGGGAAAAAAGTGAACCATCCATACACTAAGAAGGCAAGAAACACAAAGCAAAAGCACTTTGGCAGGCAGTACCATGAAGTTATCCTTGCTAAGTTACAGTCCTGCACTTCCCATTCTGTATAATTAAACATTAGGGTTTATTTCTTCCAGATGCATTTGCTTCAGGTAAACCCTAATCTTTTTGGTTTTGTTATTCTAAATCCTTTACAAGTCTCTGACGTGCAGACAGTTAAGAAGTAAGGCAAATGATTTCCCTAGATAAAGGTGCTTGAAGCTGACTTGCTACTAGCTCTGGCACAGCACATGGTGAAGCCAGTGTTCTTGCAGCCTTTTCATGGTGTACCTGATGACATTGAGCCTTCCTGGCAATAAATGCACAGTGAAGTCTAAACAGAAGGACACAGCTGCTCTGATCCCAAACAGCTGAACCAAAGGGATTTTCAGCTTGTTGGGTGAGTTCTATGGTGGGATGTAAGAAGGGAGCCTCTGATACCTCCTGTGGTACATCCTGCACAACTGCTATGTTTTGCTGGAAAGAAAAGTCTTGCTTAGGGCAGACAGAAAATACTGCAAGCTTGCTCTGTGAAATCAAAAATGAGATGATTTATCTGCCCCTGGGGCCACCTGGTTTTGGCTTTGGTTGAGGGTTGTGCCTGTCCTACTGATCCCAGAGCATGCGGGGAGAGCCTGTGAGGTGCTGCTGCAGCTTCAGGCAATCTGTCCCAGACTTGGAACGTAAGTCAGGTACAAATCCCATTATCCTCTCCCCTTCTGCTTATGATTGCAGTTTACCTAGGTATTACCAATGAGCCTTTTGTAGAGATGAAGTTTGTTATGCAAAGGTCTTATTAGGCTGGGCAGAAGGCTTGTGTACATGGGATTTTGGAAAGGCTGGGTAAGGCTCACTGCCCACATGGAAACCATTTGAAAGATAGGAACAAACTGTAATCATCATCATCAAATCTGTGGCCTGATTTTATGACAATTTTCATGTATGTGCTTATATCTTAGAGGTATAGTATGGCCAGACTGCTGCTTTTGTTTGTTTATACTTTCTGAAGGGAAAAAATACCAAACCCAAACCTCTGGCAAGGTGGTAAATCCTGAAGTGTTTAAAGTAATTTATATCCCACTCCAAATGTACAGCATGCTTTTCTCATCTGTTGATCTATTAAGATCAATGCATACAGGTTCATTAAGTACCTTCCAAGTACTCTTCTAAGAAGCAGCTGTTGCTACTGCAGTGTTTGTGCAGGCTGGGATCTGCTCACCTGGGAACAGGATTGCCACCTTCCAGGTCAAAATAAAAGGGGAACTCTGGCTACCTGCCACACTCAGTTTAGGCGGAATTTGGGGAAAAAGTGAGAGGTAAAGCTGCCCATTAGAGGGCAGTTTTGTAGTCCTCGAGAAGGAAAACGGTGCTTATTATTTCACTTAGGACTGTTTATCTTGGCAATCACTTAAATTTAGTGATAAACAGCAGGCAAATCCTCCAGTCAGCAGGAATATATCAATAAAATATTGTCTCAAAGTTTAAGAGAAAAGAAAACAAGACGAACTTGTAGAAAAGGGAACAAACAGCACAGGCTGGAGAACAAAAAATCGCACAACATATTTCATGCAATTTGTATGGCTTCCCAGTGCAGTGCTTAGGTCTGAGCTTGTACCTGGCTTCTGAAAAGGAAGAATCTCAGGGAATGGCAAACAGAGACAAGAAAACTGTTGGAAGTTTGAAGGCTGGGTGGGAGAGCAGGAATTCATGTGCTCACACGCAGCACGTGCATTTCCTGAATGATTCTGTTGAAGTGACTGCCCAGCACTGAACTTGCCCAGAAAGAAACATGGGGCGAATAGATGAGTTTTTGCTTTCCTCTTGGTGTTTTGTGTTAGTGAGCTATAGAGGATTTAGCTTAAAACTAACAGATTATAATGACTGCACTGCAAAAAAAGAAATCTGTTTATTAACTGGTGTGAAAGGGTGGTGTTTCACTGACAACATGTTTCCCAGAAACTGAGTGCTTTTTGGATGTCTCTTTGCTGTTGAGGCATCTCACTTTTGGAAGTGTCATGCGTGAAAACTAGGATTATATTAAGCCTCCAAAATTTGGATATATGAAAACACTCAAATTCGCATTCACTGGTAAAGAAACAAGGATTATTAAAGTTTTCCTTTTCAGGAACAGCTGTCAACTTTGCAAGCGACTTCATGTATGAGATGGGCCAGTGTAGCCTGCCCAGGCTGGGTAGGGATCACAAAACTAACTTTAGTGAGTCTTTTGTGCTTACTTTTAAGCCAAAATGCTTTTACAATTAGGTGAAGAACCTGGAGACAAATTTATACCTTGTCTCTGTGCTGTGGCTGTTAACAGGGACAGAAACACTGTCTTCAGGAGTTTTTTGAGTGAATTAGCTGTGGAATTATGAATAAATGTAGCCCAGCCTGGGTAGCCCTATAATCAAAAATCATTTATTTTAATAGAGGTTACATTGCACTGGAACTGTCTGTGGGAATACACAAGGCTGCAATTTCAAGGGGTTCATGAAGAGGACACTGCCTGCAGAAAGTGTCAGAGTTTCTTACCTAACCAAATAATCTGCTGTAACTGTCGTGATTAAGTTGGAAAGAATTTCTTCCCTGTTGGCCAACAATAATGCTTGAAATATCAATAAACAGCATGTTAGAGCACATGGAACTTGTCCTGTGTTGTGTGAGAGGAGGTTTCTGCTGACTTTGGTGACTCAAATCAGCAAGTATTTTGACTTATGATCTTTGCTCCCAAAGGCCAAAAGTCAGCAACTTTGCTGATAAGTATCAACACTTCAGTCTAAATTTGAGGAAATACGTCTGTTGTCACCAAAAGCTAAGTCAGGATGTGCTTGGGATAAATTTTGACAAATTCTGGGAATGTTAAATCAGTATTTAACTAGAAGTAGCAATTGCATGTCTCAGGTAAAGCCCTTTTCTGCTTTTCCTTCTGTAGGGCAGAGCACTGCAGTGACCTGTTATTAAAACATCCCAAACAGTAACGAAGCACACAGTTTGAGACCTGCGAGTGCCAGAGATGAAGCATTACAAGCCCTGCAAACAGGGAACTGTGGCCATGTGTTACTGTCACCAGGTTATTGCCAAATAAACAACGGTGCAGCCTTCTCCAACTGCAAAACAACTTTTGGCAGCTGTGGCAGAGGCAGGGCTTCCCTGCAAGCCAGTGGGGTCATTGACCACCACGCTCATGGCAGGGCTCCCTGGCATGCTTGCCGCTCACTGTCTTGCAGAGGTCACAGAGCTCCTTCACAGCCTCTGTGCTGATCTGGGACGTGACCACAGGGGAAACTCTGTCAGGGTGAACCTCAAGCTTTTGCTTTCATTTTTCCCTTGGTTTTCCACTCAGGAAGGGGAGGATCTGGCTGCAAATATAGCAATATGTGGTGTCCTGGGGAGGGAAAAAGCTGAGGAAGGCACAGCAGTCCTTGGTATGAGCAACAGCATGAGCGAAACTGCACCCTGGCAAGGGAGTTTTCAGTGTGCCTCACTTAGGGCTTACAGTTACTTAGGGGTTTTATCATGCTTCTCCCCAAAGCCAGGGGCTAACACAGTTTAGGTAATGTTCTATCCTCTTTTTTTTTTTTTTTCCCAAATTTTAATAAATGTTATCATTTAGCAATTTAAACTCACTGTACTTGTACTAGAAATGGGCTTTGTTTCCCCTTTACTCCCCCCTACCCCCCAGCAGAGCCATTATATATGAGATCATCTACTGTATTGAAAGGAGATTTCCAGGCTGTCTCACTGTATATGTTAGGGTAGTCATTGCTGACCTAGTTGTAGACATACTAATGAAAGGCTGAGATTATGAATTATTATGCCTAATTTGTAAGGGATTCTCTGCTTTTGTGTTTTGTAATTACCATCAGGCTTGAGGATTAAGCCCTGCTGAACTGCATGTTAATACCAATGTGCTTTGAATATGTGTGGGTTTATATCACATGTTTTCCTATTCACTGGTTTTATAAAGAACAATTTCACTGGAAATACTTACTTTTCAAAGGACTGTTGGAAGCCTGACTAAAAGTTCCTGATTAAGGTGTAGCTGATACACTCTCCATCTGCTCTGTGTTTACTCCTGCTCCCATGTTCAGTGAGCTGTGGCAAAACATTGAACTATAGTGCTACCAGCGTATGTGGAAGGCTTTTGTTCTTTGTTAAGGAGAGGGAGTGATCCCGATATGAAAGCTGTGTGCAGGCTTGCATTCAGTTACAGCTCAAAGTGAAAGAATCTTATTTACATAGTTGATCCAAGTGCTGCGACAATGCAAGCTTAGTCCTTACAGTCTGTGTTCCTAATGCTTGTATGGCTCTACAGGGAAGGTGCCTGGAAAACATAAAGCATATGCGATGTTGTTATAGGTTTCAGCAGTAAATCAGCCCACAAGAGCCACACCACTGTGCAGCTAGCCAAGTCAGCATCTGCAGGCCACAAATAACCCGGTGTTTCACCATGGTCTCACCCACTGGTGTGGGACAAGCTGGCAGCAGCTCCTGCTGCATGGAGTGCAGCCCTTCTCAGGTGGGACTCCCTGTCGTTGCTGTAGGATGCTCCTGCTGTGCTGCCCTCTGCTCCTGCTGCTGCTGCCACTCAGCTCCAGGCCCCAGAAGTTACCTACCAGAGATGAGGAGCTCTTCCAAATGCAAATCCGGGACAAGGCATTTTTCCATGATTCATCTGTTATCCCAGATGGAGCTGAAATTAGCAGTTACCTCTTCCGAGACACGCGTAAAAGGTATTTCTGTCTGGTCCAAGTGAGGAAGTTGTACTTTGAAGATACTAGCTTTAGTTGCTGGGTGTTTTGCGATAAAAATTGGATCCAAACCATAAAACCACAAATGCCAGTCTTCTGTCTGGTGAAATAACTATGCAGATTTCCATTCCAGTCTGGCCTCCCCAGCTGAGGGTCTATCCAATTTATTTGATATCTGGGATAAGCCCAGAGCTTCCACAGATCGCAGAAATTCCCTGAAGTGGGGCCACTAACCATGTCTGGAGGCAAAGGGAGCAAGAAAGAAATTAGAAATTACAGGCTTACCTCACCACACTTGTCTCTGTTCATTATTTCATATTGTGCTTTAAAGAAGCAATGTAAGCTAGTCTGGTCTGAACTCCCTACTTCCCAGCCTTGACCCTAGGGGTCAGAAAATACTGAGGTTAGACTGGGAAGGAACCTGAGGCTCCAAACAGTTCAGGGTAGACCAGCATTGCCATCTTCCTGCTCATGTCACATACACCCTTCAGCGTTCATTGGTAAGAAATACCTTACAATAGTTGACAGTTAGTGCTGGGGGGGGGATGCAGAAGGATAGTGGAATGCATATATCTGTATGTGCTTCTAGAGCCCTTACCTGGACACAGCACAAAATGCGTGTCCTGCTTGGAACAGCATATCCCTAAATTCCAGGACAGATCCTGTTTCCCTCATTTATAGCTTTGTGGCCATTTGTATAGTATATATTTAGCGTAGGTGTAAAACACGAAGCTGACAGGGGGGAGGACAGGAGGCCAGAAACCCTTCTGCTGTCTTCAAAAGCAGAGCATGATCTCTGTACCAATATATTCATGGGGAGACACCCGTCACCTCCTTAGCACTTGCCCATCAGCTTGTCCACATTCCCTCTGCACATGCTTGCCTGTAAGTAACACTTTTGCTTCTGTTGCCCCATTAAGATCAAGCTCAGTCATGTCAAGTCTGTCCCTAACACTTGGCTGCCTTCAGGATTTACTGACATATGGGTCTGTTACCCTTCCTCTAGGTATTTCTTTGTGATTGAAGAGGACAACACTCCCTTAGCAGTGACAGTAACGCCATGCGATGCCCCTCTAGAATGGAAACTGAGTGTGCAAGAGCTCCCTGAGGAAGCTAGTGGAGAAGGTTCAGGTAACAAACCATTGACAGCTTCCCTTGCACCTTGCAGACCTGCTTTTCTCAAGGATTTGAAGCCCCTCAAACCTGACAAGGAAAAAAGCTGTCAAAGCAAAAGCTGAGATTACTGTTACAGAGTGCACTGGATGCTGCCACAACAAACTATGTTTGCTCAGAGTAACCTGGTTTTGTTGGGGCTTTGCTGTACACACAAGATAAGAGCTGGACAGACATTGCAGCAGGGCTGAGCTCACCTCTTGGAGGGTACTTGTCTGTAGACATGGAGCTTATATGGAAATGGCATATAACTGCTACTCAAGAGAGAAAAGGTCTTTGGTTTCCAGACCCTGTCACACAAATCCTGAAATGTCCTACACACCATGTTGTATGGTGTGTACACCTTTGGCCTCTGCTATATTCAGGAACAAAATTTTAGCAAGTCCAGAAACAGGCAGTGGAGTCAGTTCCCCCTGGAAACTGCACGTAGGGTGTTTGAAGACAGTAATACTCTAGAGGAAGGTATTAGCTACTATTCGCAAGACTCTGTTCCTCCGTTAGTAGTGGTAATTTCTATGGTTCAACCTGAGTGCCAAACCAATTCCCTCTCTGATTTGACAGAAGTATTGATTAGATCTTACTCAGAAGATAAAACTTTATTTTTCCCTCTTACTTCTGTATTTTATGAAGTGTCTGTTTGTTAGAGTTTTATTTTCTCATATTTACAGACTGTGTCTCTACTGTTTTTCTTTGCTTCTACTTTAGGTGAACCAGAGCCTCTTGAGCAACAGAAACAGCAGATTACTAATGAGGAAGGCACAGAGCTGTTCTCTTACAAAGGCAATGATGTTGAGTACTTTGTGTCTTCTAGTTCCCCATCTGGTTTATACCAACTAGATCTGTTGTCGACAGAGAAAGATACACATTTTAAAGTGTATGCAACCACTACTCCAGAGTCAGACCAACCGTATCCTGAATTACCTTACGATCCCAGAATCGATGTCACTTCTCTGGGACGTACAACAGTGACACTGGCATGGAAACCAAGTCCTACTGCCTCCTTACTGAAACAGCCCATTCAGTACTGCATAGTCGTCAATAAAGAACACAACTTCAAAAGCCTCTGTGCTGTTGAAGCCAAGCTCAGTGCTGATGATGCCTTTATGATGGCTCCAAAACCAGGTCTGGATTTCAGTCCATTTGACTTTGCCCATTTTGGCTTTCCCTCAGACAACAACTCTGGCAAAGAACGCAATTTCCTAAAACCATCATCAAAGTTTGGACGCCAAACATCCTCAAACCTGAGAGTTGACCTCCATAAAGTTTGTATTGGGAACAAGAACATCTTCACAGTGTCTGACCTGAAGCCTGACACGCAGTACTACTTTGACATGTTTGCGGTAAATACCAACACTAACACTAGCACTGCATACATAGGCACCTTTGCCAGAACAAAGGAGGAAGCTAAACAGAAAACAGTTGAACTGAAGGATGGTAGAGTTACAGATGTGTTCATCAAGAGGAAGGGAGCCAAATTTCTACGGTTTGTTCCCGTTTCATCTCACCAGAAAGTCATTTTCTCCATTCATGCATGCCTGGATGCTGTTCAGGTCCAGGTTAGAAGAGATGGAAAACTTCTCTTGTCTCAGAATGTGGAAAGTGTGCAGCAGTTCCAGCTTCGGGGGAAAGCAAAAGCCAAATATCTGATTAGGCTGAAAGGAAGCAAAAAAGGTGCTTCTATGCTGAAGGTCCTGGCTACAACAAGGCCTAACAAGCAGTTGTTTCCTTCTCTTCCTGAAGATACACGAGTCAAAGCCTTTGACAAACTCCGCACGTGTTCTTCAGTCACAGTGGCGTGGCTGGGCACGCAAGAGAGAAACAAGTTCTGCATCTACAGAAGGGAAGTGGATGACAGTTACAATGAAGAACAGAAGAAAAGAGAGCAGAACCAGTGCTTGGGCCCAGATATGAGGAAGAAATCAGAAAAGGTCCTCTGTAAATACTTCCATAGCCAGAACATCCAAAAAGCGGTAACCACAGAGACAATCAGAGGCCTGCAGCCTGGCAAGTCCTACCTGCTGGATGTTTACGTGATAGGGCACAGTGGGCACTCAGTGAAATACCAGAGCAAACTGGTGAAAACGAGGAAGTTCTGTTAGTGCCCCTGTACATAGAAATACATGGAACTCTGGTCTGAACATTATCCTACTTCCAAGTATACGGACTGACTACTTGCACAGCTGAGAAGTTGTGACCTGTATTTGTACTGTGTAGAAAAGATATCAACTTGTGTGTTTATGTTTACATAAGTAATTGTTTGGAGGAACTGAGGCTGGGGGTCTCCAGTCACATCTGGCAGTGGTATTATCATGTGTACAGTGACCCACATGTGATGCTGAGTAGATGTCCAAGGTAGCAGGAAACCTTGAAGGAAGTGGCACTCCTTTGCTTCCATATTGCATGAACTGCTTCTAAATTATTTTATACTTCAAAAGCTGAAATACATTATTTGTCCACCTTGTTCCTCACACACAAAGCTCACGGATGTACGCCCTTTCTCTCAGTGTAGATGGTAGGGTTTCTGTAAACTATTTTGTAGAGTCTTGTTTTAAATGTTTATGTTTCTATGATTGTAAAACAAATAAAATCTCTCCCCAATAAAGTACAAATCTGTTAACTGGGCTGCACATGAAGCAGTTTCATTGCTAATGTAAATTCTTACCTAGCTGATTTTCATGTTTAAATACTGTATGTATTTCATGTACAAAGTTGTCATAACATTATATTCCTGTACATAAAATTAAAAATACTAGATTATATATCATTTTGTTTTCCTTGACGTTTGAAGGGGGCAAACAGACTTGCGGACAAGAAGAGGTATGCTGAAACCTGAACTCAGCTAGGATGTGCCTTCCTTTTGCTGTTGTTGATTTTTTTGGGCAAGGTGACTCAAGTCCAGTAGAATTACTGATGTTACTGAGTCAGCTAAAATCTGCAAAGGAGCACAGGCCATTGAGGGAGGGCTATTTGTGGCATACTCTGTGTCTATAGTGACACAAGCTCTAAAGGATCAGAGCAGCATGGAGGAGCTTCACTTATCCCAGGTAAGAATGGATCCTGTTCTGTCATGGTTGTGCCACCAGCACTTGGCATGGAGTGCATAGTCTGAGTTAGAGAGACCATGCTATCCAAACAACACACCAGAAAACCAGTTGTTATTTTCATTGGATTATCATTGAAAACATTTGCTTTCTGGATGCTGCTGGGTTTAATGGCAGTAATAATAAGTTGAGAGGATTATTTTTTTCCATTTACAAGAATGGTAGTGGTACGAAAAAAAATCTACTTTCATTGAAGTTGCAGTTATTTCCATTGTGTAAATTTATTTAAAATATTGAATGTCTGGATCTCATCTTTTCTAAATTTTCTTATTTGTTTTTCCACATGTCACCTTCATGACTCAAAACCTCATTGTCCTGGGTTCAGCAGTAGCAGTCATTTTTAATTCTTAGTAGCTGGTGCAGTTGTGTTTTGACTTCCGTCCTGGGAACAAAACTGATAACAGCAATGTTTTTAGTTACTGCTCAAATGTTTGGTCTGGGCAAGGGCTTTCTGAGCCTCATGCTCTGCCAGGGAAGAGGGGAGGTTGGGAGGAAGCAGAGACAGGACACCTGTCCCAAGCTAGCCAAAGAGGTATTCCATACCACAGCGCATCATGCCCAGGATGTAACTGAGAGTTACCCGAAAGGGCAAGTTCTCTGGGGGGTTGGAGGAGGTATTCCGTTGGTGCTGGGTGGGGTGAATTATCTGTCGATGGGTGGTGAGATGCTGTATTCCCTTGTTATTTCCTTTATCATTATTATTATTGGTGGCAGCAGCAGTGATTTGTGTTATACTTTAGTTACTGAACTGTTCTTATCTCAACCTGTGGGAGTTGCATTCTTTTGATTCTCCTCCCCACCCCTCCGGGAGTAGGGGGAGGGCAAGAAAGGGGGGTTGAGTGAGTGAACGAGCTGCGTAGCTGGGTTTAAACCATGGCACTCATGTAGAACTGCTTAATGGAAAACACACTTCTGAGCAGCAACTAGACCAGCCCATTTGAAGCGGCTAAGAGCAGGATGCATGCTCCCTCAGGACCAGTATTACCGTATGGTCAGGCCCCCAGGACAGGTAACTGAGACCCTTTTTCTTGGTCCCATCATATGTCTCAGCCCACAGCTCTCAGGCAGGGGATGTCAGAGCTTATTCAAAGACAGTTTCTGTCTCTTCAGGTGCCTGTACACAAAACATCTTATTGCTGTGACTTTGGCACGTACAGCCCCCTAGGGGCTCTGAAGATATGTGTGGAAAGACCAGGGCATGAAGGAAAGAGGCCAAAATCCAGTTAAAAGCCAAAAGCAGATTCCTTTTAGGCTGCTCAGAGGGAAGATGGGAACACTCCACCCCTGCAGAGGTGAGCTGCAGCTTTCTTTGTCCCTGTAGTGCGGAGCTGCTCAGGTGTTTCTTTCGGTGTCCCCAGCATATTTCATTTTGCAGGCTGGTGGGCAGCAGCAGAGGATTTCACAGCTGCAGAGGCTCCCACACCATTCCACATCTGAGTTTGTTGTTGTTATGAATCTCCAGGAAAGGGGTGGATGATACTAAATGGAGACTGATAAGAAGACGCCTGCTGTGTTTAATGTAATTGTATCATAAACCCAAAAATTGAAATTTAAGTTTCTCCAGAGATGATCTTTCCTGATCTGAAAAACATCCCTCTGATTTCTTAAAGGCTTGAGTAACACACACACCTGCTAGATAACAGTGCCAGGTGGTGGGTGAGCAGTAGGTGACTGCAGCTGGGAATCCCTCAAGAAGGGGACTGCAGTATCAGTGTTAGCTCACCAGTTGCCAGGGAGGTATCTTGCCTACATTTCACTGTCTAAGAAGCAGCTACTGAATCCTTCAGTTAAAGACAGAACTTGACATTCTTAAGCATTTCTCTGTTTGCTGCTGCCATTTTCGTGGGGAATGATGCCCCTTCCATTGGCCTATTTCGATGTTTAATTGAAAACATATGTTTCATCACCATTCCAGCTCTGTTTGTTTCCTGTAGCCAGATTTCTCTGTTTGGATATTCATCCAGCTCACTTGGCTTTTCTGCCTGCTAGCCTTATGTTTGCAGTATGCCACAAAATGAAAACGCTCCCCAAGATGCATGCATCTTCTGTTTCTGAACACATTTCTGAAAATGTCACAATATTTGCCTTTACTCCCACTGGAATTCTTCTTTTCCCAAACAACTAGCCCTATTTATTCTTCTGGATGAAAATGAGACCATGCTAGTATCGTATTTACTAATCCTGTTATTATTCAGGTTTTCATGGTGTTAAGAGGGCCTGAGAGAAGCAGTTCTTATTTTGAAGGATGGAATAAAAATAAGGGCAGCAGTCTTTACGCAGTACAAAGATAAGTAACTCGTAAGTGTGAAGTGACTGAAGGTGGGTATTAAAGTAATAAGTATAACCTACTGGGAAAGCTCCAGGCAAGTCTACAGATTTCTTTCACACAGGCCATAGAACAACAGTTTGAATTGCTGCTGCCCCTACATTGAGTCTGACTTAGTCACAGATCTGGATCCTGTTATTAATCCACTGTCACATCTATACCCCTAGTTTCACATCAAAACATAGATGGAAAACTTCTCAAAGACTATAATAGATGGATACCTGGCATAAAAGGCCAAAAAAAGCCAGTATATCAATTACACACATATATTATAACATATAAAATGTTTTTTTAAGCAAAAGGCTGGAGAGGTGATTAAAATAGTAACACAAGCTCAAAAATAGAAGGTTAAATGGAGTTCAGCATTCATACTGATGGTGACTTTCTCTTTAGGAAAAAAACGCCCTATAGAATAGCCAGTTGAGGAACATGCAGGGCTAGGGGATATCGGTATACAGTGGTCCACCCTGGTGGCTGTGCCTTATTAACATGTATGTACTGCAGGACTGTGTAACAAAGCAATCCTCCACGGACCTTTGTTGTTGTTTCAAATCCAGTAAAGAGTCATTGAGACATTGTATACCATAACAAGATAAAATCTTTTAACATCTTCATCAATCAAAGTGGAGCTTATCTAATTTTATCAATTTACTCGCTGACAAATCTGGCAGCAGCCTTATAATGTAAGCTGTAAAAAGCCCAAAGGACGATACAGTCTGTGAGTCACAGAACACAAGTTAAGGTTATGATGATATAAAACTGCAGAATAAATCTGTATACACACAGTCCTTATGCACACAGATGCACAACTTCATTTCAAGAACTCCGTTTGTAAAAACAACACATGGGGCTCCCTTATTTGGGTTCTAGGTAGCAATTTTAAGACTGATCATATACCAGGGTGAAAGAAAATTGACTTCCACCAAGGCAGGGATTGCACACAGGCTGTGGGCACTACTGGTGATTTTCTTCCCACACAGCTGGCATATGACAGCTGCAATCTGGCCCCATTATTATTGTTGCGTTTATTCTCCTTAATTTCCCATCACACAACTGGGAAGTTGAATCTGAAATAAATGCAAACACATTTACTTCAAGGTTTTTTTTGCATAGAGTTATAATTAGAAGCTGGAGACAACTCTCCCTGTTTGTCCTTCAATACCAAGGCATTGTTCTTCCTCTTGGCTTTTCTTTTCCTAAGGGTTGTCTCTTCATAGCCATTCTTCCACAGACCAAAAGTTTTGGGTTTCTTTTTCATGTTTGGCACATTTAATGGGCAGGTATGTTAAGCTAATACATATATTGTGCTGTTCTAGATAACTGGTTTAGTTTGCCTTGAGAGCAGCTGCAGGCTGTTGGCTGGCTGGATGGCTGTTCATGAGTGATTCCGTTATGCTCCCTAGATCCCTCTTTAAGTCATGTTGGGCAACTGCTCCTAACCTCTAATGGCTTCCTTATGTTCTCTCACCATCTCATGTTCAAACTGTGCATCCTGCTGCTGGGGAGGACAGCGCAGTGACAATGGCTGGTGCAACACAGGTTGCAGGCAGATGATGTGTGACAGTGTATAGACAATACTGTGGCCCCATTTCCCCTGTAATTAGTGTCTGCTGAGTGCTGGGTAATTCGTCTCATTCCATCTCCAGGCCTAAAGTACATGTAGAAAAGGCAATGCCAACTGCTTTGGCTTGAGCAGTGGGTTAAAGCAAGTTAAAATTCTTTCTAGATCTAGATGTTTTTAATTGTAGTCTCTCTGTTGGCATTGAGAAAGCCACTTTTCTTGTGTTTTGGAGGTGTTTGATCACTTTCCTCTGGCCTTGCTCCAGTGGCATTACACCTGACTCTACAATACAGTCTAGCATTTGTAGCATGTTTTGCAGGAGGCTCTTCCCAGACATTTTGGTCAGTAGCTCCTAGTTCAGATGGAGTATGGGAGACTAGAAAATTTATGAAAGCTTTCTTACTAG
The DNA here is from genome assembly GCA_002631895.1 of Agapornis roseicollis. Classification (NCBI taxonomy): domain Eukaryota; kingdom Metazoa; phylum Chordata; class Aves; order Psittaciformes; family Psittacidae; genus Agapornis; species Agapornis roseicollis. The sequence continues at coordinate 7,191 of NDXB01004766.1, read as the reverse complement.
CGCCTCATGCTGACCTTATAACCAAGTGTGAAGGAATTGCTTCTAACACCATAGCTTGCTCTGAGCTCAAATTGTGCCTTTGTGCATAGCTTGCGATGCTGTCACTTGCTCACCCTTCTCTAGGAGGTACAGCTTAACAAAGCCACTCCTTATACGTTGCACATAGTAGCTGCTAAGTTTGTCATCAGAATTAAACAACAGCAAAATATGTCATTAAAAAAATAACTTAAAAAAAAAAAAATTGAAAAACTCTGACCAGATCTTTGAGGTAGGCCTCTCCAGACCTCTTCCCTCAAAGAGCTTTTAAACTCAAACCTCAGTTTTTGTTTGAACAAAGCCTACATCAGACAAACAACTTACAACAGAGATGAGAGAGAAAAGACAGACTAGACATGGGGAAGGGTTTATAAACAAATCTCCTGCTGCTTACTTTGTCCCTGCTTCCAGTCTTGGTTTCAGAAAGCTCTGTGGCTCAGACTGTGAGTTCACTATGGTCCCTGGCGAGTTTTTCCCTTTGTCATTAGAGCTTGTTTCTAGCTCCTCCTGCTGCTCTTGGCTATCTCCTGAGCCTCAACTGCATGCTCGTATCTCCTTGCTGTTTGCTTCTCCCAAGCTTATGCATACCCAGTAGCTCTCAAATGAGAGCATTGTTTTCCCTGCAGAGAGGCTCACTTGACTCCTCACTCTCTTGAAAGAGAGATAATATACTAACAGAAACAAATAAATGGATCCTAGCCCCTAACAGAGATATTTTTCTGAGTACGTTGTGATAAACATGAAATGTACAATGTGAATATTTAGCTATTGTTAACTTGGCTGGTCATGTTCATGGTTTCTGGCTATCTTTTCAAAGTTGTTTGTGTGCTGCTTTGAATGATTTTTCTAATATTTGTCTCCATCTCAAAATACAAAACCATTTTTTGAGTTCTCATATAATGAAGAAAATGTACAATTATCTTACAGTTACACAACGGTGAAGTGGGAGATCTCTGACTGCTTTGTACCTCAGCTGGAATTTGTGCTTTTGAGTCCTTAATAGTCTGTCTTTTCTTTTTCTGTCCTTTTTTTTTTTTTCTTTTAATGTTCTCTAGGCNCTTACAGTTACACAACGGTGAAGTGGGAGATCTCTGACTGCTTTGTACCTCAGCTGGAATTTGTGCTTTTGAGTCCTTAATAGTCTGTCTTTTCTTTTTCTGTCCTTTTTTTTTTTTTTCTTTTAATGTTCTCTAGGCTGCTTATTTCTGTTAGTTCAGCTGATATGCCCTCAATGAAGAGTGGAGGTTCAGTGTTTGTTGTATTTTCTCCATGGGATGAATAACTGGTACTGCTGTAGTAGACCTCTAGTGTGAATGCAAGTGTAGATCTGCTTGGTGTAGGTGATTAGATCAGATGGAGAAGAAATATCTGATGGGTAGCTATCTGAGGAGGCGTAACAAGTCTTCGTCTGCTCAAGTAATGCAGCTCCCACATGGCTCTGCAAATGAGTATGGTAGCTTTTATCCTACTCCAGTCTAAAACTTCCTAACGAGTTCAGAGAAGTTATGATGGAAACATACCCATCTGTAAATAAACCACTAGTGTAATGAAAACTTGTGCAAATCTATGACTGGCAACTAGAAGAAAAGCAAGATACTTCACAATAGGATGACAAACAATGATACTGAGGAGGAGGAATGTACATGAAAGAAACAGTCAAACAGCTACAATAATAGAGGCACATTTTCATTAAATGAAAACATCTTAAAGAATGACCTTTCTGACAAACCACAGAAATAGCAATCATGCAGCCTTTTTAGTAACTGCTTCATACTGCAATTTGGCACAAATATGCCCTGGAACTTTAATACAGTCCAAATGTCTATTGCTCAGGCAAGACCTGAGCTCTTTGCTCTTTGATGGCTGGAAGAAAAAGTGAAAGCTTGGAGGTTACTCAAACCTGCAGAAAATCCATGTTCCTGATGATACTTCTCTCCATTTGAATGTGAATTTTTCTCATTTGATGTTTTCTTAATCCGTTTTTATGGGATGGATGTGAGGGGGAGGGGGAAAATAAAAATGTTAATAAGTGATCTGTCATAAAAGCTCTGCTAAAAATTACTTGTCTTTGAATTTAGTCCAAACTGGCTCTAATTCCTATCAGTGTTGGGCTGCTGTAGCACTTGTCAGTGTCATACTCTATTTGAAATGGAAAAATGTCTTAATTTATATGACAACAGGATTTTGGGTTGCTTTGTGATCTTAAGCAGATACTGTAAGCCGGAAAGGGGGACCCAGCACCATGTAGGATGACATTAAAGTCACTAGCTGTTCCTTCCTATAACCCAATAACTTAATGCAATTTGTAACCTAAATGGAATTAATGCAGTGTCAAGGACTATTGCAGAAATGACAAAATTCATCAACTCCAAATACATGTTTTCTTTCTAAGAAAGCTTGAGAAGAGAAATGGAGATTCTGCTTCTGTTGTTCTTTGCTGGGGGACTTTGTGTGCACATCTGTGTGCCTGTGTCAGGAACAGGTTGGGTGGGTTCAAAAATCCACTGGCCATACAGACAGGACTGTAGCAGCAGCTGTATATTGTGTGCTCTGCATCCACTGTACTTCCTTCTCTCTCACTTCTCTCTTAGGCTCACTTGTTGCTGTAAGAATAACCTTGCTTGGGTACAGATCAGGCAAAAACATGTTAGTTGTGTGGCATCCTGTGACTTTGCACATGTTAATGGCTTTCATCCACATTAACACAACAATGAGGTGTGTTCAGCATGCAGGTTGGCCACAGCCATGTTGTACGACCAGAGCTATCCATGGCTGCTTCTTGAGAGCAGACAGGGCTTTATTCAGCCTTTCTGTGATGAATTATTATAGCATGGGCAGACTTTCATATGGTTTCAGAAAGGGTATGTTAATATCTTGTACCTCTTGAAAGACACGTTATTAAAGAAGCTGCAGCTGCATTGTATTTTCAATGTATATTCCATTCACTTGCTGCTTGAAAAAAAGATGACAAACTCATTTATAGCAATATTGAGCAGTAATAACTTTAAATTTATGGGGCACCCAGGGTCTAGATGCCTTATGGGGCCTGACAGGCTATAACTTAAAATGTAACTTTAAGAAAAGTAGTGGGATTTACACAATGGAACTGACGGAGAAATGGAAACCCTATTGTGTGATAAATAGAACAGTGTCCGGCGAAAAATATCAAATCCAAACTCTCCTCAGCCTGCCCCAGAGGGGTGCCATTGTTTTCTCTGAAATGTCAGAGAGGAAGATGCATTAGAGCAAAGAAAAATCATTTATATAGGCAGGCTTTGCATGTGGTAAAACGGACCAGCTACAGCTTTAGGCTGAGTAGTAGGGTTTGTTGGTCTTGTTAACCAAGGATGAATACTTCAGAAAGGAAGCAACACTGTGGCAGACATCTTTAAAATATTTTTCTACAGCTGTTACTTTCCTCTGTAAAGCATGCTTTTCACAGTACATTTGTCCTTTATTCTGTACATGTACATACATATTTTTCCATCAGTTCTTCTCTACTAACTTCAGGTAGTTACAAAACTTCCTGCTGTTTAATCTGCTCTCAAAACAAACTTTTGCTCAAAGTGTAAATGTAAGAGGCTTGTATAAAGCTTTTTTATCAGCTTCTGTTCTTGGTGAACAGTGAAATAGCTCCTGGGAGGATGCCATGCAAGTTCCATTTTCCTCCAGTAAAGTTATTTCCCCCTGTCTCCAGACATCTGCTTTGTGAGGCTAACTAAACATCTAAACTTTAAATAGAAGGCTTTGTCTGAAAGAGTGAACTTGTTTGAATCATTCTACCACAGCTTGTAAGGAAGAATGTGTTTCTTATTTCTGTCTCAATTTTGAAAACAAAAATAATGAAGCGAATAAAAAGGAAAAAAAGATTCTTGTTTTCAGTCCTTCTGGTGCTTTCAAAACTAAGTGTCTTCATCAAGTGATGTTAAGCTGTGCAAAATACCTGTAGTAACACAACTTCATCTTTGAAATAGCTATTGATTTTTCTTATTTTCTTTTATTGTTTGCTCATTTATCTAATGTACACAAGTCATCGTACAGTTGATCCTTATACACCTTGGCATCAATATTTGGAAATCATTTGAGCCATAGTTGTATACTTGATGATTGATTATTCCTATATTTTTCAGAGTCTAGTCTGACATTTTGCATAATACAGACCTGGAAAGAAGACTCCTACAGTTAAATACACCATTCTATGAAGTACTGTGAAAGACTAGCATGTGTAACCTTTCTAATAACAGAAATACTATGTTTGTAGTTTTCTTACTGTGACTGTATCCAGGGGGTGGGTGAGTAGCATCAGGCAGTGTCTACAGCCAAGCACACAATTTCCAAAACAGTGAATTTCACAATCTTGTATCTACCTCATGGCACCTCAGTTGAATAATATTAACAAGGAACAGTATACCATGAGATTCAGTAGCCATAATCTTGCCCACTGTGGCATCAAAAATATTTCTGTCTGTATGACGGATAGCAGAATTTTAGATAGCCACATGCTAAAAATAAGTGTTACTTACAAAGATAAACAGGCTTTAACAGGACAAGATTTTACAGAAATTGATGCTATTCAGTGGGTAGTCATAAATTGGAACAACTGTTATTGAAATCAGTTCAGAATTTGTTTTTAAAATATCTCCAATCCATAATCTCAATATTTCAGATGATTCTCCTCTGTTTATTTGGTGTTCCACAAAATTATAGCCTATAGGGCTGGATATGTTTCTTGAGGAACAGAACAAACCCTGTTAGCATACACAGCACATACCAACAGATAGCTTGCAGCTCTCTTTGTCTCTGATCCTACATTTCCAGCTGATTTGTCTTTAAATTCTGAATGTTTGGGACAGATTTGCTCAGTACCTGTGGTGTCAGATGGAATATAATGAGGATTAGAGTTTTTAAATAGAAGCATTCAATAGAAAAGCTATTTTCAAATATTAATCCTGCATGGCTTAATGAAAACCTAATTCCTAACAAGTGGTGGGCATTTGATTGGTTTTTCTTAGGCTCCATTTATTCTAAACATAGATGCATATGATATCCCTGATGATGCAGGACTTTATAGCTATATAAAACCATGAGTGTTGATGGAGCTGGGTCTGTTGAGGCCTGTAGGTTGGGAGCTGTCAGATTTATTTTAAGTTTTTAAATCCATGTCCTGGGTTCAGCAGTTGCAGTCTGTTCTTCTTCTCTTTAGTAGCTGTGTTTTGACTTAACCCAGGAACAAGGCTGATAAGGCCGATGTTTTTGGTTGTTGCTGAGTGATGTTTGCCCTGACCAAGGACTTTGTGAGCCTCATGCTCTGCTGGGGAGAAGGGGGGGGGGGCCGGGAGAAAGGAGGGGCAGAACCCAAACTGACCAAAGAGGTATTCCATACCATAGCACGTCATGCCCAGGAGGTAACTGGGAGTTACCCAGAAGGAGAGGGAACTTCCCGGTCGGGCTCGTTTTTGGTGGGTGGTATCGTACCCTCATCCCTTGTTTTCCTTGTCATTGTTATTATTGTTGGTGATAGCGATAGTGATTTGTGTTGTACCTTGGTTACTGGACTGTTGTTATCTGACCAGTGGGAGTTCTTCAGCCCATCTTCCCTCCCACTCCTCTGGGAGCGGGGAGGAAAGAGGCCAGAAGGGGAGGGGGGTTGAGTGGGTGAACGTGCTGCCTGGCTGGGTTCAAACTACAACAATCCACAACTGCCTTCTGGCTTCTCTTTCAGAACACAACATGATTTAGATGGAGTGAAACAAAGATCCACAAAAGAATTCAAGTCTCTGTACCTATAGGCCTATGTAAAAGCAGTAAAAACCCATTCTTCCAGAGGAATTTGTTACAGCAATGAGAAGTAAGTATTTCCTGGGGGAATATATCATTAACTGAGAAAGTGACTTTAGTGGAGGACAGGCAGGTAGAAAACTGAAAACCAAGGAAAGCACTACGGTGTGTTTAGGATAGTTCTTGCCCACTCTTGAGTTAGTAGCTCTCATTTTGGTATGTGTTCTAAGGAAATGGTCTTTGAAGAGTTCACATAATAGTGCTAAAATGGTTTAGAACAATATTTTTTATATCTGAATTTCAAAGAACCCCCCAGTTTCCGTTTGTCAAGAAAAAAATCTGTGTTCTTAAAACTGACTAGAAGACAGATTCTTTGTCATGTTAATGCAACTTTCCCAAATATTATGACCTTGTAATTTATAGATGGTACACAATTACCAGAAATCTAACATAATTTAAAATAAAAATTACAGGATAACTTAAGGAACAGTATTCCAAGGTGTTTCAGCTTAGAATCAAATCAGAGCTCAATACTAATCAATTCCTTTTCACAGAAGTGGTCTTGGGACCCAATTCTCCTTTTAACATTGTACTGTGCTCAAAATTGACTCAAACCCCAAAAGAAACAACATTCTATTTATGGGGTGAATGTCATGTTGCCTCTTATCAGACACCTCAACTTACGTGGTATGCTGATTTCAATAATATTCCCACATACTTGACTCCTGAAGTCAATGAGAATTCTCCCTGCATTTTACATCTACTGCCTCCATCCCTAATGGTGTGGCCACCTTGTTTTTTGTCTAATATCTTAGGTCAAATACCATTGATAGATGTAAATTCAACACTTCATAAAACAGGAAAAATAAAATCAGTGTCTGTAAATACTGGAGGCATGTGCCGGTCCTTGAAACAAAGGGAAGTATTTGGTGGCTAAAAGTTGAGGGCCTTTTTCTAGCAGAACGGACTATTGGAATGAAACAGGAATCAAGACACGATGCCTATCCTTTAAGCAGTAATCAAGACACATGAGTAAAAAGGATGACAAGGGGTCAGAAGGGAAAGTAGTAGGTATGCAGGCTGCAATGCAAGAAGGTAATAATTGCTCATGGGATCTGGTATGCGCTGATTAAAGCTATGGAAGTATTGCCTTTTAAGAGACCTGGGAATAAGGCTTAGCTCCTCAACAAAGTGATGTAGATGTATAGATGTTCCCATTTCCTTTAGGCCCTAGAGCAAACTGTTCTTTTCTGTGACCAGGGGAGTTGAATTGCTCCAGCTCACAGTTCAGGAAGAAACTAACAAGTATGTACTGTGGATAATCAGGGAGTTTAAACCCTCCACTGGTGGTTCAGACACAGCTAAACTGGCTACCAA
>NDXB01004762.1:0-14326 GCA_002631895.1 Agapornis roseicollis | reverse complement strand
CAAAACACAGCTACTAAAGAGAAGAAAAACTGACTGCAACTGCTGAACCCAGGACAATCAGTCTCGTATATTGGTTGTAAGAGCATGTTGGTAATATATCAGAGAAAACCATTTGTAAGCAAATTTTCATTACTGCCATAGCACAGCAGTTTCTCTTTCACCAGAAGCAGGTACTGTTATTTTTAGTCAGAAGACTTTTAAATGCTGCATCTTGAGCTGCATTCAGAACTACTTTGGTTTATTTCTCACAGGTTATAGCTCTGAGAATGGCTTCTCTGTCTACTACTAATAGGCAAGTGTTTTGTCTCAAAGTCAGTCTTGTATGTTAGTTTACCTAGTTTTTGCTGTGTGGATTTTCTAGCTGAGAGAATAGTACAGGATGTATTATCAAATAAAAAGCCGCCACAAGCAGCAATCTTGATTTGCTATGTTTCTTGCACTGTTTCAGTCTACAGAAATTTTAGTGCACATCAGGCACTACAATCTGATTAGTAGTTGGTTTTGATCCTTCCACTATGCAATCTGTAGCCACCAGAGATAACAAAGCATGAAGGAAGAGGTGTTTTTAAGTCCTCTGCATTGCTTGGGCTCTTTCAGCAGGAAGAGAGGGAGTAATGTATTTGTAACTTTTGTATTTGGCTAGCTGACAGGACCAGCCAGTCTTAATAAATAGTTGAGATTCAGCTTCTTTCACAGCTGTCTTTTAGTGAAAGAAATAAAAATTAACAGTCTGGTTCAAATGCAGTATGTGACTTGATAACACATTAACAAACAGCTGGTAACTTCAGGACAGATACGTGAGTACTCCCAGGCTTGCATAGCGGAGAGGGTGGCTGAAGCATTTATGTATAGCTGGGCATGGCAGGATATTTTGCTGTGTGCTTCACCAATTGCATTTGAATTGCAGTTCTCTAAAGCTACCTCTCGTTGTAAACTTCTCTTTTGTACAGAGGAAATGGAGGAAGGAAAAAAGTCTTTGGAGAGAAGTTCTGATGTGGTGAACAGCTTCGCCAGGACCTCTATGCAGAATGGATTAGTGGTCTGGCCTGAAGAGAAAAATGAGGGGAAATGTCTCTCCTGCTGTCCCCTACAAAATAAGGGCATTCTGTTTTCCATTTTCTCTTATGATTCTTTAGCTTGTAGATGACTTTACCCTGCTTCCTATGAAAACTTTTTCTATTACCATTTCTAGTGCTTTCTTGAAAAATACTGCTTTTCTATTTGACATTTTGCCAGCCTGCCTGGGTTTCAAAGACCTGAGAAGTAACCTGGACCTTGAGTGTCTGCTTTACTGCATGTATGGAATCCTAATAGTCATAGGAACATAGTAAACTAGGTTGTATTTACTGGCCATGGTATTACAGGAGCAGAGTGATATAAAATTGGAGCTAAGAGCACTCACCCCTTTGCAAGCTATTACATGATAATTATTACCAAGTGCTGACCCATCCTGTACATCACAAAACAACAGATTTCTGTTATATGAAGAACAGCTTGTAAGAGAAAGCTTTCATTATAGAAAAATGTCCATTAGTTTTGCAGGTTTTCTTTATAATTCAGAATAATGCCTCCATGAAGGACTGGTGGACTACATTAGAAATGAAAATATATCAGCCCCATGGATGTGTACTTGCTAAAATACCTAAGCTTACTAAATTAATCGTGCATTTATAGAATAAAGCCACATTAACATTTTTATTAAGTCAACTGTATACATTCTTCTCAAGTACATTGTGTCAAGTCTGAGATCCTGTCAGTAGTAACACAGGACATATTTTCTGTTATTCTCAACTCCTTTAGTAAGGCTTGAGACAGGTATGCTTTACCTTGAACATTTATTTCATGACTTGTCTTACTGTTTATGTGATATGCTTCAGTATGCAAATTAAAGAGCAGTGCATACATACGTGAATCAAAATTATTTTTAGATCTCACCAAAGTGGGGACAAGAAAAAGAAAAAAGAAAGAAAATTATTAGTTCAGTGTCATTTAGCAACAAAGCAAAATTCTGTCTAGATTCAGTGAAATAGAGGGATTTCTACAAAGTGTGTGTGGGATCAGTTTCATAGGGCCTCATGTAAGTAAATGCTGTGCTTACAGGTATGCAAATGCTAGGAGGAATAGGAAGTCTTGAGACGTTACAGAGACAGATAGCTGAGGTAGCTGTAACTGTCAGAGTCTATAGCCCTGTCATTGCCATGCTCTATTGAAGGTCATTAGACACCAACAGGAACAATTATCCTGGACAGAGCATTGGATTAATGGTTACACTTCTGAAACCTTTATGAATAGAACGGCAAACTGCAAAAATACGTGTTGTGAACCAAAGAGAACACATTGCTGTAAGTAACACCTGCAGACCATGCACATTTTGAGGTCACCATCTTTTTTGGCATATCTGTTTCTTTCTCTGACTCATTCATGAACTTTTACAGCTGCTTTCCCCTCCTCACTGGTTCAGGGTTCTGTTTTTTGTGCTTAGCCAAAATTAGCTTCTCTGCTCTGCCTATGAGAAAATGGGAAATTCCTGTTCAGTTTTGAGGTGGAGTGTAATCAAGGCGGGAAGAGTTTTTCTCTTTTGTGGAGTTCAAGCTACTCCCTTGATCTAGTTTTCCAGAGTTGGAATTCAGCGAAAAGCTGTCACAGATAAAATGGGAAAAATTAAAATATACTGATGTTAGAGAACTTCACAAGGTGAAAACTAAGAGTATAACACCAATAAAAAATAAGGAAAAATATGTAGGATTTTAAACAAAATATTCCATTTCCTTTTAGGTTAATATTTTTGGAAAACTTCTATTTGTCTAATGCCATATTAAAGGAAGAAGAGAATACATATCAAAAGAGTCTGGAAAAGTCCAACATTTTCAACATGTTCTGTCTTGATTTTGTCTTTTCATTTTCAGTCAACAACCACTGAAACTATGCCTAAGCATTTAAAAAAATATTAGCCTACTTTTGCCTGAGTTGGAATGCATTTCCCTGAAGTCCTCTGAAGAGTCCTTGCAGCTCTTGTTTTATTTGCTCGTCTATATTTCCTGCATCGTACTCAGATATTGAATAGGTTACTGTATATAACCTCTTCAGATGTTTTTCTAATATACACAAAACCTTGAAGATGTTAGATGTCAGGAAATGTGTGTATATTTCTGTCAAGTTCTTCAAGGAACTGATTAGTTTTGGAGGCCGTACCAGGCAAATATCTGAGTGCAAGCCTCATCAAAATGTTCAAGAGTATTGACAATAGCATACGCTTTGCACAGTATTGCTGCCATACTAATTTCATTCTTCTTAAAAGAAATTGTGGTCATTTCATTTTAAATTTTAGGAGCGTCTTCTACTGTCCTTACTGCCAGCTCACATTGCCATGGAAATGAAAGCAGAGATCATTCAGAGGCTACAAGGTCCCAAGGCAGGCCAGCTGGAAAACACAAACAACTTCCACAATTTGTATGTCAAAAGGCACACCAATGTAAGGTATCGTACTGTAATAAAATGTATCAACAACATTCAGAGAAATTTTGAAAAGAAAGTTAAGGGAGTAATTAAGAAAATAATTGTTTTAATATGTTTTTCAAAACACTCATGTTAATATCAATTAATTTGATGAAATGCTAACAATTTCATCTTCCAGAAGAGCAGCAAAAGTGATAAAACAAAGGAGTTGTTTAGAAAAAGCCACCCATTAACTGATTTTCTTCATAATGCCTTGATTTTTCAGGTTAAATTACCAAATCCTGCTTTCATGTGCACCATCAAAATTGTAGTTCATGTCAGTTACATTATTCTGAATTTGTAATTTTCTTAACTGGAACAATTTATCAGGTTTTGTATAATGTATATAGAGGAAGCTGTATTACATACGTATTTTACACAGTAGCTGAGCTAAAATATTCTGTGTTCTATTGAACAAATTAATTTGCCTGACATCCTTAGAAATTGCTTTTTTAAAGCAAATATTACAGTACTTTTGAGGAAGTTCATTTTCACTTGCAAGCACACATACTTTTTCCTTAGCTTGATTCAATGAATTGGACAAACTTTCTTGGTGAACAGAAACATAGTGCGTGGCTTGAATATCTTAATGATCAAGACTGAGTTTAATAGTCTGAGTAACAAGGGAACAAAGTCTCCCATGCTGCATATCACAGAGAGGTAAACATAGACAGAAATTGTTTACAATGATAAAAAGGTATTAAAAACTTTTTAATAATAAGCATAGTTATTGAAATAATTGCCATTATTATATTGATTATGTGCAAATTATTCTTATACTATGATTTGTATTTTTTGAATATGCTGTAACAAATGTAGGTATAGAATGACTGAATATAAATACCTCTAAATAGAGTTATGCCTATGAAAGTAATACCTTTACAGGTAATACCTATGGAGGTAAATCTGAGTATATATTACCTGTAAATGTAGCAACTATAAAGCTAAATGTAGGTTTACCTATAAATATAGTTATTGTTCTACGCTTAGCAGTGGTTGGTTTGGGTGCTGGCATACCTTTGTGAAGTCTGGAATGCCTGTTTCCAGGTTTTGCTGTTGACTGCTAAATCTGAGTTCTGCAGACAAAAATCATGACCAAGTTTCTGTTCATTTCTGTTGCAGCATCTTGTATGCTGATATTGTAGGATTCACTCGCCTGGCCAGTGACTGCTCACCAGGGGAATTGGTGCATATGCTAAACGAGCTGTTTGGCAAATTTGATCAGATTGCAAAGGTGGGTTTCTACTGGGATGCTACTGTGAGTTTAAATAAGGACGTCACATTTAAAACATTTTTTCTTCTTGAGGACTCTTCTACCTTCAGGCAGTCTTTCTGAGGCTTTGGCAGGAAGATTAGACTTGAAGCATGAGAAGAAAAAATCTGGCTCTGCACTGAGTGCAACAGTGTGTTTCTGCCAGTGTGACAATCTGTGAAACCCAAGATAGCTCTCTAACAGGACCAATAGAGACAGCTCCTGGAGCCCAGTAAAGCCTAATGGCAGATGAACTGCTCTTTAAATAGATATTTTTTTACAGTAACTAGGATTAAGAAACTCAAGATAGAAAATTGATACAGTCAGTTTTCAGATCTTGGGAAAAACATTTATGAGGCTGGAGGACAAAGACAATATTGACCGAAGCAATTCTAATTACAGACCACAGCATCTTGTTTATTCAAGAAAAGATTCACATACAATCAGAAGGTTTTGTTCTCTTTATTTAGATGTAATTTTTATAAAAAATGCAACAGATTTCATGCTGTGTGTGAAGATGAAGTGAGAAACATTAAAACAGATTAAAATTTTCTGTGTTTTTTATTAGTTCAAAACCTATCATCCAGTATTGGTAACAAAATAAATCTTTACATTGCCTTAGAGTAAAAAGATAGAAATATGATTATGATTGCTAGTTTCAGAAAGTATTACATAGTACATCTTCAAAGTTGTAACTGTCGAAGGCTAGATCTTTTGATTTCATAATTCAAACAGTAGGACTTTGTTTAGATTGACTATGTAATACTTTGGCTTATATATTTAACCTAAGGTGTGAATACCACTGCAGATACATGTTTTTCAGTAAACTTACTTCTTGGTTTTGCCCATTAAGGACCATATGAGCTCCTTAATGCAATCATTTGTACAAAACTCTTTGAAAGGGCTTCTTTTTTTTATTTTTCTCAGCTTTTCTACTGGAGTGTAGAATGATTTTGCTAACAGTATTTAAGTCAGCCTTTGTAATCATAACCCTGAATTTATGTAATTCAAGTGGAAAGTGACAATCTCAACTTGCTTTTTCCTCCAGGAAAATGAATGTATGAGAATTAAAATCCTAGGTGACTGCTATTACTGTGTTTCTGGACTACCTATATCTCTTCAAAATCACGCCAAGAATTGTGTGAAAATGGGATTGGACATGTGCGAAGCCATTAAGTAAGTGCTGAATATTTTGTTAAATACTTAACAATTAAAATTCTGTCTTTTCTCTCGTTTGCTGTCCTGCTGGTTGAAACATTCAGACCTGCAGTAGTTGGTGTGTTTTACTACAGAGTCCTGCACTGTAATATTGATGTCAACCTCAGCAAAGAAATACTGGGTTGCGCCAGGCTATGTTGTCATTATATCATAAAGATAACTAAGGGTCTGGAGCATTGTTCATATGTGGAAAGGCTGAGAGAAAAGGGACTGTCCTGGAGAAGAGAAAGCTAATGGGGAAAGATGTCATCAATGCATTAAGTACCTAGAGGGATTGTTCAAAGTAAAGGCTCTTCAGTGGTGCTCAGTGACAGGGTGAGGGATGATGGGCACAAACTGAAACACAGGAGGTTCCCTCTGACTATCAGGAAACATAGGGGATTTTTTCACTGTGAGGGTGGCTGAGCACTGGACAGATTGCCAGGGAGGTTGTGGAGTTTCTAGCCTTGGAAGCACTCAAAATCCAACTGTTATGGCCCTAAGTAGCCTGCTGTATCTGACCCTGTTTTGAGCAGGAGTTGGACTAAACAATCTTCAGATGTCCCTTCTGACTTCAATTATTCTGTGATTCTGTGTAAATATCCCGATAGACATCACTTAGGACTTGGAAGCTTTGCTTTTTGCAAAGTCATGATGCTGTACCGACCTGTTTGTCAAACAGCACTGTGAGAGGTTAGAGCTCCTGCAGCCTGCTGAGTTTGATGTTTAGTGGTGGTCAGGAGGAATTGCTCCTCCACAATTGAGACGCTTCAAGCCCTGAGCCTGTGGAGTGTTACTGAGCATGCCTTCCAAAGACATTTCTAACAGTTTACAGATTCCTAGGATGAGAGGCCTACTTCCCGTGTTATTAAATAAGCAATTAAGTACGCTTGTCTTACTAGACCCCAGGTGTAGTGTTAGTTTCAACTTTTCTGTAGTCAATATGTCGAGTTTTGTCAGTTAACAAATTAGGGCACTGCTGAGAATTATGTGTTTATCAGCAGTATTTTTATTTGTGGGTTACTGTAGTTGGCCACATTTCAGTATGGGAGTACCTAAACCTAGTCTGGATATCTGCGTATTATACTGAAGGGTCTTAAACATGTTGCGTACATTTGGAGCAATTCAGCCTCACTACACTAGGAATTGTTTCCCGTTAAATATATTAGTAGTCCCATTGATTGATTGCTTTGTTTCCCTTCTCTATGTTGGGACAAATCCAATGTTTCTTATAGTTTGCAGCATACTTGCCCAGGAGTGGGATGCTCACCTTATCAGGACATAGATGCCAGGGCTGCTTGTGATGTTGAGTTCTGGCCACCTTAACTGAGTGCTTTAAGGCTATATGTTAAACTTTTTGTTAAGGAAAAATTTGGTTTTATGTATGAATATTATGTACTGTTTTCTTTCAGCCCAACTCCCATCCCCTTGTCTGTCTGGTGACTTCTTAGTTTAAATGTTCTCAACCACACGTTCTCAAAGGCTGTCCTTGATTTGTTAGTGTGAAATGAGTTCCATTTCAGAGGAAAGTGAAACAGTTGGATGAGATGGTTGTATCAATTTGTAAGCTAGACAAAAAAATAAAATACTTTTGTAGGTGTGATTTCATTCCTGAAGCTCTGAGCCAAAAGGCAACTATGGTTTTAAAGCAGGCAATTTTTAGGAGACTAAATGCTCAAGGCCCACTGAATGTATGGAAGTGCTTTAAGACAGGACTAGGTGAGTCATAGATACATTAGTCCAGAATTACCAATGAATAAAGCTCAGGTAAATAGGGTAGATGCTTTCTTAATGACCTAAGCTCTTGCTTGTGTGAAGTAAAGTTGCTACAACTACCTACCAACTACAGCTAACCATGCCTGTGAAAAATATAGAAACCTTGCAAACTGAAATTTCAGGCTGCAGTAGGAAAAATACAGTCTTGATGAGTATTTTGACTGCCTAGCCATGATGGGCATACAGACTGTGGTATGCTAAAGGAAACCAGAGAGACCGTGGGAGCAGAAAATGAAATAATAATGGGAAGTTTCAGATGTTCTTGTGTAGGTAAGGCAGGTGTCCTATGGGGGTGTGATAGATTACATTCTTAGACGCAGTCAGTGCCTGCATAGTCATAGCAATTGTTCAGGGAACAGAAGAGAGAAGTAGTAAACTCTAATTTGGTCCAGAATAACACTTGTAATTTAAAATCTTCTATGGTTTCTTTAATTTGTGGGACAGAAGAGAACATTAAGTTCTGGAACATATTCTACTTGTTACCCTCCTTAACTCCTAAGAGCTTGTTATAAAACAGACTTTATTGCTTGCACTGCAAAATATGGCAGGGCAGCCTTACAACAAGCAGTCCTAGAGGTTAAATGTTCCTCTTCCACTTTACCCAGTTTTATAAGCATTGCTTCCCCTCCCCCCCCCAAAGTTTAAAGCTTGTGCCATATTCCTTGTGCAGAGCAAAGCAGTGTTCGTAGTTTGCTGACTGCTTACGAAGCTCATTTACAAGCAGTTCGTTTTCAAGTGTGTCAGCTACTCGAGAACAGTATAAAATGGCAAAGTGAAAAGAGATGCCAATAAACACTTGAAAGAGACAGAAGGAATTAAAAAAGCTTCTCCTTTCATCTTCTTAATAACTTCAAAGCACAGCTAATAAAATACTTCGTCATGCTCCCATTATTTTAATTTCCCAGAAAAAGAACACTTGAGTACTACTGCTTAAATGTAGGATTTACCATATCAAATTAAGCCACTTAAATTCTATACCCCCTTTCAAAAAAATAAGAGAAACAGAACAGATTAATTCTGTCATGATTATTCTTATTGTTGAGACTGAAGATGTTGCTAGAACTATGAACCTGACTCATATATAGGAGCCATTTATATTTTTTTTCTCTGTAAGTGAACCAGCTTGTAGAATATCCTGAGATGATGTGTTTTTCATCCTTCCTCTTAGATATGACAGATATGAGAAGGTCTCCAACATAGATATTAGGGTCTTGAGATAGAAGAGCACGTACCAGTTGTTCCAGATCTCCAAGAGCTGCCTATGGAACAAAAATAGTCCTGGTGTTCTTCTACCATGAGACCAAGTATTTCCTCTACTTAGTTCATCCCTCCCAAATAATTTCAGATGATAACAAAAGAAAAGACTTCAGACATGGAATTGAGGATTAATAATTGCTACAAGTAGTTGCAAATATAGATAATGGGAAAAGTAAAATACCAAAATAATCCTAGCATTAAAAGAATGGAGGCAATGTTAAAAATAAGTAAGTGTTGTTATTGATGATTTGACTGGTAAATGAAAACAAAAGCCTTATTATGTATGTTAACACGTTTTCTTCTCAACTGCAGGAAAGTGAGAGATGCAACTGGAGTTGATATTAATATGCGGGTAGGAGTGCACTCTGGGAATGTGCTTTGTGGTGTCATTGGACTACAGAAGTGGCAGTATGATGTGTGGTCACATGATGTTACTCTTGCAAATCACATGGAAGCTGGAGGAGTCCCAGGGTAAGAGCCTTCTCTGTTAGCTTTGGCACACATGGACTTTTGTATCATGGAGAAATGCATAGGTACCATGTCTTCAACCATCAGTCTTGGGGGCGAAGCCCAAATTAATTCTTACTGCTCTTAGAAAAAAAGGGGGCAGTTAGTAATTCCTGTAATTTAAGGAGTATTTCTTTGTGGATGCAAATCTTTAGATTTATGCCTATTAGAACTAAAAATGAGATTAGAGTGACTGTAAATGAAGTAAGCAGCATATAAAAAGTTTATCAAAAGTTAGTAAAAACAGTTGATCAGGTTCAAATTATGGTTTTGATTGGTGTTTGTGATTCTGTCATTCTTTTGAACTATAATTTCAGCCGTGTTCACATCACCTCAGTCACCTTGGCACATTTGAATGGAGCTTACAAAGTGGAAGATGGGGATGGAGATGTGAGGGACCCATATCTGAAAGAGCATAATGTTAAGACTTACTTTGTAATCAATCCTAAGGTTAGTAGCACTTTTATTTTGTTGCCATAGTTATTTTTGAGAAGGACCACCAATCTCTCTAGTGATTATTTTTAATTCACTACCAGAAGATACTGATCAGAGCTATTACTAATGCCCACAGATACATAATGTTCGCATTGCATATCTTTCCCGGTTTCAGAAATAAGTCTCTGATATTTCCCAGCAATATCATTAAGAGTTGCAGGTTCTTAGTACTCTCCATTTTTAAGTTCCTAAGCATGCAGATAAGTGGTACCAGACAATGCATTACTACTTCAAAAAGTAATGAACACCAAAGCTGATATCACCTTTTATTCTCTGTCAACCAGGGAGAGAAGCGAAGCCCTCAGCATCACATTAGACCTCGACATACTCTTGATGGAGCCAAAATGAGAGCTTCTGTCCGCATGACCCGGTACCTGGAATCTTGGGGAGCAGCCAAGCCATTTGCACACTTGCACCACAGGGACAGCATGACCACTGAAAACGGCAAGATTAGCACAACAGTAGGGGCCTACTTATCTCATTTCATACAATTTAGCAATATTTGAAAGGAAAAGGGTGCTCACTGCTAAATATGTGGATATTTCTGATTGAAGAAGATACACACGTTTGTGGAAGGCATAAACCCAGTGAAGTTGCTGGGAGCTTTTCCTTTGGCATCTGAGCTTCAGATTAGACTTTAAAGAGCCATGTCTTGCTACAGGTGCATCTCTGAGTTATAAGGAGTGCAACATACTTACTAAAGTATAGAATTAGACCCTCTGCATGTGAGCTCCAGTCAGGGCATGAAGAGTGGCTGCTGTTCACCCTGTGGAAAGACATTTTGAACATAAAGCTAGAATGCAACACCTTTGGGAAGGAACACTCTTGATACAGAGGAATTCCCTGAGATTTTTTGGCTATTTAAACACATCCTCCATTTAGAACATGGCCAAACCTACAGAATATTCAAACCTGAATTTTGAATATTCTTGTGGTGCCTGGAGTGGACCTTTTTATAAGAGTTCTCTGGGAACCAAATCCATACTCACTATAACATCTGCCTTTTGAAAGGGCACTAACCACTCATCAGCTGTGGCTGATGGCCTGAGTTTCATAGTATTGTCTATAGTGCAGTGTTACATCTCTCACACTAAACAGAAAATATTTCTTTTTAATTTTGCTAACACTATGTTACTGCTGTCAGAGAGATGCTGTAAGTCCACAGCTTGTACATTGTTTTAACTTCTGCTTCTAAAAAGTGCACATGTGAAAGTAAATTCTAATAGTTTTCAACATTGGCATTCAGTTTTATTCCTGTTACGTATGAGAACATAGGATGGAGCCACCTAACCAATCTTGTTCAATAAATGCAGTGCATCAGAATGTAGATTGCGACATGTTCATTATGAAAGTATCCAGCCATCACTATTAATCATAAAATAAATGACCATTGCTTGTATTTGGGCACACAGATCTGGTTGGTTGTTTGGGGTTTTTTGGTTGCTCTTTTTTTTTCAAAAACACTTCACATTGTTTCTTGCTGAAACTGGCAGGAGTTTGGACTGCATTAAAAAAATGGAGACTTTGGAGCAGTGACTTTCCAGTAAAACAAACAGTCTTGGATTCAGACTATTGTGTTAGTGCCTTAGTGTTTATAACAATAGATCAGTTTGTCTCCAGGTCACTCCGTGAAGTGATGGTTCCCTGGCTGGATTTTTCTTTTATGTAGTTTTAATCTAATGCTGAAAGTATTTGTATTGGAAGCTTTACTTCTTATTTGATACTGTTTTCAGCACTATTTTTAAAACAACTTAGTGTTGTCAAAGTCTGTTATAGTTGATAGATACTTTCTTTTTTTTTTCTTTCAGGATGTTCCCATGGGACAGTATCATTTTCAGCGCTGCAGAGAGAGGTAAATTAATTTTTAAAAGTTATTTATTCATATAAAGTCCATATAAATACACGTCTTCATAGGCATTCATATAGATATGTGTATAATGCATGCTTTCAAATCTTGAGGGCCATTTCTCACTAAAGCTATTTTTTAAGCTGATACCTCTTACATAGGGAAGGGCTATGGAAACAGCTTTGTCAGACATGTTACTTAACAATTGTGAATACACTTCCTGCTAACAAACAGCATTATTGTGAATTAGTATAAGTATGTTGATGGGCTACTATTTGTTTCCCCTAACAACTCAATTGCTCTATCAGTGAGGAGAAAATTATATGCAGGAAAATTGACAGAAGGCACAGAGGGGAAAGAAAGGGGAAGATGGAAAGGGTTGCTAATAATTTGTGTTACAACAGCTAATAATATGTACTAAAAGAGACATTTTCTATATTTTGTTAATTGCTTTGTATTTGGATTGTGTTTTATTATTTCAAAGTCTAGAGTATGTTTACAGTAGTAAACATTTGAAAGCTATTTTGTGGTCTTCCTGTTAGTGCTCTTGGTACACATGAAGTTTGCAAAATCACAGTAGCTTTATGTTTTCATTTTCCTGCTTAGTACTTCAATGACTAGGGTAAGACACTGAGAAATGGGAACAGTCTTGAATGACATCTGCTTAAAAAACAAGCTTAGCACTGTCAGAAACCTGGGATGATTAATTTCTGTTTTAATGACCTGATAGCAATTCAGATGTCTTTCTTGCAAAACTGGAAATAACATCACAAATACTGTAAAAACATTTGAAAGAAAGCTTTTAAAAATTGTGGGTTTACTGTCTTTGGTTGTGCAATTAAATCATTCTGTCTATTCCTTCCCCATCTCTCTGCTTGGTAAATGTCCCCTCAACAAATCCCGTGTTACTGGAGAGCTATGCAATTACCCAAAATACTGCTAAATTCCAGAAGATGAAGAAGTTTTGACTGAATGTGCATGATAGTAATAAAAACAGTCTCTAATTTTAAAACTGAACATTTGCATTTGGACAGTACATCAAAAGGACTTCTATTGGCTTTACAGTAAAGATAATTGTACTGTAGTATATGCAAATGCAGTTCTTTAAGATTCTGAGATGTTCTTGCTTTTGGTTTCTATATTCCACTCCAAAATAGATCCAAAAGTTGCAAATGTTACCATATGTCTTGATACCATATTACAGAAGGAGCTTCTAGAAACCACTGCTGGACTTTAATGTCCGTTGTGAGGCATATAGCTAGAATTCTAGACAAGCTAAGTAGTCATTCCCAAAGGAGAGAGCTGAAATAATAACCAGTACTTTAAAAATCAGTATTTTATTAGACTGTGAAAATGTGGGGTTTAAAGTCTGAATATAGTCTTCTGTTTGTGGCAGTCTTAGCTCTTATAATACTCTTATGTTGTTAGGGAGCTGCCAAGAGGATTAAGTGTGATTAGATAATGTCTCCTCACTTGTCTAGTTATTTCTGCTAGGAAGATTATTTCATATAGGAAGAATAAGTTGTAAGCACTTTCTTACCTAAATTCTGTGCCACTGAATAGGTGTGAAATCAGTCGGGTTGTTTATTCTTAAGTACACTAATACAATTTTTGTATGAATTTGAATCCTGCAACAAGTTAACAGTTTGGGGGAAATAATTCAAAAACGATGTTGTAGAAAATCCATGGTGCCTTTGATGGAGTTCAATTTGTAGGTTAAGAAGGTTTCACTAAGCAAACATTGGATTTAAGTTTTCAAGAGGCAAAGGCATAATGTGGCAATATTTGAAATATTCCCTTTTTAAGGAAAGTGCAACTGATGAAAGGACTGATGATGTTCACGGTAACATACATTAGCAAAGACAAAACTGATTCTGGTGATGCTTTGTTGGGTTCATGCTGAGTCCAGTGAAAAGAAAAGATGCTTTTTGTATTGTATCACAGAATCACAGAATTAGCAGGTTGAAAGGGACCTCTAAGATCATCAAGTCCAACCCATGCCCTACACCTCCACTAAACCATGTCATTCTATATCCNAAGGGACCTCTAAGATCATCAAGTCCAACCCATGCCCTACACCTCCACTAAACCATGTCATCAAGTTCTATATCCAGTCTTCTTTTAAGCACATCCAGGGATGGTGACTCCACCACCTCTCTGGGCAGACTCTTCCAATATTTTATTATTCTTTCCATGAAAAACTTCTTCCTAATATCCAACCTGTACCTTCCTTGGCGCAGTTTGAGACTGTGTCCTCTCATTCTGTCCATTTGAGACTGTGTCCTCTTGTTCTGTCCTTTGCTGCCTGGTGAAAGAGACCAACCCCTGCCTGTCTACAATCTCCTTTCAAGAAGTTGTAGAGAGTGATAAGGTCACCTCTGAGTCTCCTTTTCTCCATGCTAAACAACTCCAATTCTTTCAATCTCTCCTCATAGGGGTTGTGCTCCAAGCCCCTCACCAGCCTCGTTGCCCTCCTTTGGACGCACTCAATCATTTCCACA